>OY720449.1:37189118-37789118 GCA_963082715.1 Harpalus rubripes
GTCTCATTTTCGATGTTTTTTTAAGGTATCCCGGGTAATATTAATGATAGAGCGAAACCGTTTGCACATTGCAGGGTCAACTTTTCTAGAAAAGTTTAATAGTCACCACAGGAATTTTCGATCTTCTTTTGTTTCTGAGCTACAGGCAAAAACTCGTTTTTCGCTCATTTTGAAAATGTATCATATCTTATTTATTATGATAGTTAGAGAAAAATTGTTTTTACAAAATTTTTACCGTTTTTAACATAGAATAAAATGGCGTAAATAGATTTTTTGAAAACTTAATAATTCCTGAGATATAACACAAACTTATGGTTCTTTAAATGGGAACCTATGTTGAAAATAGCCTCGTCTTACCTATGTTGAAAATAGCCTCGTCTTTTTGCTTAATTTATAAGATTTTCAATGATATATAACAAATCTACATTCTTTTGTTTTAAACATTAATAAAAGACGAATTATTAATTTATTGGGGTGAATATATTGGAAATTATTAAGAATCAAATGAAAAAATTTATTACAGATAGACTTGTTATATATCATTGAAAACCTTATAAATTAAGTAAAAAGGCGAGACTATTTCAACATAGGTTCCCATTTAAAAAATCATAAGTTGGTGTTATATCTCGGGAATTATTAAGTTTTCAAAAAATACATTTACGCCATTTTATTCTATTTTAAAAACGGTAAAATTTTTGTAGAAACAATTTTTCTTCAACTATCATAATAAATAAGATATGATACATTTTCAAAATAAGCGAAAAACGAGTTTTTGCCTGTAGCTCAGAAACAAACGATGATCGAAAAATCCTGTGGTGACTATTAAATTTTTCTGGAAAAATTGACCCTGGAATGTGCAAACGGTTTTAATCTACCGTTAATATTACCCGAGATACCTTAAAAAAACATCGAAAATGAGACATTCTGTACAATAAATACAAGAACTGAGTTACTAAAGTGGCTTTGAGGTGATGTTAGGTCATGCGCACTAGCTGCTCTATTGGGGGTAGATCTACTGGAGCGTCAGTAACCGTCAGACTGTCGAGGTAAGCGTACAACTGGAGGTGAGATTTTTTTATGGCGCCTTTTTTTGCTCTTATCGACGATGGAGATTGATGAACAGATGGAACAACGACTCAACATCAAATTTTTGGTAAAACTTGGGAAAAGTTCTCAGGAAATTCATGAAATGTTGAGGGCTGTTTATGGAGATAACACACTGAAGAAAACAGCTCTTTTCAAGTGGGTCAATCGTTTCAGTGAAGGCCGTGAAGAATGTAAGGATAATTCAATGGCAGGACGACCAGGGACCTCCTGTGTTGAAAACATGAAACGTGTGCGTTCTCTTGTGTTTTAGCTGAAGAGCCTAACTTCTCAGGACTTTTAGGGATATTTTGAACAATGGAAACGGAGATGGGACAAGTATATTGTTACAAATGGGGAGTATTTTGAAGGGGATAAGATTGATGTATTCTAAATTTTGGAAAATATAGTTTTTATGATCCCAGTTCGCGTATTTATTGGACAGACCTCGTATATATATATATATATATATATATATATATATATATATATATATATATATATATATATATATATATAATTATTTTTATGTAATTATATTTAAATTTTATACGTACGTATCATATCGTTTATGTCAAATAATTTCCTATCATTAGATATTATGATGAAATAGAGTTATTGTTGATAAAATAATATACAGAGGATGTTTATGTAAACAAAATACCAGTATTATTTAGCTTCTATTGGCGGATTTTAAAACTATTAGTTATTCTTATTACTTTATAGATATTTGTTTTGATTCTCAAATTTTGAAAAAGTACATAGCCACGCCACAGAAGAATAATTTGCAATTTATAAGTGAACCTGACAGAATGCAGTTCGTAACTCATGTAGAATAAAAAACGAGTTTAACTTCTCGAAAAATGTACATCACAAGACGGAATGTTTATAAAGTAGGGACTTCTTCTTCGTTTTTTCCATAATGAAAAATTCCTCATGAAAATTTAGAAATTTATTGGTTCGTAATGGATAAACGTCAAACTTTTTCGTTGTCACTGTCAGAGTATCTTTAAATACCAATAAAAGCAGATTCAAGTAATAATCATTTCTGGAGCCGTCGCTCTTAACAAGATTTTAAGTAAGAACTAACTGCCGTGCACGCGATCTCAAATGTTTTAATTAAAAAACTTAATTTCGACATCTTCCATCTTGTGTAAGTTGAGTCGTTCGCTAGTCTTGGTCGTAAGTGCGGGGCCATAATGAGCATTTGATGGCGGAAGTGATAAGAACCGTAGCAATTCTGTACACAATTAAAGTGTCCTCAGCGTATCACCGGTTGCATTATGTGACGTTTATTTAAATCCTAATGCAGTAGATAAAGATCGTGGTATTGAGATAATAGCTCTGCGTAAACTATGAGACTGGCCTGAACTACGAGGAAATGGACGCCTAACGCTCCCATCTAATCTGAGGACCGTACTTTACGTTCTGTAATTTCGTGATGATGTGTTTTATGTGTAATGGGTCTGCGTCTTATTGGATAAATTGTAAGGCATTAGGTATTCGTTTTTTGTTGTCATTTGGTTTTTGTCCTGCAAATAAACTAGATTTACTGCTAAATACTTTGCCAGTTTTTGCGGAAAACTTTCAGGGCTTGTTGTTTCGTGGCTGATGTGTAACAGTTAGTGAAAACTGATATTTCTTTTTATGAACAAAAGCCTATAAAGTTCCGATGATATTTCTGCTGTAATTTGATTTTCTTCAATACCACTTTATTTTTAGATTTCCTTTTGTAATGTAAAGCTAGTGCTATCGGCGTTGAAAGGCGGATAACAAGAAATATGTCGTGTAGCTAATATGAATCTGATAAAAGAAGCTGACAGTAAAAGCCTAAGTGAATTTTCGAACGAAATTGACTCCTTTGAAAGCGATATATTCGGAGGGCACAAATTTATTTGAAATGGTACAAATGTAATAGTGAGCCTGGAGGCAAATTGATTGTTATGCAGCTGAGAGGGAAAGAAACTTGCTGCGTTATTAAAAGACGATATTCGCGCAGGGAGCGCTGAGTGATGAATCCTATATCTGAGGCGACCAGCCGCGCGAATTGCGTACCCTAAATATCTGTTCGATGTTATGCCGAGCTCGACTTCGGAGATGGACCGTAAACCGCAACTATGTGAGAAAATCTCACCATTTCGCCTTCCTAACATCCACTGCAGCACTGCTGTCCTCCAGCGTAATGCGATATCAGTGAACGAATGAGTAGGAAAAACAAGCCGCACTCTGAATCAACGTTTCAGCGCTGTCCCCAAAGACGAAATTATCTACACTCTAAGCGTTCTTTCGATTAAGTCAATGAACACGGAAACTTAAAGTGATTTATTTAATAACATGTATTCAGGGAGATAAATAATCCCCGCTTCAAAAAATAACATATTCGCTTTGCTTCCTTTTTGTTGGAGAAATACAAACATTTAGACGGCAAATAAAGCAGGTATCATAAATCAAAAATACTATTTCACTGGACCAACAAGTTGACGGGCTCAATACAGAATCAAATTTAGTCTGAAATATAGTTTATTCCTACAAACATCTGCTGAATATTTGGAAATAATGTACGTACTTGGTGCCAAAGAAAAACATGTTTCAAATAATTTTTAATTACAAAAACAAATTCTTTCGTAATTTGATATACGCATGCTGTAAAATTAAATATTGTAAGTTTTTAATTAATATTTTGATATAAAACCAAAGCGGCAGTGATTGATCGACACGACAATCACGGACGCCGAAGGATATTTAATTTGTGTGCCAGAGTTAACAACAAATAAATAGCTGAATACCCAATCAGACATAGCAATATTAATTGAATTGGAGCAACAACAACTATGTTTGTTTTGATTTAATGAAATGTTAAATTTTGATAATTATTCATTGATTGGAAAGATACTATAGCTGATTACCCTATGTTCAATTTAGGGGAGAACAACTTTGTAATAATAAGTGAGCTACATAATATTTCCATTGTTTTGAAAAATAATAAATAATGAAGGATTTAAAGCCAATTATTTTTTATTCGATAATTTATAACCAGAAATTAGTCTGTAAATTTTTCAAATTAATTTGTGAATTAATGTTTCGCGAATAATATTAAACGAGAATACATTACTAGTAATTTCGTACTATGCGGTGTTTTATTAAAAATTAAGTGCTGAATACTGAAAACATGTTTGAATCACAATTTATTTTTCCGAAGTCTGGGTGTACAGGTGTAAATCGAAAAGTGGAACATTGGCGTTTAACATGGGATATCATTTTCTTCCTTGTGCAAACGTTATCTTATTAATTAAAGTAAGAATGCTTTACAAGTTATATAAATTTAAATTCTGTATCTAAATCATGTGAAACTATTATTTTAGCTCTTCATACAAACGTAAAAATTAATTATAAAGAAACAGTTTTTTATGAGTTTTTAGTCTAGACAGCCATCGATTTATGACAAGAAATAAATAAATGCGTAATTTTTAATTGTCAATGCGGACTAAATTTAGATTAAAATAGTATATTAACACAAAATACAAAAAGGCAAACTGTTTTATTTCTAATTGGCAGTTAAAAACAACGCATTTATTATTATTTTTTTTAAATAAATCCATGGCTGCTTAGAGTAACAAGCTTATGAAAACTGTAACTTTATAATTATTTTTTACGTATCTACGAAGAACTAAAATCATCGTTTCGCATGAATTGGAAGTAGAATTTAAATCTTTATAACTTTTACTTAATGTATTTTTACATAAAATAATTAGCTAACGTTTGCGCAAAGAAAAACTGATTTTCCATGTTAAACGCCTATGTTCCACTTTTCGATTTACACTCTGTACATGCATAATTTCATCATTTTAATGTTTTCTCAAAAGTTTTTGATCCAGATACCAAAAGTATATAAATTTAAATTTTTATTTGAAATTAACCAGTTGTCGCAATAAGTTTTTGTCCATTCATATAGAAGGTTTTTTATAGTTACTTTTAATTACTATTAACTGAAGACAATTTGAAATATTATTAGGTATATACAGGCTATAATCATAATTCGGGTGGAAAAAATTAAAGGGAATATACTATCCGATGTTCTGATCTTGGAACAAAAAGAATCTTTCAAAAATTCGCTAAATTAAGGGTGGTTTACTCAAAGTGGACATTTTTAGGACCACTGGAGTAGCGTACTTTATTGAAAGAAGTGTTAAATGAAATTTATTATCAAAGTAACATTACGCAATGTTCGTTCAATTTAGAGATAACAATAGTTTTGAATACACAGTAATTCCAAATATCAATGCATTGTATTTAATTTTAAGATAATTCTTTAAATTACTAAACACATACCTGATGACGCTAAGAACAATAATTACAATTATTGTTAAAAAATGCACCATTCATTGCTACACACATTACAGCACGTTGAATAAACGCTTGATACGAATTTTGTTGCCTTATTGTTTCCGCGGAATTTTCGATCCGCTGCCTGTTTTCTACGTTTTCTGGCGCATTTTGGTTGTCGTAGATAAGTGATTTATATAAGGGGATCTAGCAGTCCAAGCTACAGGACCATCGCGACCAATCCACCTGTCCTGAAAAACTTGATTCAGGTGTTCTCGCACATTTCGCGCAAAGTGCGGTGACGCATCATCGTGCTGAAACCATGCCCGTTGGCACACATTAAGAGGCACATTCTCAAGCAACTGTGGGCGTGTATTTTGCAAAAAATAATAAATAATTATCACCAGTCATCCTATTGGGTAGAATGTACGGCCCAAGTAACATCCTATTTACAATACTTGTCCAAACATTTATTGAAAAGCGATGCTGGAAACTACCTCGTTCAACAACATTTTGATTGCGTTGGCTCCAATAATGAGAATTATGAATATTATGAATTCCGTCTCTCGTAAAAGTTGCCTCATCAGAAAATATTATGTATGAAGGGAAATAAGGGTTTTGAGCATGTTATTGTAAAAACCAATCGGTAAACGTTACTGGGAAATAATGGTCAGGTTCTATTAGCTCGTGAACTCGTTGAAAATGAAATAGGTGGTAGTTGTAATCTCTCAAAAACTGCCATACTGAATAATGAGATACTCCTCCTAACTGTCGAGATATTCTCTGGGTGCTAATGATTGGTTCAGCTCCTACAGCATCTAAGACAGCATTTTCAATATTAATGCGTTGTCGTTGGTGGCCACCGCCTCTCCAACGAATAGGACGCAAAGAACCTGTGTATCGAAGGCGCCGGGTGATCGTCAGAAATAAACTGTGATTGGGACACCGCCGTAAAGGAAAACGTTCAGCATACAGTTGTGCCAATAAAGAATTTTGCCCTGCTTCTCCATAAATTAACAGCATGTCCACTAACTCATTACCACGGTACAATGCATTCATTTTCACAAAAACTACACTGCACAATCAGAACACTAAACCAGCAAAGATTGATAATTAACAATAAAATCTACAAAAGAGTGCCCTATCCCCCTCGAATTAAATTAAATCATTAATTACATAATGTCAGACCGTTATTACATGTTGTGTAAACAATTACCTGCATTAGTAGATTTGAATAAAATTATTATTACCTATCAACCAGTGATAGAAAAAATATTTACTCTAAATACGATGCAATATTTTTGCGAATTTTTGAAAAATTATTTTTGTTCCATGATGAGTACGTTGTGTAGTATATGCCGTTTCATTTTTTTTCCCGAAGTATGATTACACGCTATATATCTGTTATGGGGAAATTTCGCAAGATATGTAAAGCTGACATTTCTCGGGAAATGTCAGTCAATTTTGCGTAAAATTTTTCTAAACACACCTTAACATAACCTAATCTATATAACGCACAAAACTCGGGTCGTTACGATTGTTTTTCTATAGGAGACTGTAGATGGCAGTTCGGACAACAACAAATTCCCTATTTGGCCGCCATTTTGTCTAGTAAAGTAATGATACCATTTATTGCTTTTATTTCAAAGTGTAAATATTGAAACGATTTATCATTTTTATTCAAAATAAACATTTATTTCACTCATCAACAAATGATAAAAAGTGACATTTTCCTCATTTGATACTTAGATTAAGGAAAATATATAGTAGAAGATTGGCTATCTCCCTTATAAATCGTGATAACAAGTTTTAGTGACATCCATGAAAAGGTCAGAGAACTAAATTTGACAGCTGAGAGTTGGCGGGAAATATGAATTCATATTGAATTATTCTAAAAATTAAATTTCATTTCTTATTAATGTAATTAATAAAAAAATCTATCGAAAATAGATTATTTATTAGACATTATTAAGAAATATGAAATATATGTTGCATTGTAGAAAAATAGGCAATAAAAGTACTTAATATATTACTGTCTTTATTTAAACATGTAGGTATTACATTACATTATTT
This sequence comes from Harpalus rubripes, assembly GCA_963082715.1. NCBI lineage: Eukaryota > Metazoa > Arthropoda > Insecta > Coleoptera > Carabidae > Harpalus > Harpalus rubripes. The sequence goes on from OY720449.1 coordinate 37,196,598, forward strand.
AAGCTTCACGTCCTTTCGTCGAAGAATGGGACGTCTTGTTGCCCTCCTACGGTGCAAACAGCTAAGAGCACCGCGATGATGTACATTCTTCTGGTCCACTTGCACACACAATTACTTCTACTGGGGACTGTCAACTTCTGCAAGAATGTCTCTTTACTACGTAGAAGTTACAATTATTACAAGTGATCTTTTTCTGAAATATGATTAATATGTTAATTGTTTTATATCAACCTCGTATAATAATGCTAATATGAAAGATAATATACTTACCGAAAATATACTGAATGATAAAGCACTATATTGCAATAAAGATACAAATTCACAAATAACAGTTTGAATTTGAAATGTCAAAAATTTTCAAACAATGCAATGATAGAGAATTGTGGGAAATTTACAGCAGTTTTCAAACATTTATCACCTTTTTGTAGGATTTTGACATTAAAGTTTGAGAATCACTGTAAAATCTGTACTACTAACGACAACTATGAACGGGTCAGGAATTATTTCCAACGCTACTAGATTCAAAACTTGTTATCACGTTTCTCAATGCAGATTCACCCCCCTGATTTGATACGTTCACAAGTGTCTTCCGAAATGTCAGATATATTGATTTTTTCTCCAATTGGAACCTGTGGAATAGCATGCGACTCAGTGGAATTTTAGAGAACTAAATTAATGGCGGCCAGTAGGACATGTCAAAGTATGTAAAAGTCAAGAATCATCGATTAGTTTAACAGAAAAGAAGTTCTTACGCTTTGATTTTATAATTTATTTTGAAAATGTTTGAAATATAAGCGAATTATAAAAAATGACCATGTATAGGTACATCAAAAAGTGTTGTATTAAACAGTGTATTGGTAAAACAAAGATTTTAGACGTAGGTACTCCATAATTTTCGGCAAAGCAGATAAAGTTGATAAAGTCGATAAAATAGATTGAAAGTATGGAAAAGAAATTTAAATACGAGTATATCGCAATTTCTTGATGAAGGATTCGAATAAACAAACTTAAAACTGTACTAATATGAACTGTCAACAATAATTTCGGTCAAAATTTAAATAAATCTGACATGCCCTACTGGCCGCCATGACAAGTGCGCTTAGAACGCCGCCAACGGATGGCCAACGGATTCTGTGGGTCCCTATATTACAAAAAACAATAAATAACATATAAAACAGTCTCTATTAATGACGTTAGATTTTAGGGATTCAATTTTCTAGGTTGATATAAACAGTGTGAAATGTGGAATATCACATATGACAGAACTTTGCGTTGGTTATATTTTTCTGAAAGTTTTACGTCATTTTTGAGTTTAAAAGCGAATGGAAAAGTTTATGAGAAAGAACTTGATATATTAATAATAGAAGTAATAATAGTTCAATATTTTTCCTATTAGTTAATCAATTTTATTCAGCCATTAATAAAGTTAAAAATTTTACAATAAATTATGGAACAATTTTTTTTCCAAAACAAATTTAAAAATGGCATATTCGTAACTATTGTAGTGAGTCTGTACGTTATTAATTGAAACAATTTTCTAAATGAATTAGACTCGCTCTCCAGATTTCTGATTCCAAATATGTATTGAATTGAATAAATTTAAGAAAAAAATCTATATTCACATGTTCTTTAAAAATTTATGAATTTAGTGTATTTTCAAATCAAACCAATAATAAAAATATGTAGTCGGTATTATTAAGAATAACTGAGTAATAAAAATTTGTTGTATTGATTAAACAATACATCGATTTAGTATTTACATATTGTGTAATAATAGGGAAATTATTGTATACACGGTGTTTCAAATAACAATGTAGCAATTAAAACGTGTCGTAAAGATTAGCTGCGACATATTCTTCGTATAGTGGTTGCTATTATTTCTTTTAAAGCTACAGAGGAAATAAAAAGTAACGTATCATGTAGTTAAGTACTTAAACAACATTTCCAGCAAAACCTCTAGCCATAAATTACAAATATGTGTCGACGTATTCACTTTATAGCCCCGTGGTAATGTTTTACAGTACACCTATTCAATTCGCAGTTTTTGGTGTGTGTGTATTATTGATTCATCGTTATTAACCGCGGAATTGCGGCCACGGGTAAAGTTTTACTAATTGATAATTGACACGTTTTAGGGTTCTTGGCATATGATTTTTTGATTATCACGATGAACAAGTTTCGAAAATTAATACAGAACACAGCAATATATGAAGTTAGAAGTGGAGGCTTATCAGATTCAATAATGTTTTTAGTTAATAAGTCTACTGTATAGTGTAGAAATATTTGAAACATTGAATCAGTTCAAGCCGTATCTTATATTACATTAGTTAAATATTATTTGCGAAAAGTATAGTAATAATACCTGTAAAACAAACTGTTTCTATCGCATATTTCGGTATTGATTCTCCGTACCGTGGAGTAATTATTATTAAAATATTTAAAACTTTATTATACTATTTATGATTGTAATTTCTATTCCTTTGAAAATATATTTAAATATAATATTATTAATTAATTCATTAAAAACCTGGGGTCCATTCAGGATCCCCGTTCGGAAACAACGTTGATTTTAAGGCACCGGAATTTAAAGGTTAAAATTGCTGTAGAAGGAGTACCTCAGGGTTAACTTTAATATTATTTGAAAATTGGATATAATTTGCAATAATACCTACAATTATGAATTTTTTGAAAATAAGTGTTTTTATAAATAAATCACGTGATCAATGCCATATGACGTCATGGTTTAGGTACACATTTCACAGTGACAAGGAAGTGATGATTTTTTTGTTATCAATGACACGCCATCTTTAACATTCTATGTATTTAAAAAAATGTTCCATAATAAATTAAAATAAACAGATAAAATTGTAAAATAACCCAAATGTAATCATGATAGGTCATATGAGTGGGAAATAGTTTTATCCCAAAGATCTTGGTGCAAATAGTTTTACAATATTATTATAAAAAGTATAAACCGCATTTTTTTAATAACTGCTAATAAAATGTCAAATTATTTATGTTGAAAACAAAAACACTTTTATAAAATATAAAATAACCCTATTACGTAACTGATTTTATACAAAAGAGTGAAAAACAAATTCGCAACATAAAACACACAAAAAACACATGAATAAATAAATTTATATTTCACAATATATGTTTTTAGTCGGGATGGTTATGAAATAATATAAGAATTAATTTATATTATTTTGTAAATGATGAACAATTTATGCGTATATTAAATATTTCTCTTCTCAAATTTTTATTCAATTATAAATTGATAATAATTAATGTCATAATTATTAATTAATTAAAATATTAAATTTATAGAAAATTAAAGTACCGATATTGTTTTTAAAATCCACAAGACTGTCCTGAGGCTCAAAATTTGTTCAGTTAAATATCATATTTCAGATAGTATAAGTACAGACCGTAAAATAATTAAACAGGCCTATTAAAATGCTAATACATAATACATTGAATCATTTTCAAGAGTCTTTTCATGAAAAAAAATCAGTAAATATATTTAATTGGTGAATTGAAACTAGATAGTATTTATGTAACGCTATTTGGGACTTTCATACATAAAAGAAAAAGAAAAAATACGACCATATCTTTCTCTACAGCTGTTGCAGTGACTTTAGAATGATAGTTTATTTATATGAGGTAGTACTTCGGTTTTAATTTACCGCACGTCGAGAATAAACCGTAAAATTTATGCACATACTGCGCGTATGGCATACCATACCTGTGACAGTCTCCCAACAGTCTGTTGAACAAGTAAACAAGTTCACTTATCTTGGCAGTACGCTCTCATATGACGGTCTTTTAGATGTGAATCTATAATGCTATAGTGATACCCCTATCAATTTATGCGGGCAAAACATGGAGAATGACTTTAAAAACAGCTAGTAAGTTAAATTTATTTGACCAGCGTTGTTTGCGCAGAATACTTGGTATCACATATCATGATCACATAACAAATAAGGAAGTACTGCGAAGATGTTGCCCCAAACGACTTGAAGATATTTTAACAGAACGTCCAATACGGCTAACTGGACACATCCTTCGCCTTCCAGACCAACGTCATCAGAAAATTGCTATGGAATGGATACCGAACAGAGGAAAACGGAAACGAGAACGACCGTACTTGACTTGGCGTAGAGCATTCAATCAAAATCTACGAGCTCTTGAAATTGAATGGGAAGACGTCATAGGCATCGCTGCGGACAGGGCATTTTGGAGGTCTTTTATTGTTTAATGTGCCGAAAAGCGCAGGAGGAACTAAGTCTAAGTATGGTATAACGAACAGAATACGGTTAAAATACAAAATAACCTGAAAGAGAAGTACGTATATCTTCAAATATGGTAAATATAATTAAATACTATACGGTAAATAATAGATTTATCAGAATATTACCTAACGGAAATAACACTATAATTAAATCCTTAACTCGTAGATCCATTCCATTCCTTACTACTGCCTCGATTATGGTCTTCTCTGTAAGAATTATAGAATGTAAGCTTAAAGAGTTGTCTTAAAGAGATTCTTAAATAATTTAACGAATAATGATTATGGTCACTAAAATTTAATTTCTTAAATTCGAAATGTCATTTTATAGACCAGCTAACTTCAATTATGTTGCTATTATAGTGACATATAGGTTAGAAAATAAAAAAATATTCTAACATAAAATATGGAAAATTTTCACCGTAGTTCATGGTAAATAAAATATATCACGTTAATATACTTCCTATGTATATATATATATATATATATATATATATATATATATATATATATATATATATATATATATAATGAGATTAAAATTGTATCCGTTCTATTAGAAGTATGTGCGTAAGGTCTTCTCTTCTATTTAATTAAAAATTATAACTTTGTTTAAACGAAAGCCTTTAATAAATTTATTTTCGGGAAATTCGAAAGGATTCATAGTATCCCTTAATATTCTTCTTTCGATTTCATTCCTACATAATAAAAAATGATTAATTTAACTTGCACGATTATAAAAATATGTATTTTTTACCTTACACCATCTTCATTCAACAATAAAACCACAAAAATTGGAATATTGTCCATATTTTGAATTATTTTAAATTCTAAAGAGTTAAAGCGTAAATATTTAAAGTTATGACCACAATTGTTTTCAACTTTAACTCTTAAATTTTAAAGTGTTAAAGCGCTATAGGGCTATAATACATGACCATAATCGAGGCAGTATTATGGCAAGATAAAGTGCAGAAATCTAATGCTAGCCATACATGTCCGGCATATAATGCCGGGTTTCTCATTCCAAATTTATCAAAATTCGCTACACACGGGTCATGCCATGACTGTCAGTACATTTCATTTTGAACCAATAATTTTGTATATAGGGTGTTGAACACGGAAATTTGCTGTGGATTATCACTATAAAGAAAAGTGCAGTGAGCAACGATAATTAATAATTATAAGAAAAGATCGTTTTATAAAATCAATATATGAGCCCTCCTATACAATTTTTGTAAAGTAAACCATTTCCTGATAAGCATCTTCTGTCTTCAATTTATTTTTTACATTTTTTTCCTACTGACAGACAGCATTTATACTCTTGTCACAAATTCTACTGAATTTAATTTTGAATTGGAAGACATTATTTATTTCTTAATTCTGCCCAACATAGATAAGTGTTGCGTTTGTGTACTAACACACGAATATGTGGGTAAAGGGTTACTACGCATGCGCCTGTTATTCCGAGCTAATGCTAACCCACACACGATTAGTTTTGGCATGGCATGATGTCAGTCTTAACTTGGCATGAAAAATACAAGTTGGATTTTTCATGGCCGGCTTGTCTAGCTATCATGCCTGGCTTCAATGGTCAATTTTGGCATGAAAAGTTCAACTGACAAGACAAGCCCGGTATCACACCGTGCATGACCGTGTATGGGCATCATAAGTCTTATATTATGCATTATTTCATTGGAAGCGTTAAATCTGGTGAGCAATGTCCTGGATCAGAAATCGGATGTAGAGTATTAGGATTGCATCGGATTCATTCTTCCCTCCAAACATTTTTAGCAATGAAATTATTATTGAATAATTTCTAGGATCTATGGTCATTTTCTGTATTTTAATCGACTTGTATGGTTGGTGACTGGGAAGTAGGCTACTTTCAGAACACTGCAATTCACGTATAAGTCATGTTTGTCTTCTTAGATGTGGGTGAATTATATTCGATAACATCGTTAGTCACTAGACTGGAGACTGGAGTAATATTAACAAAACTTTGCAAATTAAATTATCGGAATTATTTTAAAATGAAAAGCATGTTATTAAAATGTCGAGTGAAGTACCTAGAAAAAAGAAAGTATATAATTAATATATTATTACGGCTTATTACCCATTTCTGGGTGTGCCAATCTGCTTCTATTCACCGATTTCGGTAATGACGACATAATCTGTACCGAAGCAAGCGTTTACCAAGCTCATCTCACGGGCTCTCAAAGCTGACGTGCAGAGAGCACCATAGAGGTTACTTTTGTGCTATTTGAAAAGATAGACTATGTTAGGTTTTTTTTACTGAGTCTTTATTATTTTTTACTGGACATTTACTTTATGTTTCTGTGCGTAATACTAATCTTATCGTACGGAATAGGGACTTTAACCCTACAACTGAGACCTACAATTGCGACTGGGCCTGAAAGGCCTAATTTTAAATTTAATTTATCTTTTAAAAGTTAACTATAACTTTTATGTTTGTGAAATTTTCCATGGAGGGATCTTTGAGGTCCAAAATTGTCTCATATCTGTTTTTATATTTCCTATCTGTAGTTGGAAGCTGCACGTAAGTAATGCGCTATCATAGATGTCTATGGTACTTTCATAACTGTAACATCGTAGTTCGTTTTACTCGTACATCATCAAAAGAAGCCTTACTGACGAAAAGTACCTGAGATATGTTTTTGAGAAAGACATTTATGCAAATGTACGAAAAAAAAAATCAGTCTACTGAAGTAGTGGAAGGAAAGAACGCGAACCAAGGTCAAAGTACTGATGTTGGGTCCTATGAGAATGTAGAAGAACATATTATAGACGCTACTGTTGAATAAGATTTATTCTTTTCCAAATACAGAAATGAAATTTAGACAGCGGCTCCTGTCTCTGTGCCTACAGAAAGACGTAGTAAAGAGAACGTACTGAAGGAGGATAAAAAATTTTGCCGTTTTTTGTTTAGAACCTGCAAGGACGAAATGTCTTGCTTAATTTTTTTTTATTTCATCCAAAACCTTACAAGATGTAATAACAGTCATTTTGTATAAATAACCCTTAAAACATCACACGGGCCTCAACCAGTGGCAAACGTATGCAGTAATTTTCCGCAAGCATAAGGTTAAATGCGCTAGTACATATCGATGAAATAAAAGTATAAATAACGTGCAGCTTTACTACTATTATGTATAAAGCTGGATTCAGAGATTGCGCAGTAAACACAGCATAGAAATACACAACACCGGAAAACATAGAAACTTAAAACCAATTCAGAGATTGTACAGAAAACATAGAACTATTGTATGTAGATAAATTCATGTCAGAAAATCCAATCTCTTTTTGTCGTAGAGGATCAACGACTTCTCCACTAAGCTTATTAACTTTATGTCTTGTTCATAAGAATCACTCATTTTTTAAATAATTATAATAAACACAACTGCAATACAAAATAACTTAAAAGTTGTCTTAACCAAACTTCAAAACAAATGTCAGCAAGTTGTCGACATTAACGCACTGTAGTAGTAGGCGTGGTGTAACTACGAATACTCACGAAACATAGCGCACATGGCCGAACATGGCAAAACATAGCTTTGAAATAAAATATGACCAATTCCCCATGTTTTGCTGTGTGCTGTGCTATGCTATGTCTGTAACTCTGAATCAGTACACGCTTTTCCGTATGTTCATTTTCTATGTTTTTCTGTGCTATTCTATGCTATGTTTACTACGCAATCTCTGAATCCAGCTTAACTGTATCATTAAAGATAATAATGATTTGTGTATTCCTTTGTGTGTCATTTGATTCAAAATTTTATGGCTCGATTCTGAACCCATATTATCTATGTAAGCACTGTAATTCCTCAAGGTTACAGTATTTTACCCTAATGCTATTCTGAACAAAATGACAATCTATGAAGCGTTACATCAACGATGTAAAACTTTCGTCGATCCAATATGGTGGTGCATTTCTTATATCGTAAGATTGTGTAAGAAAATACTTTGTGATTAAGTTTCAAAATATATTAAAATGGCCAGTAACAATATTCCTCTTTTATATAGATGCTATTGCAAGAAGATTATCAAAAGTATATTATTTGCAAAATTAACCTAACAAAATTAGTACTAGAAATGAAACAATTTTATCTTATATGTTAACTACAAACTTAGAACAATATTCAAATCAAATACGCAATCAAATGAATTATTTGAATCAGACTTCTTTATATTAACAATGTTCTGTTCTTGTATTATTTTATTTTCGAAAAATTTTGCAATCCAGCAGTAGATCTGTCCAAACAGTTGCTTACTCTTACAGTTTTTAAGATTCCTATGGCGCTTGGGAGCAGTAATATCAGCCGAACATCTACAAAAAATGTTGCAGATGTTCTTCAGGAAAGTCCAGAATAAGTTGAAGAATTTCGTAATTTAGTATTCTGGAAATTATATTACTTCCCATAGAGTCTGTCTTGTATATACATTTTGCCATTACGGTGACCACAATAAAAAATCTTGTAGTTTCAATTCAACTGTGAGTTGAAGGGCGTAGTTCATTCAAAATAGTTTCAATAAATTTACAATGTCATAATTTCCAGGTGATATTGCAAATACTTTTCTCACATCAGTTTTCTTGTTGGGAATTACAATGTGAAAAAATGATTATTTCTTTGAAATCTGGCCGACAGACTTTCTTTTGATTAACGCTGTCAACCAAGGAATTTCAATGTTCTTGTTCACATTAATTATTGTATTTTCACTGTTTGCTTCTAGATGTTAAATTCACAGATTGTCATTATAAAACACATATGAAGTTAGCTGTAATGTAAACCATGTTACTACATTGGCGATATCACATCGGTGTGTTTTGAATAGACAATTATTTAGCGCTGTAATTTTTCTACTTACAGCGCAATGTAAGCTTCATTAATGTAATAAATGTAGCGTTACATTGCTGTAGTTTGGAATCGAGGTGGTAAATGGTATATATTTTAAATTGTTTATATTTACTTTTGTTGAATTTTATAAAAACTTAAAATCGAATAATATCTGTTGGTATTCTGTAATTTCTAGTAGAATTAAATTTTTAAGTGAGGTAATCTACCTTGTTGGCTTTGACGGTAATCTGCGTGAGCAATGGAGTAATGTGTTGGTAGTTTGTAACCGCGAATGAATTCGCTAAATGAGAAGCTATTCGAGGAAACAATGAAGTTCGAGTAAAGTTTCAAATGAAACAGCGGGACAGTTTGTCAGTGTGAGAACTTCTGTTCCCTAACTGGAAATTCAACATTCGTAATAAGATAATTCTTTTGAAACTTATGAATTCAATCTACTCTAACTGCACTTTCTTCACTTAAAAACCTTTTAACTCCTTGACTGTGTGAAGTTATTAGGTGTTAGATAAAGTTTTGCATGGCACATGGGTGTTACATACATAAGATCTCGTGGGAAAATACTTTTCTCCCTTGACTTATTTGCAGTTTAACACACTAATACTATAAATAACGAAATATTAATTGCCGTGTTCTACTAATTCATAATTAAAAATAGAAATTAATTCAATATTTTCTATATAAGAATGTTTAAAAAATAGAGGTCAAAATTTGGAGAACATATAGTACTAATCAAAATGAGTAAAACAGGTCCGATCTTAAATAGTTTCCGAGATACCTATGATATAAGGCAATGAAAAATGAGTTTTTACGGGGTGTACCTCTGCTATCTCAAAAACTATAAGAGTTACGACTTCGATTAAATGAGACTTTTTTGTTGACCGTCCAGAGAACATCTCAGATGTGCAGTTTTCTAAATAAAATCAAATAATTGTACTAAGTTTAATGTTGTGGCGAGCTTGGCCTATATTTAATTTTCAAATAACTTCGTAACGATTAAAAATTGAGAAAAATATTTCATATAAAATTTAATTCTTTTTTATGATCTATCTACTGACAGACAAAATTTTGCTCCATCACTATCTTTGTCAGTTTTTGTTCAGTTCAAGTTTAGGCCTATGTTGATTAAGCTTTTCTATATAAAATAAGGAAGTGTAATTTACCTAATACGTTCGTAAAATATTGCACTGATAATATATACATATTGTAATGGCCAAAAAGTAGTTCTTCTTGCAGTCAAAATGGGTTTGTTGAGCGCCTATCGATCGGTTTATATAATCCGGCACAGGAGAGGAGGTAAATTCTGTAAAGAATGCTCTTATAGCGTCGCTGAAAAAAGTGGCTTGAACGCCAAAAAGGGCTCGGGTAGCTTAATGGAGACAGAGTTTGATTTTTTGACAATGAAATCAAATGTAATGGAATTTTAATATTTTATTAAAATATATAAACACTAGAATATTAACAAAACAAAATGAAAATAGCAATCGCTAGCATATAATCGACGCATAATCATGCAATTGAACCAGCGATACTTGCAGGATACTCTAATTAAAGAAAAAACGGTCAACAATGAACGGGCCACAATGGTACACACCAAAGTTCGGGAACACGAACGGGTAACACGATATGAACGGTCAAGAATTGGCACATACCAAAGTTGAGGAAAAAACGGTAACACTGCTATCAATCGACAACACTCATCAACAATCGCGATTTTGGAACGGAAACGAGACCATGTTGGCACACACCAACACTCATTGATAATCACGATTACGGCAAACAGCGGCAAACCCCACTGTACAGAAACATCCGGCTGTCCGTAGCCGTACATACACCTTCTGCACTCTCACGAGCTGCCGGCACACACCAACAGCACTAAGTCAGAGGCAGCCAAAGTCCTATACTTGCTCGCACGGCACTCACTAGGTTCGCGGTAGACGGCACACACCGTCTAAGACTCGATGAAGCACACACTCTCTCTGAATAAAACTTACGCTTGGGCCCGTATTTATACTCCCGAAAATAAGTTTAAACAATATTCTAATTATCCTGTAAATACTTCCTGTTTAAATAAAACTATAGAAAATACAAACTCATGTTGGATCAAATCTATGATCCCCAGCGCGCTGGTCGAGCATGCTAGCCACTCGACCGTGTGATACCCGACAATAACAACTTCAACATTAGCAATTTTAAACAAAATATAACAATACATTTTACAACAAACGACATACAATATAACTAAACAATTACATTGAAGGTGATATTTAATCAATTCAAATTAAAAAATCTGATGTGGCCAGCACATTACCTTCCGCCAGTTCCATCTATTTTGTACAAATTTCGTACAGAAAATTCCTTGCAAAAGATTCTATTTCTTGTACATTACCTGCCGGCAGTTGTATGTGTTTTATACAAATTCCATACAGAAAGTTCATATATTACCAGTAAAATTATAATACAAACATACTCTGTCAATTTCACTTGACACTGACATCTTTCAATAAGAATTTTCTTAATATAGTAGCTGTTTCCGTAGTTATAGCATAGCTGGCTAATTTATGAAATTTAATTTCTTTATAATTTTTAACTCTATATCCATTTAATATGAAGTATAAAATGCAGTCATATCGTATAGGAAATAAAACATTCTTCAATATTTACAATAACATGTTATTTATCATTGTATTTTCAAGAGAAACTGTTAAAATCGTCAAATGTGGGCACTTCCGATTGACTAATTATAACCAAAATCTAATCAGCTCTTCAAATGGATGTAAAGAAGAGAAATACGAAAGAATTTTTTTTTTTTTGGAATTGTAGTATTAGAGTTATCGTAGAGAAAACTTTTGTCACATACACACTCACGCACACACACACACACACACACACACACACACACACACACACACACACACACACACACAGACATCGTCGTAATAATAGTAAAATCGTATTCTAGGGACCCTAAAACGTGCTTATTGGTAAAAACCAAATTTTTTGACCAAACGCAATACCTTCGTTACCTAAAGGTGACGGAAGGTAAAAAAACATTTTTACTTGTGGGATTTGAACCTCGATTTGAATTTATTAACTTTAACAAAAAAACAAAACTACATTGCTAAACATAAAAACTTTAAGTCAAATCTAGTGACCATCGTCACAATATCTTTTTTTACAAAAATGTTATTTAAATAAAAAAGGAAAATTCCAGTAAATAAAGTATTGATCACATATATTTTAATTTGTGTTGCATCTGTTGTTCTTATTCTTGCTTTATTACCGCGGTTTATTTAAATTGCATTAAGAAATTATTTTGTTTCTGGGCGATTCGATTGTTTACTAAAAGATATAATATACTTCTATCCTTAGAGCTTGCTTTATTTTCAGTTGTCTGTTTATAAATACAAGGTTTTGTATTCTACAAATGATAAAAATGTACCATTTTCAGTAATGTGAAAATATCATGTAAAAAGATTTTTAGGATATAAACTAATAAATAAATATATAATCATGGCTTATTAGCCATTTCTGTGCAATTCGAAAATTTTACATAATTTCCAAGGTTTGAGTTTGATGCCCGTCGGAGTCGTAGGTAATACAAATGTAATACATTATCATTATTTGTTTACATTACATAATGATTTATAACAAGTATTACACATTTTAAGGGTTTGTTAGAACGTTATTTTGAGTGAAATGTCATATAACCACAGGTCCTGTACCTTTTAAGGCCAATCTTACAATCTCCGATTAAAACTTTAACTGCTAATTAAATAAAGATATAGAAACAAAATGATCTATCAAGTGACAAATTTATCATCGCTGTCAATAATTTGATTTATTACTATCATAATTTATTTATCTAGAAGTTAAATTTGACTAAAGACTATTAGATTGCCCTTTAATAACAAAAATAGACAAAGTAAAGTTTTATAAATAACAGTAAATTTTTAAATTTTGTTATTCTTAGAGAAAACAACACACTATGTGCTTCTTAAATTGGCTTTGTTGCATCTTAATTATTTTCTCACTTTACATTAGGTACTGGTTTTAGCGCTGGTGAATCTGCAGCAGAGATGGTCCAGTACTGCAATTCTGTTTTTATTTGAAAATAAATTTCTTGCATTAAACTTAATAATTTAGATACAATTGCAATTATAAAGCATGTAGACTTATACAGTGTTATAATATTAATTTGTTTTTTATAAATATAATTTATAAATAGCATACACTTCAAGAACATTTAGACCCACGATGGAAACATTTTTATATAAAAACATATTCGTGACGTCACATCTATATTTTCAAACTTCGGGAAATCATAACTCACTTATTAATAGGAATTTTTATCGGATTTTCAACAATAGTCCCAGTTTCACTTTCTGATAAGATTATATTTAAAAAATGGTGAAATCCCCTATTGACAAAATAAAAGCATAGTGTTTGAACTGTCCGTATAATACCAATGAATTATTTGCAGGTTTTCTCTTTGATATAACCGTTCTAATTTCGAAATATCTTTTTTTCTACTCCTATGCTTTTATATATTTATTATGTATGTGTCATCTGTACACGAATGATACTCATTAAGGTACAGATTTTTATATTTTATTATAATACAGATTTTCTTTTCATTACGATACAGATGAATTTTATAACCAATTTATTGGTATATAATTTATTTTTTTAAATTGTTATGAAGAGTCGTAGAAAAAATAGTATATACAACTGACATAGATGAATTTTATAACCAATTTATTGGTTTATAGTTCTCTTTTTTTAATTATGAATAGTCCTAGAAAAAATACTGTATGCAACTCGTGTATTAATAATTATAATTAATTATAATTATAAACTCGTTGCACTCGTTTTACAGGTTACAAAATTGCTAAATAAAATATGATTATTGATTTAGGTTATAATTTTATTATTTGCAACCTTTATTTGAAACAGTTTTGTCTAAAACTAACAGGTACTAACTACAGAAAAATAAATAAAAAAGTATAACATTATAGTTCCTATGCATGTAACAGATTTCAAGTAGACACCCGGTATGTGGAAAAAGTTTTATAAATAACAGTAAATTTTTAAATTTTGTTATTCTTAGAGAAAACAACACATTATGTGCTTTTTAAATTGGCTTTGTTGCATCTTAATTATTTTCTCACTTTACATTAGGTACTAGGTTTAGCGCTGGTGAATCTGCAGCAGAGATTGGCATCTACGCATCGAGTTTGATTGCCTACGTCTACGTGTCAACAATGCGTAGATAATTAATTTATACGTAAACAATGTAGACAATGTAATAAAAGATTATGATTGTACAGTGAAGTAAGGGTATCTTCGATCAGTTTAAAGATTATAATAACGTTGTACAGTTGTTTTTGTTTTCCCATGTATTAAGTACATTTGGAAGAAAAATGAAATTTGGAGAATTAAACTTCGAGTTAATAAAAATTTATCAAAAGTAATATTTTACAGCAAATACATTAAAATTTTATTATCTATATTCTCTACCTTTTCTTTGCTTTTGCATATGTGTACGTCTGCATCATTGTCGACACGCAAAGTATTACATTGGCGTATTGTCGACGTGAAGTAATCTACACGCCCATCCCTGTTCTGTAGGTACGGTTTTATTTGAGAATTTTGTAATGATAATATACGAGGGAAAATTATAAAGAAATCTTCCTAGCTATAAAAGAAGATACATTGAACTTGAACAATACTTTATTTTTCAACATGATTTCCTTCAACTCTAACATACTTTTCCCAACGTTTCTTCAACTATGCCATTCCGCCAAAAAAATTTTTTTTGGAAGATCTGCAAAATAACTGTCAGCAGCATATATTAATTTTTCGTCTGATTCAAATATTTTTCCCCTAAATATTTTTTTCATATTTTTAAATATAAAGAAGTCACTAGGTGCTAAATCGGGGCTATAAGTATATATATATATACAGGTGTTTCCTTTAAAACAACCAGCGCTTTTTTGGGCGAACTAACAACTTTAGAAAAAAATTGTTTATACTAAAAATGATCAAAAATAAGGTGATAATGTATCAATAGTAACAAAACAAATATTTAACCAGTGGTTCTCAAACGGTAGAACAAAATTATATTTTTTTAAATGGCACCTATATAATTTTTAATCCATTAGATAGAGATTTTTTTCTGATTTCAAAGATATAAATATAGCATAGGGTTGTATAACAATTATTTCGAAAAACATGATATTAAAAACTAGAAATAATGTAATAAAAATGGGTTTACTACTAGCGTAACTAGGCAACAGACGTATAACAGACCTGTGTATTGCATACCCTATTGTAATATTATAACATTATTTTTAATACCATATTTATGTCTTTGAAATCAGAAAAAAATTCGCTATCTAATGGGCTAAAACATTATATAGGATACCATTTAAAAAAATATGATTTTGTTCTTCCGTTTGAGAACCACTGGTCGAATTTTCGGTTTGTTATTATTAATAAATTAGCTCCTTATTCTTGATCATTTCTTGTATAAAACATTTTTTCCTAAAGTCATTAGTTCGCCCACAAAAGCGCTGGTTGTTTTAAAGGAAACACCTGTATATATTTATATGTATGTATATAAAAGTATTACAACCCGGAGACTATTGTCCTCGTTCAGAATTCAGCTGCTGCATGGTTATTCATGTAATTTATTTTTCTTTGGGTTTAATTGAGTTATTTCGTGTTTTATATTTCCATGTTTTGGTTTATTATCATATTTAATATTAATTTTAAAATGAACTACTATTTATAAAATTTTGTATTTTGGTAACTAAAACATAATTATCTTTAGATGACACTTAAAAGGACCTGAGGAATAAGCCGTTAAAGTTTGTTGTACACGTAAATCACCCCGCATAGTAAATATTACTAAAATTTAGGTAAATATCATGTTACAGTTAACATCGACTGGAGTACTGCGAAATCAAAGGTAGCAAATGCAATTATATTCCTGCTGAATTAATTGTGTAAATTCGAGGGTGAAAAATGTAGGTCACCAAATGATGTTGACCTCGACCGTCGCAAATGAAATTTGGGATGGCAGAGGATCAATGCCAAAGAGAATATTTAGAAACTTGTAAGTTGACTTAATTCTTTTGACACTACTAAGATTAGTGTAGATATAACAGTCTCAATTAACCGGCTTATAAGTTTTAATTGAGTCAGAAACCACGAACGACGGATCACGTTAAATATTCCCTTTTTCATGTATTTTAGATGAAGTGAATATAAAATGATAACGCAAGAATTCATCTGGAACTTCATCGATCGTACAAAAGAAAATAGTTTAATATTTAATGGGACGAAAAATGTGAATGAAGAAAGCCGAAGTACATTCCAGAAGGGAAGAAAACAGGGGAAACTTATCACTAGAAGTATCATAAAACATGTATATCAGTTATGAAGAGTTGCATTTCAACATTTACCCGGCTGTCAGGCGGACAGAACTTTCGGCAATTAATATTTCATCCCTCGCGCCAACTATCCCGAAATGGCTGTTTCAGAGAGAGTTCTGACATTTTTTCCACTCTTTTCTTATATTTTCTATTTTGTTACCCCGCTAAACGAAAATAAAGCCGAGGAAACGTACTTCCTCTGTTTGATAAATTTCAGTTATTAATATTTTGGTTGGCGATGTCAAGATGAAGATGAATGGAATTCCAGACTGCAGAGTTTTTATTAGTACAGGAAAGCGAGTTGTTTATTTAACGGGATATTAAATCTGGACTGGTCACGCGACACTTTATTTCTGTAGACAGTGATCAATTTTGATGTTGGGATTCATTAGCACTCACATTTTTAATTTGCACGAAGTGGAATTGATTTTGACGGTGCTTTCAAATTATTTCATCAACTTTTGATTGTCATTAACCTTAAAATCATTTTCGTTTACTCGTTTACAGGTATCGAGGAAGCTTTTGCCCTGAATAGGTACAGGTCCCTTTTTTTTATAAAGAAATTTTCCTATAATGACTGCAGTACTTCAGATTCTAATAGCAGTATTAATCAAGCAAGTCATTTAGAATACATTAATTTTTCATTTTTAAATGTAACTTGATTTCATATCGATAATATTGCATCAAAATTAATTATTTTATATTGCTGTCAAAATTTCTATTTTAATTTTTTGTTTAAAGGTCGATAGAAATTTAAGCTTTGTTGGTGTAACTGGACATAAGTAAAATTGTAATTTTCGTGCTGATATTTACTCGAATAATTATATTTGCCGTTGTTCTCTATGTATGGTCTGTAAAAGAAGGGTTGCAAAATAATTGTTGTTTAAAACTTAGTGTTTAGGATTCGTTTAAGTTGCGTTCATATAAACTTTAAAAATTAAAGTGTAATATTTATGACAGCAGTCAGCAAAGTTTATATTATAATTGTCATAAAATTTTATATAGAGACGGAAAATAACATTATTTAAACAAAGAGAGCAATTACAGTAAATAATAAAAATTATAGATATTTTAAAACTCCGTCAGTATTTATGCATTTTTATGATATAAATATACTCGTACATATAATCTGTATGTAGGTACCAAATTCTCGTGATTTGTAGAACTTGCTACTACTTGTAGTAGGGTCCTCAGAATTTCTGTTACACAAACATTTCAAATTTCAGTACTATATTAATATCTTTATATAAGCCGCGTTCTTTTTTAACACTTTTTACATGACATCTCAGATCGTCTCAGCTCACCTCAGTTGCCTCACTAATTTTGATCGCTCTTTTTGTCGTAACTGAGGTAAGATAAAGTGAGACCGAAGTGAGAAGAGTTCCTCCCTCCTTACCGATTCTTAGAGAATATGCTTGTTGAGTTTTTAATAGATGTCGGTGTTCGGTGGAGGGGATGAATATTTTTCTGTCACTGACTGTCACATACAATTAGTTTGGTTATTGAAAAGGTTATTTGTTTATTGCTTGAATAATATTATTAATTTATTGATTATTTGAAGAAAATGACCTATAAGTTTATTAAAATTTATTATAATGTTTTAATATATTTGTAAGAGCAATTATTAAATGATGACATGATTGATTTGAACAATTTGTTGTTTTCGTCAAGTTCAGCGGACAGTACTTCGGATTTTCTAAAACAGTTCAACGGAATTTGTTGCCAATCTTTTTACTTCACAAAAATTTCAACTCTGCTCATGTCAAACTCATCTCACTTTGAGTTGAGGTGAAATAAAGCAAATGATAAAAAGATCACGACTAATTTCTACATTTCTTAACAAATCAAAGTAAAAATTAACTAAGATATTAAAGCAACAATAATTAGTTGATTGAAAATAAAGTATTTTTTACTATACAGGGTAAGTCTGGGAAGACGCTGCCCCTTTAACTTTTTTATTATAAGTAATAGAAAAAAATGGTTTATATAAAAGTTTTATTATTTTACATATACTATTTGATGGCAGATGTAGATATTTTTTATAAAGTCAGGTTTATAAGATACGACTATCAAAATTTATTTTTCAAATGGCAACCTATAATTATTTTAATAAAATAGAAACCGCCATTTTTTTCTCTTTTCAACGATGTATTATTTTTTATTAATGTATTTGAAAACATTCGAGGGATAATTAAGATATCATTTTTATTAAAATATCGTAGATGGCTATATGAAAATACGCAAAATGTAACAATATTTTACAACTTAACAAGCTAAAATAACAAATTCAATCAAAAAATAATAAAATTCAGTCAAAAAACAATAAATATTTTGTTTATATTCACATAGCCACAGCCACCTAGTATTTAAATAAAAATTATTTCGTAATTATCTCATTTTTCTCGAAATTTTTCAAATACATTAATAAAAAATAATACATCGTTGAAAAGAGAAAAAAATAGCGGTTTCTATTTTATTAAAATAATTATAGGTTGCCATTTATAAAATAAAAGTTGATAGTCGTATCTTGTAAACCTGACTTTAAAAAATATATCTACATCTGCCATCAAATAGTATATGTTAAATAATAAAAAAATTATATGAGCCATTTTTTTTCTATTACTTATAAAAAAAGTTAAAGGGGGGAGGCGCCCTCCCAGACTCACCCTGTATACCCAGTTTAAAACATTGTTTTTGCCCTCGGATGTCTCGGATATAGGCTATTTTATTAAGATTGAAACAAGTAAATTTCTAATCGCATGTGCCGTATTAAAATATGTAGACCTATAAATAAAATATATACTTGTAGTTAGTTATAATAAAATGTTTCGTGGGCCCCGATTATGCTCATTTATCAATATACTAGTACTTTAACTTTAAAACATATAAATTATTTACTTATTAAATTATTTACATTTATTTATTAGTTAATATAGCAATGTACAATGATGATTTGTATCAACTAATTATCATATAGCTCTTAAACGTATTTACTTTTAATTTTGATGTTTTCTTTTTAATCTCAAGTTTTTAAATATAGAGGAATTTAGAGAAAAATTTCTAAAATTCATAGTGGGTGTAGAAGAATCTGACGTCGCTAGTATTTAATGAAATGAAGCTAGGTAAACATAAAAATATTTAATTTTAATTTATGATAATTATTATGTGACTAGTACTAGTTCCAATATTGTTATTAGAACTAGAAATACAAAGGCATGGTTCTAAAGTTTCAATTTAGTGTAGGTACACGCACACAAAGCTTGCAAATAGCGTATGTATGTTTTGACAAAGCTTCAAATGTTTACTTACTTTAAACGATCAATACAAGTTAGTACCTTTTTGTTGCAGTACATGTGTCTATTTATTTTGATAAAGATGGTAAAATAAATATTTTGAGCTGCTCAGGGTATGTTCATTGATTGGCCGAAATAATTTATGAGTTTTAAAAAAATTTAACGTAATTTTCATTATCATAACTTAAACGAGACCAAACGAGCAAAAATATTTTGGCTACGGATACTTCAAGAGATTCTATGACGATAATGTAATGAAACTTGTTTCACGGTTGAACATTTGTATGAGATTGGTAATTATCAATATAGAAGAGCAGGAGAATTTAATTTTGAAGAAAATTAAATAAAGTAAATAAATAACAACACAATTCAAAGAACTTTAGACACCGACCACATGATTGTATTTCGAATTGCTATTAATATTGCACAAAAAATATTACTAAGAATTCTATATGAACTTATTGGAAATAGGTACACGAGTATCATAGCGGAGGGTGGTTGATACTATGAGTGTGACAACTCTAGAAGCGCCACTTTTGATGTCTATAGTTGTGGCTATTTGATGGAAGAGGAATTTGTGACATTTCTAAAGGGAAAAACGTGATTTATCTCTTTAGAAATGATTACATTTTAACGGTTGAAAAGATATAGAGCAACAAGGTTTGAGAAAATGTTGTTATAAAAATTCAAAGTGTACATATTGACGCAGCCCCAAAATCTCCTTTACATATAAGATTTTATATTTTACGATTTAATATTTTACAGCCGAAAATGCGGACGTAAAGTTTTATCAGGTGTTAAATTGCTAGATATATTATCATAAAAATATTTTATGTCTGCCATAGAGTTCCGAGATTAAACTGTATGAAAAATGAACATTCCTGCCACTAGGTTTAATATATTTGATGAAGTGTGAGATATAAATGAACTTAATATCACATCCCGCCCAGCCCATCATGTCGCCAATGGACCGAAAGTATTGTTATTTACAAAATAAGTGTTATCTTTATTCGCACGCACATTCTATTCTCGAAGCCTGACAGAACGAGAGAGGAAAGAAAATATATCAACGCCTCTTTTGTACTCCGGTTGCGCTCATTGTACATTGTACTCGTACCCGGTATCTACATATTCCCACCGTTATATTTCACGCTCCTGTAAAACTTACATGTTTTGTTTTATTAATCAATTTAAGAACAAGCACTAAATTCTCATTCTCTCTTGTAAAACATAAACTTTTTTGTATACGTTGCATTTTTAATATAAAACTATACTTTTATTTACGCAAACTTAGTGGCTCATAATGTTTTAAATTTTATTATGAAGTCCATTTTTATTTCAATAGATTACATTTACTCTGCCGTAACAAAATGTGTAGGAAAACTTTATATTACGGTACAATGATTCCCTATATACGTATACATAGTAAAATAAATTTCAAAATATATATTTTCATAATCATAACATAAAATATTACTATTATTACAATATTGTTCCAGTACAGAGTGAACACGAGAATACGTGATACATGCGTTAAGGCCCACTTTTACAATTAATGCAAAATTGATGGATAAGCTATGGTATAGCTTTCAGAGGTATAACTTTATCCTAGCAACTATACCTTCGATAAATAAGGCCATCTTTTACAATGCATTTTTATCTAAACTATTATTCACGAAAAATGACTATTCAAGGTCATTTGAGAGCCGTCTGATATAATATTACTTGCAGATAAATTCACTACATTTCGAATGCATAGGCGTGCAACATGAAATATTTATGGACACATTTTAACTGAAAAAATAAGATTGATGTAGTTAATGTTGGGAACTAAATTATATTTGAATGAAGGATAATAAAGGCCTTTAAGTTCCGTATTGTTGTTAAAATTTTCTTTTATTCAGACGTTTCGGTCAGTATTTGACCATCTTCAGTGCAAATTTTACATTTTAAATTACATTGTTACATTGAGTGTTGTAAAACTATATGTGAAATCATCTCAGATAATAGAATACATGAAAATTATCATGTTTTGTAAAGTATATTTTATGAAATATAAATGAAGAAAATCCAAAATTTATTGAGAAAAATCAACTTGAAAGCGATGTAAAAAACATTTTGAATAACTTAACCTCGCTCAACCTGAGCGTGGGCTGGTCAAACGGAACACTGAATGGCATAGCCATTTATTTTCTTCACTTATGTTTTTACAATATACAAAAACATACACTTAACTTATAAACCAAAGAAGAATAATTTGATTTAAACGTCAACGCCACTGAGTAAATATTAACACAGAGGGCAGTGTAGTAGATAATTAGGTATCTGTAATTCTACAACATATGTCATTATTATTTATAGTGTGTTAGAAAGTAATGCAACTATTTACGTATATCTGTCACAACACAAATTAAATAGGCATAAGTCAAATAATCTTTCTCTTTCTAATACAAAATGTTGCTAAGCTACTGCTGTAAAGTGATGTGTATTCTTTCTTCGAAAGAATGACCTTGAATAGTCATCTTTCGTGAATAATAGTGTATCAGATAGCTATACCAGGAACTATGTTAAATCACTATAGGTTGGTACTGACACAATAAAATTTTCTTCTTGTTAGATTAGTTTTCTTCAACATTGTTATTTCTGCCTTTTCATTTGCATTTTTCACGATGTTAGATGATATAAATGTTATTTTTAAGTCTGAAAGTGATGATGAAACACTTTATTGACATCTGTCAAACGTATGAATAACAACACCAAGCAGTACATCGTCTGTGTTTACGTGGTAACCATAAGAACCAGGGATAAAGTTATCCGAGTTTTATACGATCGATTTCCATGGGATAAGATATACTGGTGCTTATTCTATCTTTGGTTTATCCGAGGTTTGTAATATACTATTTCCTATTTTATACCTGGTATAGCGTTATACGAGGTTTCTCTAATGATTGATGTAAAAGTGGCCCTGTTGAGAAAACGGTTTATAGTCGTATGTATGTATTTTCGCAATGTATTCATTTTTATAGTAAATTACTTGATGATCTAAAACATTGTTTTAGCTCAAGGTTGTTTCAATAAAATATTAAGAAACATCTATTATTATCTAATTTGTAATTTACATCATTTATTTCTATAAGTTTGCTATATATTTCTTTCTTTAATATACCATATAAATGGTTGTAACTAAATATTCTTATTATATAATACGTCTGTTGCCTAGTTACGCTAGTATTAAATCAATTTTTTTTTATTACATTATTTCTAGTTTTTGATACCATTTTTCTCGAAATAATTGTTATATAACCATATACCATATTCATATTGTTGAAATCAGAAAAAAATCAATATCAATGGCCTAAAAAATTATATATGGTACCATTTAAAATATAATTTTATTCTACCGTTTGAGAACCACTAGTTGAATTTTCGGTTTGTTATTATTAATAAATTAGCTCCTTATTATTGATCATTTTTTGTATATAAGATTTTTTTTAAGTCATTAGTTTGCCCAAAAAAGCGCTGGTTGCTTTAAAGGAAACACCTTGTATATTATAGAGAGTGTAAACGTAATAAGTGCATTAAATTTAACCAGTAATGTAACTCGACGAGAGCAACAATATTTCTTAATAACTTTTTTTCTAAGTCTTTTAGATTTTGAGTAAAATTCTTTAAATATTTGCTGCATATTTCGTTACCCGCCCATGGAGAACAAAAGGCTGCTGCCGTACCCAAGTGGGATACAAACTGCTCAAAAAATTTCGGTTATCGATTACACTCGCAGTCACAGTAATTAATAAACGAATGAACCAAAGTAACATTTATTATTAATTAATTCGTAATAGTACAATTTTTAAAATGATGAAATCTAAATTTTGGATAACAAAATTATAAAGCTGTGTGTTAAACCAGGTGTGTGTGTGTGTGTGTGTGTGTGTGTGTGTGTGTGTGTGTGTGTGTGTGTGTGTGTGTGTGTGTGTGTGTGTGTGTGTGTGTGTGTGGTGTGGGTGTGGGTGTGGGTGTGGGTGCGTGTGCGTGTGCGTGTGCGTGTGCGTATGCGCGCGTGTGCGCGTGTGCGCGTGTGTGCGTGTGTGCGTGTGTGCGTGTGTGCGTGAGTGCGTGTGTGCGTGTGTGCGTGTGTGTGTGTGTGTGTGCGTGCGTGCGTGTGCGCGCGTGCGTGCGTGTGTGTGCGTGTGCGTGTGTGTATGTGTGTGTGTGTGGATCCTTCACTCGAACTCAAATACTATCATTCAGAAAATTTTGAAACCTTGTATTTCTGCCTTATTCTAATATGGGAAGAGACCATTAGATTTTGATGTATATCAGATAACCAGAAATAGCACTTTACTTGAAGCTCAAAATAGATTTTCTTCGAAAAATAACTTCAAATGTTATGTTTTCAAGATTTGTGTCATTTTTCTATATATTTTATGGGTAAATTTATAAAATTATTTATAATTTCCCTGCGCCTACGCTTTAAACAAGCAAATCTCCTAGGTTACACAGTTCATATCTCAAATGTATGTAACGAAAAATGTAACTGTCAAAGAACTAATCATTTCAAATAAATAATACTAACGTTTTAAAAAGAAAATAGTAAACAGAACCATAGTTATATGGAGTGGATATTAATACAGTTTCCGCAATAACTAAATATGTAAGTATGTACATTTAAATTAATAAAAATTAAACGGCGGGAGGTATGGTGTTGGCCACATCAGATTTTTTATTTAGCCTTTAAGCTAGTTTCAACCATATAATATAAAGAAAGAAATATAAGCAAAGTTATAGAAATAAATGACGTAAATTACATATTAGATAATAATAGATGTTTCTTAATATTTTGTTGAAACAACCTTGAACTAAAACAATTTTTTACATCATCAGGTAATTTATTAAAATTTTAGTTACTTTGCGAAAATACATACCTACATATAAACCAATTTAAAAAAATATAATTTTGTTCTACCGTTTGAGAACCACTAATTGAATTTTCGGTTTGTTATTATTCATAATTAGCCCCTTATTCTTGATAATTTTTTGTGTAAAACATTTTTCTCTAAATTCGTTAGTTCGACCAAAAAGAGCGCTAGTTGTTTTAAAGGAAACATTCTGTATACAGAAAGGTTGTTTTACTTTAATTTTTTTTAATTTTTAAAATAATATTTGTCCCGTAGAACTTTATAAAATGTATTATATATACACTTAATAGTAGATCATAAAATCCTGTACATTTTGATGTTAAAATATTTAAATTTACGCTTTTGGTCACCAAGGAATCTTAAATTAAATACGTGATTAAAATAGATAAAGTTTACTAATATTTCAGAAAATGAACGTCGTATTAACTCTCATATGAAGTATAAGAATACAAAAAATGTTATTTGCTAGTTAATCAGATGCTCATTTTATAATGGAATACATACTAGATCTTTTTACATGTCTTAAACTTAAGTTAACCATACTATCAAAAGCGCAGACTCTAGAATTTTCTACTATAAATTTCAATTAATAATGCCCCATAAAGTTTTACGGGACAAATTATATATGAAAAGCCTGTTAAAATCAATGTTAAACGTCTATGTCACAAATTCTCGTATTCACCCCGTATTAATTAAATATGTTAAAGTAAATACAATTGGCAGATAAACACAAAACGTACAAGAGGTACAGATTTCTTTCACTCTCATTGCTGATATTCACTCAGCGACGACAATGTCGAAGAGCTTTTTATGTCGTTTTTCTGGAATTCTATTAATATTTAATAAAAATAAATACGGGTATATTATTTTTGACTCTATGTTAATAATATAAGTATAAATTTTTCTCTAACTTTAATTATTACACTTACTTCTAAGCCACCTCGTGCGGATTGAGACAGGGAACAGCGCTCGAAGCAACCGTCACCGCTCCGGCTTGGGATTCGTGGGTTCGATTCCCACCAGGGGCTTGGTGTTTGTGGCGTCTTTATCATCTCATCTCCATCAAACGCAACGAATGAATAACAAGGTTATAAAAATTGTAAGGAAAATTGAGTCACTCCCATATCATGAAAAAACACTTTAAATGCAATAAAAGATTATTATTATTATTATTATTATTATTATTATTATTATTATTAATATTATTATTATTATTATTATTATTATTATTATTATTATTATTATTATTATTATTATTATTATTATTATTATTATTATTATTAGTTGTAATAGTTCTTAATCTTTATCTTTTATGATAATATTATCTTGAATACTATTATATACTTATTTCCATGGAATATATTTTTAATATTTATTTTTATATAACAGCTGGCATTTTCCCATAAACGTTATAAATTTTGTTCATATTCTTCTTACAATTCATGGAATATCTTTCAATGAACCTAGTTTGGAAATCAGGAAAAGAGATAAAAATGAGGAAGAGGCAAACCTGCAGGAAACAGGATCGAAGAGGACTAGAGGGCACGCATCGTGGAGTGATTTCCCGGGCGTATCCCAATTTGGAATTAACGGGAATTTGTTGTCAATTAAGGAGCTGTCTGCGAACTCATTATATTTTAAATGGAATTCGTGATGAATTGACTTAGTGTTAGTTTTGAATGTTTCTTCGCTTCACTAGATCTTAGAGTGCGACTTGAACGAGTAAATAGCGGTGTGAAGCTAAGTATTTTATCTTAGAAAGGTATTTGATGACTGTGAAACAGCGGGTGCCCTTGCGTACACTTTAATGGAACATTCCTTTTGAATATTTCAAAATTGAATAATAGATTTCGCACGTTTTTGAACAGCAGAATATACATTTATAACATTATTAAAATTTATGAACAGATATTAATCTTGCGCAAGCTACAGGAACAAATATTTGCTTTGAGTATTATTTTGTAAAGGATAAATTATCACCCGTTTCTCTGTAAACTGCAAATTAATTCCTGGAAACCTGCCCATTTGATTTATTTTCTTCGCGTTTTGATGTAAATTAACATGCACTAATTTTGCATATTTTTCTACAAAAATGTACTTTAAAAGCTGTAAAATTTTTATATTTAATGAAAATCTAATTAAACGTAGTTTACAATCCACATATAAAACAAAACCTGACATTTAATTTTTCTTTAAATTAGATGACAATTTTGACGGCTCTAATAGTTTTTCGATATATGTCGTAGGACAACTACAAAAACAGTCGTTTTATTAAATGTTGAGTAATGTTCAAAATTACATTATATAATGAATATTTGGACAATTTCCCCTACAATTTTTTTAAACATACTCTTACTTTAACAATGCCTAATCTAACCCACAATACTGAGCTCACAAAACTCGAGCCAAGTTTTGTGTTAGGTTATGTTAAGATATATTTAGACCCGGTTTTATAAAGCTCAAAAACCTTCACTTAAATTTTAGTTGCCAAGTAAATTTATTTAAGTGGTGATTTGGGTTTTATAAAGCATTTTTAAATTTACTGAACAAGTAAATCTACCAAGTAAACTAAGTGGAGAATTTCATGCTACTAAATTTAAGTAACGATTTTTATTGATGTACTTTCAAATATTTATAAAATTTGAAAGATTATTATTGGATTTTTTCGCTTTTTTTGAATCAGCGTCATTTAAAATTATAATAGGACATAATTTTAATATATCAAAATCGATGGCATGCAAAATAATACACAGAGTAACGCATTATACAGCTTTATTTAAAATATGCACATTAAAATACCGAAAACTATTGAACAATGGTACAAAATATGTAGAGTCTTTTAATATTAGTGGATTTCCCAACTGTATAGTTTAACTTTTTTGGCTTTAAATTTTATATTTTCATGCAACAATTTTATCTGTTTTGCCCTTAGAATACCAATTTGTTGTATAGCATTATATTCTTTGCTTTACCCACATTTCGTTTTACCTCTCGCTAAGAGAGGTATTGGATTCTTACTAAAAATCGCATATCCAGATTTTAGTGAATAAGCTCGTTTTAAGGTCCCTAGAATCTGATGATAACATTTTTACGATGATGTCCGTATGTGTGTGTGTGGATGTGTGTATGGATGTTGGATCCACGATATCTCAAATTTTATAAGACTAAAGACATTTTTAACTACGGATTCCCCAATCTAACTATAATGGGAAGAGTTGATTAAGTTTTGGTAACAATTGAACAACGGGAAGTAGTAGTTACAAGAAAAAAATCATCTAAATATTATTTATCGAAAATTGATGTAAATACTTATATTAAAGAACGTTAAATTCTTTATTCGATAAATATAAATTCATTATTATATCTTCTATAGATTTAGAAATAAAGAAATGCATATAAAATAATTTGATGTAAAAATTCTTAGATCAAACTACTTCAAGGCAAGAAATTCAAAAGTTTGTAATTGACACATAAATGTCACTGTCATAAATATTTGTATGCCACTGTTAAAAATATTTGTACATCATTATGAAGATTATGAAAATAAAAAAAGTCAACAGCGCAAAAGAATATACGTAAAAAAGGATATAAAAGGAATTGCGAAAAAATGACGAATATAAAGAAAAATAAAAGGAAAGTAGAAAAAAATTCAGAATATTGAATATAAAGAAAATGTATGTATTGTACACAATTTATATTAAAATATCCTATTGGTTTTGCAAATATATGTGAGAACTATTTTGTAGTGAGACATGAATATATGTATTTGTATTTAAAAATATTTTTCGTTTAATGCGTACAACCAGGTAAAATATCTGGCGAAAGGTTATGTGCTGGCCACATCAGATTTTTTAATTTAGCATTTACATCATCCGTTTTCTTATGTTCTACTATACTTAAATATTTTTACTATATCCAAAACATCACATTTTTCCCTATAATAGTACATTAAAACACAAGTATCATAAGGCAATCTGTTAACGTACGAGTCCAAAGGACGAGTTCGTCAACAGGCCTTATGATACATGTTTTTTATACTATTTTTTCTATTGAGGTAATTTTACAATTAGATTTTTTTTAAAAAGGACTTGTCAAAAGTATGAGTTGGTGTTTTTTTATCAGTTATGTTGGTAGCGCTTCCCGCTGAAAATTTAAATTTCACATTTTGACAGTTTGTGTATCTTGTGATTTTGTCTGATTGTTTACATTAAAACATTGTATCAAGCATTATACAATTATGAAAGAGGAAAACCAATACATACAATGAACTCCAAGGTTTATTAATGAACCATCCTGATTTGAGATATCGGTGGTTCGTGTTGGTTACTATCATAAATAAAACTTGAATATGGGATTGAAGGACGTTACGTGGACCATTGAGCCTTTTTATTGAGAAAACAACATATAAATAAAACTCTTTAAATAATGAAATACTTTAATGAACAATTTATTATTTATTAATTACGTTCCACTATTTTGTCAACACTCACTGCTCAGTTGCACAGATAACGGCAACAGCTGTTCTTACACTTTTTAATACAAAACATATATGGCATATATTCGTTAGTTCGCCATAACGTGGAACTGGAAACGTCAACTTTTCATATTTGTTTGCTAGTAGCCGCCACAAATTGAGTAGACAGTGTCAACATTTTCAAGTAACGTGTATCATACATTTCATAACCTGCATGGAATAACAATACATTCAATTCAAAATTGCATTACCATAATTGTAAATTGTAATAAATAAAACTTACCGTTTTAATTATTTTGACAAAGTAAACCTGAGCGCATTGTTTCTTGTTTCATAATTTTTTAGTTGAAATTTTAACTTCACAGATACTTATTCTTTCTTAACTAACACAGCTATAGCTATAAATTTCTTTTCTTTCTAGTCCTATCACCTAGAGAAAGGATAAAAGTCCTCAATTAGAAATAATATTTCAACACAAACAATTTACCATTTTGAGGTTATCTGTCAGTTATGAAAGCATGACTACCACCTCTCGAATACAAAAGGCGCCAAAAACAGTACGTTTATAGATTTTCTAAACGTCGTGTTTTCAGTGAAAAACAGTGCTTTTATAGAAACATAAGAACACCGAAATAGAAAAATAATTTTTTTGCATTGTTCCCGTCTTCTGCCCATATTTCACCCGATTTCTCCTTATTTTACTTTCTGTCAAATGCATGTCAATACGTCAAACGATAAATACTGTCATAAGAATAATCAAACAACTCATAAATATAAAAAGTCATTTTCACACAACGCAATGAAAATTAGATCTCCACTTACATATCTAATGGGTAGATTTTGTTTATAAAATCCAACATGTATTTACTGAACAAGTAAATTTATTCATTACTTAGTTACGATTCCATTAAATTTTTCTTTATAAAACCGGCCCTTAGAGCAATATCAAAGATAGTAAAATAAAAAACTCATCATTTTGAAAATGACAAGGTAATTTACAAAACGATTGTTTTTGTAATTCGCTAACGGGCTTACAATATAAATTCTCTCTTCGTAGTGTAAGCCCGTAGGAATTAATAAATATATGTATAGGGGAGGATGTTTTAACAACCGACAATATTGATTTGAATCATTATGTTGTATAATTTTAGATCAGGAATTGAATCCGAGCGAAGTTAAATAAAAATTACTCCTACAGTGCACTCTACATAAAAGTTATGAGTACATAAAGTGATGATTGTTTTTCATAAATATTTCATCATTACCGAAATTAGTGAACGAAAGTAGACTAGCAGGCCTATTCTACTAAAAATATGTATAACGATATCGTTACCATACGACTGTCGCTAAGCATTTGGTTGAACGACTTTAATAACGACAAATGCCAAAAAGGTATTCTACTAATCATATCGTTATCGAGTTATCGTTATGATGAGTTTAACGATAATATCTAACTTCATGTTGATTTTGAAAGAATAAATTTATATTTGTTTTTCAATTCAAATTTGACATTGATTCAAATTTAAAATTTTCATCGTACCTAAAATTACTTATTATTCTCACCCTCGTTTTACAGTTTACACGCTCCATATCTACTTGCGCCGTATGAAATTTGATATAGGTATATGTCTATAACATGATCAACAATAATATTGCAGATTTCTATTAATGATATGATTAATAATGATTGACTTAGTACCACATATGAATCCTTTTCTATTCATATCCTCCTTGCTACTGATTTCTAAAAGCTTATGAGCAAAAAAATTCAAAGCTGCCATCATCTGAATTGAAAACAAAATATTTATGTGCATTCATATGTAATGTAATACGCATAAATAATAATTTATAAATAATCTAAAAACTTTTGGCATACAATCACTTCAACGAGTTCCTCATATATGGTGAAATTTGCGTAAATAAATCTCTACATGCTTCTTTACTCATAAAAAAATATTCAAATTTTCCTCCGGTACAGTAAAAGGACGATTATATAAAATGTCATATTAAAAAATTTAATAATATCTTGCTCAGCTACAATTAATAAAATATCTTCTTTAGCCATTTTTACTTTTGTTTTCAAAATATATCTAATTTTACGACTTCAACGAGGCATGTGAACTTGTCGTTCATAAACGACATAAAATAACGATAAGTAACGATACGTAACGATAAATAAATTAGTAGAATAGGGTTTTGGCAAAAATCGTTATTATAACTATATGTCGCCTGGTAACGACTCGTAACGATAGATATTTTTTTAGTAGAATAGGCCTGTAAGTTACCAGTCTATATTTATTTTTTTATATTTATTTCATAAATGAAAAAATAACTAGAAACACGAATAAATAAGTATATTATCACGACTTACTACCCATTATACAGGGTGTTCGACGACGAGCTTATGCTATGGTTATTTTAAAAATTATTCAATATTATTTTACGAAATTTAGTATCTAGGTGTTTTCCGACATACTCGTTTCAGCTAAAATATTTTTAAAACAGTAGCACTTCCGGTTTAACCGGAAGTAAACCCTAATTTTATTATTTTAAAAAGAATGCTATATTTTTTATTTTACCATCGAATTTAGGAGATAACTTTACATATGAAACCAAAAAAAATTTTACTCGTAATCAACCACTTCCGGGGTAAATATTTGTTTTTGATTTCTTCACTATATAATAACGGACAATTTTTATCACTCTATATCTCGAGAATGGTAACGAATTTCTATAATCTGTATAAAGAGTTTTATAAAGAAAGCTTTTGTTTACAATAATATAAATTAATAATTGACAATTTTTAAAAATTGTAATTTCTACGTGAATGTAAAATTGAAGTTTACAAAATTCAAAATACTCAATTTTTTGGAACACCCATTTTTTATTATGTAAGTGAATTCTTCGTTAAAAAATAAAGGTAGTTTGTGGAGAATGTCCTATATAGAAAGTTGATAGATTTTTAGTAAAATGGAAAATTTAGTTGCGGCAAAAATATGTTTTGGCCCCTTTCCCTATAATTTTTTTTAGAGTTTTTGTTTCGATCTTATTAATTTATAAATATTAAATATTGGCATTGCATCACTGATCAAGTTTCATTTGATATTTATTCGATAGAATGGTCACTAAATCCACAATTTTCACTTTAGTTTCAAAGTCGACAATAAAGTTGCTATACTTGTCACGTAAAAATTACATGATTTCAAATTAAATATGGCTTCAAATAGCTTTATTGAAAAAACACTGTTCGGCGTAACATAAATAATTTTTAAAAAATGCCCCCCCCCCCTGAGTAATAGAAAAGACGGCGCCTATGCTTAGAAGCGAAAAATCGTATATCTATTTTGTGTAATAAAACAGAATGTCTTTTATAAATATTCTTCAATTTTTGTTTTGACAAATGAGTAATGATTTTCAAAATAACTAAATTGAAAAAATTAGTCGATCGTTCTTCAAAACTAGTTTAGGTTCAGATTTCCAAACATAAATGAGAAAAAAAAAAACTTCACCGAAAAGCTATCCAAACTCCAGTTATAATATATCACCAGCAAAGTTCGGAAAATATCGAATTAATTGGATTTACCGAACCACGTATAGGGATAATGTGAATATGAACATTGATGTAAAAAGTTAGTAAATGAAATCTCAATTTAATCTGAATAATTAAAACATAAGGAATTATAACCAAACGCAATAAAATGATAATTTAATTAGAGCATTGTTTAAATATATTTACGGTCTATTTAGAGGGAAATATAATTGCTGGTTTTGTCGTGTTCTTTCTAGTGTATAACCAATCCTTAAGGACTACTTAGGGTGTAGGAGCTGAAGATATAATTAAGGCACTCATATTTATTTATTGAAATAGGGGAGCAGAGATTGTCCGTTACAGCTGAGCAACAGGAGAGGAGAAGATAAACAATTAAGTTAAGGAAGCACATCAATATGAAATGAGCGATCTGGATGAAAGGTCTTACAGCTAGTTGTTATTGCCCCAGTGAATTCGGAGTTACTGTAATCGCGTCAATAAATTGCAGTAATGGTTACAAGGAGTATTAAAATGTAGTAATAACATCATAGCTTAGGGAAATATCAGCTTCCGCGGATTAAGCAAATCCTACCACTGTATAAAAAGAAAATTGATGAGATAATTTTATGATATAATTAAATTTTGAAATGAAATTTTCTTATAATGCCTTGCTTCTTAATTGACGATGCTAAACATTCATATTAGCTTTGTTATCGTTAAATTTATGTACTCATAACTTCCTTAATTTATTTGTTGTTTGTTTTGTTAATAAAACTTTAGATATAAAATTAATATCTTTCGCCAATAATGGTTCCCAAAAATGCCAGGCAGAAGTCGCGCGCATTAAATTAAGTATTATGGCCATAAAATAAATTCAGGTATGTAATTAAAGTTGTCCCTTTATTGTATTATTGTATTCTTTCATATCATATACATTCACTGAATACATAAAACATGTGTTTTCATTGTTCATACACTGACCGACACGAAAAACACGGGCCATTTCATTTTAAAGAAAAAATACTTGTATCAAATTTATATTTGAGTATTATTAATATTATTATAATATCATTATTGATGTGATGATGTCTATTAAATAATAGGTCCTTGAACCACAGCTCATGACTTCTTAAAATATTATTAATTTATTTCAATATTGATATTATTTGCTTAACGTAACGATTTCTTTCAGTCTCTTGTTTTATTATTTATCATTTTAATGCATTGGAAATATCACTAGTTGCAGATACTATATCTTCCGTGGTTTTGTACTTGAAGTCAATGCTTATGTAACTAGCAAATACCATATACTCTTATTAGAAATAATTTCTAATTAAACAATACTAGTATAAATGAAAAATTAAATTAAAAAAAAATACATATCCTGTTTTCTTCAGTACCGATCACTATATATCGACACAAAGGTCGACAAGTTTGTATGTCCAATTTTGCTCATATTGAGATAACTGCTATTGAAAATTGGCGAAAATGAGATATTTATATTGTGTGATAGTACTGGTTGCGCTCTTTCATTTCATGCAAGAAAATATATAACGTACAACGGAGCTGTAAGCATAAAACATATCCCCTTTAGTTTTTGGATTCAAGAATGGGATAAATCGCGTTAAGTTATCCCCTTTTTGCTCCAAAGTCTCTCTTTCTTATTGTGCTCGGTATGTACATGCGGAATCTGATTTTTACATCAAATATTATAAATTCTTGATAAAAATGAACTTATTTTTCATAATTAGCAATCAGTAATGAGCGAGTTTAATGACAGACTAATTTGCTTTTCCTTGGTTTGTCCTGCGTAAGTGAAAATTATAATGTATCGCCTTTCTGCACCAAGGTTTTATTTTATTATCATATTATTCTTATTAGACCCTAATTATATGTCACTTTTATTACTATTTGTTGTATATTCCAGTCGTAGTGCTACTTTTCTTTAATTTATAAATAAAATTATTTAATTACTGTTCGTAATTTTGAAATATTTTGAAAATGACAATTATACAACAATAGTTATTTGTATACCAGGGATAGAAAGTAGCTCTTTGCGGACCGATGCTAGTTAGTCTCAAACTGCTGAGTTACAATCATTATTACATGCTTGTTGAAAAAAATTCGATGATATTTTTTACGACGTAGCTCCAGGTTTTAATAAATTGCATTAGAGAAATAATGTTTTTTTAATGTGTTCAGTTGTAATATGCGAAAACACACTTGATTTATTAGTAAGTACTTTAACAA
The DNA here is from genome assembly GCA_963082715.1 of Harpalus rubripes. Lineage (NCBI taxonomy): Eukaryota > Metazoa > Arthropoda > Insecta > Coleoptera > Carabidae > Harpalus > Harpalus rubripes. The sequence goes on from OY720449.1 coordinate 37,231,661, forward strand.
ATTTGCAGAACCAATATCATCGTTTCAATATTTATCTGGAATATGAATTCAGCATAGAAAATTAATTTTAGAAGTCATGGAATACTTTTTGCATTTTTCTTTGATCCTTTCAAATATGAACAATGTGAGCAATTTTGTTTGTTGAAAAGTATTTGAGAATTTTCAAAATATATTTGATCGTTTATATATGTGCTTTGACCTATTTCTTTCACTTTATTGATAAATGAAATTTTTGTTACAGGAAAGAGCGTTGTTCCAGGGACCCGGTAATTGTAAAGGTTTGTGATATTTTCTTATTTTCATAGTGTATTTTTCATTATGAAATTATATCGCGCCAAGAAGTATATTTAACAAGGTGCAAAATATTAATTTATTTTGTTAATGAAATGTAGGTCAGGTAAACACCTTTTTACCTCCCGTCATGTGTGTGTTTGTGTGTGTGTGTGTGTGTGTGTGTGTGCGTGTGCGTGTGCGTGTGCGTGTGCGTGTGTGTGCGTGTGTGTGTGTGTGTGTGTGCGTGCGTGCGTGCGTGTGTGTGTAAAATTGGACAACCGGAAGTGATACGTTACTTAAAGTCCATAACAGTTTTTAATAAAAAAATTATACTAAAATATCATCCAAAATTTTTAAATTTTAGTATTTAAGAATATCATATCTAGGGGAATAACATATTAGATTTTGGCTAAAATTAATAAACCAGAAGTAATACTTTACTTGAAGCTCTGAACATATTTTCTTGAAAAATATATTATAATATATTCAAAAACTTTTTAAATTCAGTATTTAAGACTTTTATATGAAAGGAAACAACATATTAGATTTTAGCTAAAATTGATAAATTGGAAGTGATACTTTACTTGAAGCTCTGAACAGTTTTTCGTGAAAAATATATTATATATTCAAAAACTTTTTAAATTCAGTATTTAAGACTTTAAATGAAAGGAAACAACATATAGATTTTAGCTAAAATTGATAAACCGGAAATAATACTTGAAGCTCTGAACAGATTTTCGTGAAAAATATATTAGGTATGATATATTTCAAAACTTGTCAAATTTGGTATTTAAGACTTTTAGATTAATTAGAACGACATATTAGATTTTTTCTAAAATTAGTAAACCGGAAATGATATTTTACTTGAAGCACTAAATAGATTTTCGTGAAAAATATTTTGATATATACCAAAAATTTTCAAATTTGTTATTTAAAACTTTCATGTTAATAAGAAGGACATATTACATTTTTTCTAAAATTGATACACCGGAAGTGATACTTTACTTGAAGCTCTGAAGAGATTTTCGTGAAAAATATATTACGATATATATTCCAAAACTTGTCAAATTTGGTATTTAAGACTTTTATATGAAGGGGAGCAACATATTAGATTTTCATTAAAATTGATAAACCGGAAGTGATACTTTATTTAACGTTCTGAACATATTTTCATGAGAACGACGTATTATATTTTTTTCTAAAATTGATAAACCGGAAGTAGTATTGTACAGAAAGCTATAAACAGATTTTTTGAAAAAATATATTAAAACAACCCAAAACTTATCAAATTTGATATTTAAAACTCGATTTTGACTATACTTTATGATAAACTGGAAGTGGTACTTAATTTGAAGCTCTTAACAAATTTTAAAGGTAAAATAATAGAATTTAATCCAAAATTTCGCATTACAGACTTTTCTATTTATTGAAACGAGAAATTAGATTTTGTTTACAAACGATCAATCGGAAGCTCATTGCTATTTTAAAATGGAATTGACGGGAAGTTATGTGCTGGCCACATCAGATTTTTTTGTCTATATAATGAAAAAGATTGTATTTTTCTTGATTATAAATAAAAATAATCAGTAATGTTATTATAAATTAATGATTAATTAATTTTAATAACAAGTACATTTTTTAATGTTTTAGAAGTATTGGAAGAAAAAAGAAAAACAAATTATTCTATTTTTGGTAGTCTTTTTAATACAATTAATCAAAATTACTAATTGTGTAGCATTGTTCTCAAACAGTGGACTTCGCGAATAATTGGAGTTACATAAATTGATCTTTTTGAGCACTTGTATGTATGTTAAAATAACTTTTGTGGTCAATAATTGGAAAAATGCGTGGTCGTGGTGTCGTGGATCGTAGATAATAAGCAATTTAATAAAATAATTAATAAAAAACTACGTATATTGAAGTTCAAGGTTTGAATGCCATCGACAGCCTATTACGTCATCAACATATTTTTCACTTTCATAAATTTAAACAAATTTTATTTGGCTTACTTCCGTTGTTTCGTTATTTTATGCATTCATATATTTGATAATGGATTCCGCCTTTAAAAAAAAAGTGATAGCAGAAGGTTTGAAAGCAGTGATATTTGGAATGTGTGACGTAGATATAGAGATAAGGATATGGTATTAAAAAGTCAATCATTTTAAAAATAAAAGCCTGTCAATCCTAGCCCTGCGCTTGAGTTGCGCAAAATATAACATGCTATAGCAAGAGATACTCATACAATTCTAGATAAATGATAGATGCGGGTGCATTTGTATAGTAAAAATTTGAGGAAGTGTCGTAGTCGTAAACAAAGACATACGAGTACAATATGCCATAGCAGTTGACACCGGTGGATATATAAACTCAGACCATACTGACATTACCATATCCTTTCTCCCAAACATTCAATTGTAAATAAATACATTATTACCAAATTTTACGAAAGATGACAAATGAGAGTATGTAGCACTCGTAGAAAAAATTAATTTTATCACTGAGAAAGTATACGAAATATTTATTGACATTAAACTACAATAAACATGAAACAAAATATTCAATTGTTTTCTTCAGAGCACTCGTATCACAAGCAGATTTAAATTAATACAAAAAATTTTCATTAGCATTATTCTCAAAAAATTTGTAATACTAGGTTATTATATATGGATATCGTTGATTTAAAAAAAAATACTGAATCGAATAAGCAAACAAATAATAGGTTGTCATTTAAAATAAGAATGTTATATCCCGTATTCTGCGAACCATTGGCCTAAAAAAATTCTGTTTCGCTCATTAAAGTCGACTTATAAAATAGAAATTGTTTGCTAATTTTACCGACTTTGTAGCTCCTACACTTCCCGAGATAGCAATAATGTACGTATGTATAGGAGAGTTTTAGTTTTGTGATCAGAAGTAGAACCTGCACCATCAGAGCTACAATCAGTCGGTTAGAATGATAATTTTAGACATTTTTAGAACAAAAAAAACTATAATATTAAATATCATTCGATAATGTGAACGCAATACTTTTCCTTAGCTCTTGTAATATTTTTAAAAAATCGCCTACTGTGAAAGTCGTCTACATCTATTCTACTATAGAAATTAGTACAATGTAGTTTAATTACGTTGAGTAAAAAAAACATTTATTTTGAACTCAAGCTTTAATCTACCAGTATTAGTTATGTTATAGATGACTTCATAATAACTAACAAAACTAAAATGATTGTCTGATTTTCATTCTGGCTGGTATTCTATATATTCATAACTAATCTTCTGGTTCAATATCTTTCTGTATCTCGCATCTCCCATTAAAGGTGCAATACCGTTTGCATCTGAATGCCGCTGGACGCATAAATCCTGATGACTTATATTTCTATCTGAGCGGCGAATTCAGCGCCGTGGAATTACAACCAGCTCGGAGCATCCCAGTCCCGGCATCCCGGATTCGTTTCTTTGTTACGATGCCAGACTGCGACGGCTTACAAAGACGCAGTAATGGACCAGCGTTGTATGTTACTTCCACCACCCACATAAACACGAATTCGGTGTAATAATAACAGTATCTTATTACGAGCAAATCATACAGAAGATTTATATTATTTTTACCGGATTTAATTATTACAGTAGCTTTCGTATTAAATTTATGAATAAAATATATTTTCTAAATTTGATCAGGACCCCGAAATCCAAACAATTAGTATTAATTTAACGAAGTATAACCAAAAATATTATTCTTTTAATGCAGAGTTAAATTATAGTTTCCACCATAAATTATATAGAACAACAAAACAATCATACGAGATAAAACCGACTGAAGTGTTTTGATAGGTTTTATTCAAAATTAATGCAAAAACTAATTATTGTAATCTACGCATATACAGGTGTTAAAAAACGTAGATAGTAAAAGACTTTGAGGGTACATCTACACATTTCTCAGTTGCTTTTTTTTTAATTCGCAAAATTCAGGTCCTGATTCTTCGAATGTGTATAATTTAATCCGTCAATTTCTCACATTACATCATTAGATAATCTATATAATAACGGCATGTTGCTGGTATAAAATTGGATGTGATTGTATAAATACCTTGATATATTAGTAATTGATAGACTTTGTTATATGTATACTGCTGCAATTTGTAAATAATTTAAACTTTTAAACTAAAAAAATAATCCTAATCGAATACATGCAATTTATTGCATTTTCTAAAACAAAATAAACTAATTTTAATAGTACTATAAAATATTTAGCTTTTACTTTATTATGTAGTTTGATTAAATGGGAAAACTTTTTAATTAATTTTGTTCAAACTTTAATTGAAAAGTTTTTCTCATTTATTTATGAACTAAAAAATTAATAAATATAAAAAGGAAGTATAGTTTTACATATTTGGTAGTCCCAAGCACTATTCATTTTGGACCTCCTATCAACAAAATTTGACTACTTGTGAAAGTTAAGATATTAATTCATTTATGAAAGTAATTTCATTAATTAGGTACAATATTAATTGTACTTCCATAGTTGTTAAATAATATCATTTCAAAAATAATTATTGCAAAATAATACTAAAGTTATAATTGAAATAAAATTAAATGTTTCTCTTGTCACTATTAATTCGAGAAGAAATATTTTTTGCAAATATTTATTTTCAGGATAAAAGAGTTTATAACAAAATCAACATAATTACATGTTTTTAGCTTTAATTTGTACAACGAATATACAAAATTGCCAGTTGATAATGCACTTACATTTTTGACCGGGGATGGAGATCCTTTTGATGTTTATTGCTCATTATTAACCTAGAACCTAGACTATACTAATAAGGCCATATTTAAGAAATTTTAATAAGAAGCACTTCAAAATGTATAGGTTCTTACATTATTTTATAAAGTCTGTCTACAGTTGAACCAACTATCTCTGGCAAAAATAAAAACTTTTTTTATTATTATTAACGGATGCTCTGTCAGTAAAGTTTTTGTAATGAAATTGTAATTTCTAGAAAGCAACCATAATGTAGCATGCGCGCATCCGATACCTGGTTAGATGGGCCTAGACCTGCCGAGAGCGTAATTACTGAACATTTTGTATTCGATGTCATTAAAGAATCGAATGTTCGAGAAGGTATATAGAACGGGGATATATAAAGCGATAAACAGCTCTGGAGAGTTCAGTTCCGTTTAGTCCAGTTCAGCCAGTTGAGTTGAAATAAGTAATTAGTGAAATAAATATCGTGTAAATATACCGAGCGTTGTGTTAATTGTTTAAATAAATAATAAACTTAGGGACAGTTGCATAAAACATTGCTAGCTGTTTAACTACATATTGAAACCATGGATACGTATCAAAAATACAAAGGAAAATAAGCCTTGGTAAAGTGAACAACGTTATTAAAGTTAACAATGCTTTATGCAACTGGGCCTTAGTGTTTAAGAATATTCTTAGTCTTTAATTAGTGTTTATATTTGTCTATTCATTCATTATTTTAATTACCTTTTTCTTACGTATTTACCGTTTAATAAACTTTTATTTTAATTATTAATATTTCTTTAATTTTTACACTGCAGCCAAAAAAATTAACGTTGCAATAAGTAGCAAAAACATAATTTCATTTACTTTATATCTCCCATATATTAGGAGAACATACGCAAAGCATGTTGGTCCTCCCGAAAAGAGGACCGTTGGTTACCTTATTATTTAAAATAATTAAATACTTAGTTGAATGTACTTATATGTACAATAAGCATTTAATATGTAATAAATTTTAAAATATTCTTCGTCCATAAAAGGTCTCTAAAATTTAAAGGTTTAAACCGGCAACTTCATTCGATTCCAGATAAAATCTTCCCTGAAATGATTTCAACAAAAAATTGTGTAGACAACACCATAGTACAGTGTAGATTATGAAAAAAGAAGAAAAAGAAAACTATCTCGAACTAGCATATGAACAAAAGAGAGATATTTATGACAGATTCGTTATTTAATTTAAAAGTCAAATTGTCAAAATTATTCATCTTGAAATGTAATTTTAAGGAAACAGGAAATAGAGTATTGTCATTCGCCGTTTTCTAATTTATTTCAATTTCTAAAATAAGAGTCAAGAAGAAAAGCTTTGATATCTTTGGGTAACATTTTTGACATGTGTCAATTTGCTTTTAATTAAATATTTTAAATGAAGACACACGTTTTTTGTTTATATTCATAGCCTACTCCGATTTAGTTTTTTTTTTCTTTTTTGAACACAGTACATTACTTTAAAATAACTGTTTCATTTAACAATATTACTTCCAGAGTAAATGTTTCATATTTTTAAAAAATAGTATTAATAATAGTTACGAGTAAATAATTAAACAAAACTAAATATAATGTTAGGTAGTGTAATGTTACATCCACAAGAGTTTATTTAATTTAAAATAGCAGTTGAACTAATCAGTGACAATCGTTACAATTGTTTCAACAAATACGTTAGATTTACATTTACATTGAAAACACTATTATCGTCATTATGCACTGAGCAATGTACACAAGGCTTCCGGTGATTAGTCCTGATATAATTAAGTACAGAGCATCGGTTTGTAATCATGCTAATCATGTTTATACAGTTCTCTGTAAAAAAAGTAGATTTACACTAATTTGAATCTCGTCGGCTTCACAATGAACAGAGTCATTATAATAGTAATTTGAATTTTCTACACGAAAGAGTTGAAATTATTGTTAATAAAGATTTGAAATTAAAACATCATTCATTGAGGGACATGTTACAATACCAAATTAAAAAAGTAATTTACAGATAAACAATTTTTAAATTGGATTATTAACAGCAATGATAATACAAGTACATATAGCATATTTATTTTATTTATTTTGGTATAAACTTATTTAATATTGTTTTTTGAAATTTAATTTATTTTGTTTACTTGTACCTTTGTATGTTTCTGATATATATATATATATATATATATATATATATATATATATATATATATATATATATATATATATATATATTAATTTAGTTTAATTTTTGTTTATTTAACTGGCAGAGATTAATTTAATATTGGCCCGTAAAAGTATAATAAATAATCTTGAGTCTTGATCTGATAATGTAGAAATTATAAATTATTTTTACAGTAACAGCTAGTATGAAAGAGATCTGACGTACACTTCACAACGTGATAATAAAATGAGCTCATTTGAAAACGAATACAATTCAAAGTTCCTAGTTACTTTTTGATCAAACCTCGTAACCAGAATTGTAAAATATGATTTATGTGAAACACTATTACAAACATTTAAGTTATGTAAGAATGGCATACTGTAATAAAAAGTGTATGGATTCTTGACGACATACATAATTGAAATACACTCTGTTTCCCTGAGTTGATCCTCGCGTCATCAATTTCTGCTGTCAGAGCTATTAACCTTTAATCTCGCATCTTGGTCGTACATACATGGCATATATGAGAATTTATTCGCTATTTCATTATCGTACGTGTTACATAGGGGTATACGCTATCTCTGTCAAACCAGCGGGAAAAAATGAAACAGAAACTATACTATAACCGTGGTAACGAATGGCATTTTTAAATATTTGAATTTATGAATATATTTATGAATATTCTTAGATTGCAACATATTGCTTTTGGACAATAAAAAGAGGTATATTACATCCAGTATGCTTATATCGAATTTATTCAATTGGTTTACTATTATTGCTAAATAACTTGAATTTTGATAAATAACAAAATTGACACAATATATGCGTCGTGTGGCTTAACTATGTTCAGGAAAAAATTTAGAATTGTCAACAAAGTTTGTATACGTACATTGGTATGTATTTTAGCATTTTTGCGTTTTGTGTTAATTTGCGTAATTGACATTATCAATTATCGTGGCTGTGTGCCTGAGTGTCTAGTCGCGAATCTGGTGACCCGGGTTCAATCCCGACCGACGCCAAAAATTATTTCGAATTTTAAATAAAACAAAATTAAACCTTGTGCTCACTCTCCACGCCTGCAATGAGTGCCCGTGAGGTGACATCTGGTAAACACCCGCACGGTGGATAATATGCCGTGATAATATAACTACATTTAATTTTATTCAATATTGCCAATAATAAAAAATAAAAACTATGAATATTGGTTGATGGTCTTGTGTACATTTTTCGATGCAGAAAAAAGTTAGTTTCTTGGTAGGTGTCAGCAATGTGTCAGCACAGATAATAGAGCAAATTGAACTTCCTATAAACAAAATATTATTGCGCAGTGCCATTCTTATGTGAATACTATACCTCAGTTTCTTTTAAAAAACATAGCATGCCTGCCTTAATTGTACAGTAACGGTCGGCAATGCCGGAATGCTTCAATGTTGTTAAATGTGCATGGTTTCATTGATGCAATGCGATTCAAACCGAATACTGCCAGCCCCGAAGCTGCTGCGTCCAGACGCTTTTAGAGAACTCTGATTGCGCAGCTAAAATCTAATAGGTTGCTGCTCTTCATATAAAAGTCTTAAATACCAAATTTGACAAGTTTTTGAATATATCATAATATATTTTTCACAGAAATCTGTTCAGAGCTTCAAGTAAACACTATCACTTCCAGTTTATTAATTTTAGCCAAAATCTATAATGTTATTTCCCTTGATATGAAAGTCTTAAATGCTACAATTGGGAAGTTTTTGATTATATTTTAATATAATTTTTTAACAAAAACTGATATGGACTTCGAGTAAAGTATCACTTCCGGTCGTCTAATGTTACGAAAAATCTAATCAACTCTTTATATGAATGTAGAAAGCTTAAATACGGAAAATAGAAATTAACGGAAGTTTGTTGTAAGAGTTATCGTAGACGAAAAAGTCGTCACATACATACACACACACACACACACACACACATACACGCACACACATACACACACATATATATATATATATATATATATATATATATATATATATATATATATATATATATATACACCACACACACACATCCACATACAAAGACATCATCGTAAAAATAGTAAAAACGTGTTGTGGGGACCCTAATTCGTGCTTATTTACTGAAAACTCACCATAATTTTTTTGGCACGATTACATTACCTCCCTTACCTACGGTATGACGGGAGGTAAAAAACTCAATTTGCGATTTTTAACACGATTCCATAACGGCTTATTGCAAAAATATGTTTGTGAGATTACACACAACCAGTCTGTAGGCAATAGCAATAGGATAATCGGCCCAGCCCCAGTGCAGATCAAGTAAACTAGCTCAGAACATAATAAAGCGATCTAGAGTGGTAACTAAGCGCTGTGCAGACAAGCAAACAGATCAAGCGCTTTGTGTGCCGCAGCACGTCCGCGATTCAAATCGGTATTGCAGGGTAATCACGTCATACGATATTGCAAAATCTACCTGTGATGTGACCTATCTTCACAAATTGCCTTATTCAATATTGGATACACCGATTAGTTCTTTTATTATGATTTATATTTTGTTACCGAAGAACTAAATTGAAAACTTTTGCTTACGGTGAAGCAAGTTATATCGTGAATTTTCAATAATTTATTCGAAGAAATTGTAAATAGACTGTAATCGATAAATTGTTTGATTATTTACGAATTTAATTATAAGCAAATATATGTTTCTTCGAAAGAGAAATTTACGTACAAATGTTACCATACACGTATAGGTACCTACATATTTATAATTGGATCATTTGCTTTTGACAAATGCCATCAATAAAGAAATTATAATGTACCTCCGTATGAATTATATACTTAGATATAAATATAACTTTTATACATAGACGAGTATATGCTTTGGCAGTGTGTACATACATAATACCAGAAATGCTGCTAAATTAATACTGGAACCCGTAAACAAAATGATCACATAGGCGTGCACAGAGAGTGTCTAGGCTTGTCCATTAGTAGAAGATAACAATTCAAGCATATTTAAATCTGCAATTAAAATTTTTGAGGACCGAATTTTTACATCGAAGCTCAGAACTAAAAAAATAACAAGTTCAATATCTAGTCATAGTCTGTTCTGTATGTTAGTTTTTTGTTGGGATTGATACCAAATTCCTTGGTTTGACTTTATACTTGAAACTGGATTAGCTATAGTTTGCAAAATCAGCCTAAGCCTGAAATTTTAAATTTCAATGTAAGCTTTGGTTTAATTAAGCCCAAGCCAAGCGTTCTAATTTTAAAACAAACAAGCTTTTTCAAGCTTTTGTAAGGATTGTAAATAGGACAGTCGTAAAATTAGCACTACCACTAAGAAATGCGTGGTTCATCCACCAATTAAATTTGTAAAAATATTATCATACAAATTTAATGAATCAAAAATCAGACTTCATCACCATCCCACCAGCCGCATCTTATGTGCACAATACCCACAAATTAATCACACATTTTGGTCCCCACACAGAAGAATAAAGTACAAAATAAATTTATAGATATTGAGCATGTTTCAAATAATAATAACTTACTTGAATTTTGAAAACATTTAGCAATAATTCAAAATTTATTTTCTACTGAATATTCGCCCATTTTTTTATAATTTCATTTGATAGTATAAGTAAAACTAAGACCATTATTGAAAAATTCGGTGAAAATTCCTATTAATAAGCGAGTTATGATCCCTCAGAGTTTTAAAATATATAAGTGACATCTTGAATACTACTACTTCTCAATTTTTTTTCGTGGACCTATTTGTTCTTGAAATGTATGATACTGCTATGTTATGTATACTTCATAATTTCTGTTACCTACTTAGAAAGTTATGTTCCGTGTACATAATAATTTGAAATAAGGCAGCATTGGATAATATACAGGTTGTTAATTAAAAAGCGGGCCATAGGCGTTTAACATGGGAAATCAGTTTTTCCTTGTGCAAAAGTTTCCAATTAATTTTATACAAAAGTGTTTCAAATAAAAGTTGTAGATAATTAAATTATACACCAGCATCACTAAACAGATTTTATTCTGCATATTTAGTAACCTGTAAAATCCAAATTGAAATTCTATAAATATTGCTCATTTGTAGTGATAGCCATGAAATTTGAACAAAATTACAAAGACATGCATATCGTTTGAACTGTCAGAAATTTGATTTTCAAATAAAAATTACTGATAATTATACTCTATTCTAAGTCCTTAAAAATATTTTGTTTTTATAATATACATCTAAATTATTGCTTAGATTTTATTTATTCCTATTTTGTAACCTGCAAAATCGAAATTCTGACAATTCAAACGATATGCATTTCTTTGTAATTTTGTTTAAATATCATGGCTACCACTACAAATGAGTAATATTTATAAAATTTTAAATTGGATTTTACAGGTTACTAAACATGCAAAATAAAATCTATTTAATGATGCTGGTGTAGAATTTATTTATCTACAACATTTATTTGAAATATTTTTGATTAAAATTAAATGGGAAGTTTTGCGCAAGGAAAAACTGATTTCCCATGTTAAACGCCTATGGCCTGCTTTTTAATTAACACCCTGTATATAAGAAATATAATATTGTAAAAATTCCAATGAAGCATTTTAAATAGTTCCACCTGTTCTAATATACGACAGATACCTATTTCTAAATTATAGTTATAAAAAATTAATCTATTTACTTTTCAACTGCAAGTATATTTGAATTACTAAGATTAATACAAGATATTTAAATTCAAATAAAAACTGTTTGATAATAGCAACAGCGCAAGTGTTGCCAGCTGTTCCGCTATTTGAAATTGTGTAATTTCGATCGTTAAACTCCTGGTAGACGGGTTGAGGCGGTCTTTCAGTCGCCAATCAAAATAATTCATATTCATGACGTTACATTATAAAGATCCTCCTTATTACTGAAATATTTTAATTATATAATTTAATTTTTTTATTAATATTCGTTATTAAGAATATACTCTCGCTTTTTTTACTAAATTCTTTTCGATTGAGCTGGAACAGCAAAAATATTTGCAGCTTTATATAATGAGAAAGGAAATAAAAAAAAGTAAATTTTGGTTATCTAAATAAAAAAGAAACTTATTCATGGATATGTATAAGAGGGTATTGATTAGTTTTTAGCCTAATATAGGAACAAGTAACGTATATTTGGTCAAATTCAGTTTTATTTTTCAACATAAACTCCTATTAAGTCAATGCACATTTTCCATTTATACTCGAACATCTTTAAACCATCCTATATTTAGTTAGTGTCTTGCTCTGTACATTAAACTTCTTCCGAGCAGGTTCACTCTTCGAAATCCAATGTTTTGATTGTTTCTTCGTCCCAGAAGTATAGTAGGGGATCCAACTTTCCTCAAAAGTTAAAAATAGATGCAAAAAATCTAGCTTGTTTTACTTAAATCGCTCCAACAGGGCCTTGGAACTGTCACCTTTCTCATGGTTAATTCTTCATGTAATATACGATAAACGCTTCAATATGCCTATAGCCTCTGCTTTCTTCTCAACTTTGATTCAACGGTCATCCATTACCATTTGGTGATCTTTTTAGATACTATTGGTGGTGGTCGCAGTTGTCGGCCATCCTGAGCGGTCATAATTAACGTTTAAATTCAGCTGCCCATTTTTTCATGGTGGCAAATGGTGGAGCAGAGTCCCAGTAAAAAGCGCCCAAGTCGGTTATAATTCGCGTAGACGTACTGCCTTTTAAATGCAAGATTGTAACCACAGCACGATTTAAATTTTTTTCCATTTTTTTTATAAAACAATGAGTTCGACTGACACAAATGACTCTCAAAAAATAACTAAGCATCTAGAATAGCTGAAATTTTTCAGAGGTATATTTCAAAGAATAAAAAATTGTTCTACCATAATAATTTTGATCATTAACGACATCTACATGTAGAGGCTAAAAACTTATCAATATGCCCTCGTATTTCTCAAATAATTATCGTAATATATTTTGTTAATCCTAGTTGCTTATAATAACCAATAATTTGAACCCAATTAACTTTTCTATGTATGTAATAACTCCTTTCTCTCCTTTACGTGCAAAATTCATTCAAATCCGTTAGGAGATTTAAACTGAAAGTAGTGCTCCATTCTTGCAGCGATTCTGATATCACATGTTCATTTTATTTGAGTTCACTGAACTAGAATTGATCCGTTTCGGACATGCTTTTACGAACCGTCTATTGTACAAGATTACTTTGATCAGATGTTATTTTAACCCACGTTCTAGAAACAAGAACAGATATTTGTAGCAGAACTTCTATCCTATATTACTACAAAACTTTACAGAGAGGGTTTATTTGTAAGCACTGGATATGATTTATATATTAACATACAAGATAGTCTTATAATAAAGTGCAGTGAGCTGAATTTTAGGACATGATCTCCGAGGAGGCGTGTAATTTGACTAACTAAATGAAATTCACAAAATGAGAATGCGAAAACAAGATAAATATCTAATAAGTATTTAATAATGTAAGAAGAACAGTTAACTTCACATATCTATCTTTTATATCAGTATTCCTTATTACAGTTAAGCTTTTTCTAAATTCTTTAAACGCGTTTTTAAAAGAAATGTATTGTATACAGTTTGGAAATAATACATTTCACTGTAAAACTTATTCAATAATAAAGATTTTATAATTTACTGAATTAACATCCAACATTCACTCTTGTTAAAAGTAAAATTAATAAAACTAATACAAACAGTAATTGTTGAATAAATATGAATACAGAATATCATTATGCTACAGATTTTCTTTTCATTTCGATACAGATTATTATTTTATTATCATTATTATTATTATTATTATTATTATTATTATTATTATTATTATTATTATTATTATTATTATTATTATTATTATTATTAATATTATTATTATTAATATTATTATTATTATTATTATTATTATTATTATTCTTTTATTATTTATTTATTCTTTTACTTTGCACACGCACTGTTAAGTAATGAATCACTTTGAGCACGCTAAACACGCACGAAAGGTAGTCACTTTTTGGACAAAAACAAATATATGAAAACAGGGTACTTCTGAATATAGGACTTTAACTTGTAACATAACACATCCTAACTATCAAATAAAAGTTGCCATGCATATAATTTTGCATCGGAATCCATAATTAAAATTAATTTTGCATTCTTTGTAACGTCGGAAATTAGATATGAAAATGTCGAAAATAACCTCAAAAATAGCTACAGCCAGGAATTAAACAAATAAATTAAAAAATGTTTAACGGTCTGTCAAACTAGGTTAATTTATTATTATTATTATTATTATTATTATTATTATTATTACTATTATTATTATTATTATTATTATTACTATTATTACTATTATTACTTATTAATATTATTATTATTATTTATATTATTATTATTTGTAATTTCTATTCAAGTGAATAATTATCTATTAATTTGAATTCACTTAATCAGTAATTACAAATAAATAAAAAACAAAGCATGTAAATTATTTAATTAATTCAAATGTAGAATTTTATGCTCCACAACTTTAATTAAATGCTTTTTTTTACCTAAAATAATTGTGTGGGTGTGTGTGTGTGTGTTTATGTGTGTGTGTGTGTGTGTGTGTGCGTATGTGTGTGTGGGTGGGTGTGTGGGCGGGTGTGGGTGTGTGTGTGTGGGTGGGTATGTGTGTGTGTGTGTGTGTGTGTGTGTGTGTGTGTGTGTGTATTTTTTCGGATCTGATAACTCAAATACTACAATTCAAAATATTATAATTCTTTCGTATTCCTTTTCTTTACATCAATGGGAAGTGATGATTAGATTTTCGTTATAACTGGTCAACTGGAAGTACCCTCATGTTAAGATTTCAACAGTTTTTCTTGAAAAAACACTGTTAAATATCATTTTTTCATATTTAATGTTACTATAAATATTAAAGAATATTTTATTCTCTATACGATTTGATTACATTTTATGCTTCATATTCGATAGATTTACGGCCGATTTCACCACCGATTTCTAAATCGTTACCTAGCTAGGAATTTCCTAAATTTAAGAACTGCCTAAACAGATACTTATCAATTTTGGATTTCACCAAACATAGCAATGCCCAGCTAGGAATTACCTACGTAGGCATCGAAAAATTATTAATTTTTGTAATATTATATTTGCACACTGAAATAAATGATTAATTTTTATATTTTATAACATTTGTCAATTGTATTTGTCAACATTGACATTGGCAATTATGTGGAGTTATTACGTTGAGGTAGGTATACAAAATTAAATTTTAAATGAAATATCTTTTCCGATAAATAAAATTTAAAAATTTGTATTACAGAAATGGAAATTATAAATAAAACATAGATGAAAATTAACAAGAAGTAAATATAAATGGCAAAAATATAATAAATAATGCAAAAACAGAAACTGAATCCTCGGATTTCATATAAAAATTTAAAATTATTTTTCATTATAGAATTTAAAATAATGTGTTCTTTCTTTTCTGTCTTGTGCAAGTCTTTGTATTTCTTCGTGTCAGCTATCAGACATTAAGAAATGCTTAGCGATTTGGGCATCGGAAATCAGATACCTATTTTTTATGCTTAGCGGTTGGTGAAAACGAAATTTTGCTAGGTAATGCCTATCTGGTGCACATCGGGTACATAGACATTACTTAAATTTTAGGAATCGGTGGTAAAATCGGCCAATAGTTAAAAAAATTATAAATAAATTAAATTTCATAAAGCAGCTAGCTATGCTATAACCATGGAAACCGCAAATATATTAAGAAAATGCTGATTAGCTGATTGACAAATGTCAGTAACAAGTGCAGTAGACATGTTTGTGTTATATTTTTTTTGGAAATATAGAATATCCTAGGTAGGTACATGATACTTTCTATATGAAATTTGTATAAAATACATAGAAATTACAGACGGTAGTGTACTTGAATCATGGAATCTTGTGCAAGAAACTTTCTGTATGGAATTTGTACAAAATATATATGGAACTGACGGTAGGTAATGTGCTGGCCACATCAGATTTTTTCAATTTGAAATTACTGCTGTATTATCAGTAATTGAGAAAAATATTTCAAATAAAAAAATTACATATATTTACTGGCTATACAGTGGCGTACGAAGATAATTTTTTATTGGTAAAATGAGACATAACATAAAGTTAAATACTTATTTTTTTCTCTTTCGATTGGTATAAAGGTTGTTGTACTTTAAATTTGTTTTATCGTTCAAATATTAGATTTTTCTATTTTCATGAAATTTCCTATTTTTTGTCAAGACTTAATTTTTCACCATACAGAATAACAAGACAAGCGTGCAATTAAAATATTTCATCTTTTAGTAGTCATCCATTTATTTCGAACAAGATATGGTAATGTATTTCTGAGATATCTTAATTCAGTATTTGAATGCTACTTGCAAAAATGTTTATCTATAAAAATATTATTTTCCTACGGCACTGGATAGACAATAAATATATATATATATATATATATATATATATATATATATATATATATATATATATATATATATATAACTTCTTTATTGGAAACATTTTTCTCGATTACTAATTATTTAGAAGTTATTTGAAAAAGAAAAAAATCTGATGTGGCCAGCACATTACCTTCCGTCAGTTCTATGTATTTTGTACAAATTTCATACTGAAAGTTCCTTGCTAAATTAAATATTCTATTTCTTGTACATTACCTTCCGGCAGTTGCATGTATTTTATGCAAATTTCATACAGAAAATTATTATTTTGTGACGTTTTCTATATACAGTGTAATGTATGTGCAGAAATAAAAGATTTATTATTATTATTTCTTGTACATTACCTTAAAGCAGTTGTATGTATTTTATACAAATTCCATACAGAAAGCAAAAGATCCTATATTTCCAGTAAAATTATAAGACAGACACAGTATGTCAATTTCACTTGACACTGACATCTTTCAATCAGAATTTTCTTAATATAGTAGCTGTTTCCACACTGTAAAAAAAATATGTAAAATTTACACAATGGGTCACTGGCAATTTTGTGACCACAGTGGGTATATGTAAATTTACACATCAATGCTTTTTTACAGAATTCAGTAATGAATCACACACATATATGTAAAATTACAATTTGAATTGTAATATTACATTTTGAATTGTAATATTACATTTTGAATTGTAATATTACATTTTGAATGGTAATAATACATTTTGAATTGTAATATTACATTTTGAACTGTAATATTATCTACATTTTGAATTGTAATATTACATTTTGAATTGATATATTACATTTCATATGTAAAATTTTTACACAAAAAAATGTAATTCGTTCATACCAAATGTTTTTTTAACACTACTCATCTGTAAAATTTACATATTTTTAATGTAAATATTACAAAAAATTTTTTTGGATTTACATATCTAATGTAATTTATACCTATCAAAATGTAGTTCATACAAAACAATATTGTAAAATTACATATATCATGTTTCTCATTAAGTACCATCTGTAAAGTTTACATACTTAAATTGTAACTATTACATATTACTTATTTTAATTTACTTTCCCAAAGTTTAATTTAATCGAAATACTAAAATATATCTTCTTTTACTTACCTATTTTTGTATTTGGATATTGGAATGCTGTAATAAATTAAATTAGAAAATACTCAATGTGTTATAGTAAAAAATATATTTGATTTAATATTATACATACATTTAACATAATTTATAAAAGTATGAAATTAAACTTAAATTCGTAGTATCACAGTGACAAATAAATACAAATACACATAAATACGACAGGCAGTATTAAGAAGAAGAAATAGCTCCGGACCATATTGAACAGGTATTTCATTTTCGATGGTTTTTTAAAGTATCTCTGTTAATAATAACGATATAGTAAAACCCTTTACACATTCTAACGTCAACTTTTCGAGAAAAGTTTAAAATTTATTACAGAAATTTTCTATTTTTATTTGTTTTTTTTCCAATTTTTTATTCCAATAAATTAAAAATTTGTTTTCAAAAAATCTAATCTCTAACATTATAAATACATAAGGATGGGACATTTTCGTAATGAGTCAAAAACAAATGAAGATAGAAAATTACCGTGGTAACTACTACACTTTTCTACAAAAGTTGATCCTGGAATGTGAAAACGATTTTGCTCTATAATCAATATTACCCGAGATGCCTTTAAAAAAAACTTCGTAAATGAGACACCTATATCAAATTAAGAGGTCGAACAAACAAAAAAAAATATAAGTATATACGAGTACAAAAATAAGTAATAATATCTATAATATATTTCATTAATATGTTTTCAGTTTATTTATGAAACTCATAACTTTAAATTTGGTGGCACTTTCTCTTTTGATTTTACTTCCGGAATCCGGGTGAATTTTCAACAAGTACCTCTGCAGGAATTTCAAAGAAGCACTTACTTGTTGAGGGTAAGCCATGTTGAAAATATAATATATGGCAAATGCTTGTTTCAGCGCCTCATGGAACGATTTCGTTCCATTGTTCATGTTTGTGCCCTCCGCGAATATATAATACATTTTTTCTCTCCTCGTACATCTAAATAAACATCAAGCTAATTATAAAAAGAGTTCGTATTGCTCTGAAACTTTGGAATTGAACTAAATTTCAACTCTATTAATATTTCAGTGAATAATAAAGAAATCCCCAAACATCATGAAATGCCCTCAAATAGTTCCTGAGTTTCTATATCCACGGATGTATAGACAGACAGATATAGCGAGTAAAGTAAAGGGTTCATATTAAACTCCGAACAAAATGGAAAATTGCATGATATTATACGTTAAATTTTACAAAATTTATATTTACCAAAACATAAAATACAAGGGCTGCCACATGGTGGGTCGACATCATCTAAAGTTTTTCCTTCCTAAAATAATAATAAAATTATTCGTACATGAAGTTGTATAATTGAATACATATTAGTTTAGTTTATGTATGTACATATTGTGTGCGTGTGTATGTGTTTATTTTTTAGTATTCCGGAAATTTCAGAACGAGAAGAAAATGAATTTAAGGGTAGATATTTTGTGATACACTGACCACAGAATATATCATCATCATTGTGTAAGTTTTGTCCTTCAAACCTTCCTGCGCCTCCCTTCATATTTTTTTTTAATTCGCAAAACTAAACTGTAGTCATTTATATTTTAGTATTCGAACTATATCAAACAAGTAATAATATAAATTTATTATAATTTGTATTTAATATCTATTGAAAAGCTTTCTATCGGTAGAAAAAAAAATTCACATACAATATTCGAATTTTTAACATATGTTTCTTGTTCCGTGTTCATTATATCATCTAATAGCAATAACTACCTTTAAATAAATTTATTCTCCCAAATTGTGAAATACCTGTATGCAACAATTAAAGTACCATTATATAAAAAATTAAAACAAAGTTTATTGACGACAAAAAAAAATAAATAAGCATTTTCTAACATAGTATGAAAAACAGTAACGTGATACCAAACTAATTTTTAACTGGTACTACTCCTTGCCAAATTTTTATAAAGACACTTACCTCATAAAATTTAATAATGTAATCTAGTGTTTCATGAAAATATTTCGTAATAATTTTCACTGCTTCAGGGGACTCAGACTCTTCATCTTCTAATGGGATTTCAATTTCCCTCATTTTTTAAGAAATGGCATAATTAATTATCTTTTTTCGTTTAAGAATTAAATTTTCTATTAAAATATGAATAGAGTGGCCCATTAATTTTTCATAGTGCCAAAATAAATGTTTGTCGATAAAAATAATGGGCCACTCTTTCTTTATATCTGTAACAGATCGGCATATATCTGAATTAATGTATCTTCTTTGGGCAGCATAACTAGCATCCAATTTTTTCATAATAATCTGTGCATCTAAAATAGCATAAAACTGATAAACCTAATATTGATATTATTATAAATATTACTTACCTATTTATATTGCACAGACATACACATAAGACAGATATACACATTAATATTTGTAGATACTTGAAATTAATGTACTAACAAGTCTGCATCACTGCATCCACTTAGTTGCGACGCGAAAACTCTAAAAATGTCCGCGTACGCATGCGCCAATATCCCTTAACCAATGAAAAGACATGAAATTTACAGAAAAACGTAATTTGGTACGATTTTACTGTAAATTTTACATAATTTTGTAATTTTTACATAAATAATTTAAAATTTATGTAAATAATTGAAAATCTTAAGTAAAAATGTATTTACCTTACATATAAAATTTAAAATAATCCAACTCTATATGTAAATATCACTTTTTCAAGAAATATTTTCATATTACATAAATTTTAAAGAAAAATCACTGTAGAATTACATGCATTTTGTAGTTATTACATAAAAATGATATTTATAACTCTGAAAATTAAAATTTACATAAAAATGTTTTCGTTTACTTATACATATAAATATATTACATAATCGATGTAATCTTTCTTAAAAATATGTAACCCGTTCCTTTTTTGTAAACTATATACATAATTGTTGTAATGTTTCATAAAATCTGTAAATATTTTATGGTATATGTAAATATTTTTCTAATTTATGTAAGTTTCCATAAAATTTGTAAAAATTTTGTAATATATTTAGAAATTACAGATATTTTGTAAAATTTAGTAAAAATACAGATATTTATGTAAAATTTTGTAAAAATACATAATAATGTAAATTTACATATCGTATCATGAACTATTTACAATGAAGTATAATGTAAAATTACATGAATTTTTTACAGTGCACAGCTATGGCTACTTTCTGAAATTTAATTTCTTTATAATTTTTTAACTCTATATCCATTTAATATTAAGTATAAAATGCAGTCAAATCGTATAGAGAATAAAATATTCTTTAATATTTATAATAACATCAAATGTGAAAAAATTATATTTAACATAGTTTTTTCAAGAAAAACTGTTAAAATCTTCAAATGATGGTACTTCCGGTTGACCAATTGTAACCAAAATCTAATCAGCTCTTCCTATGGATGTAACGAAGAAGTATACGAAAAAATTATAATTTTTGTAACTGTAGTATTAGAGTTATCGCAGACGAAAATTTTGTTACACACACACACACACACACACATCCACACACACACACATCCACACATACACACACACACACACACACACACACACACACACACACACACACACACACACACACACACACACACACACACACACACACACACACACACACATACAGACATCATCGTAAAAATAGTAAATTCGTATTGTAGGGACCCTAAAACGTGCTTATTGAGTAAAAACTCATCATCCAATTTTTTGACCAAAGACAATACCTTCCTTACCTAAAGGTGACGGAAGGTAAAAATCAACAATATTCAGTTTTTCGTTATTATCTAGTGCCCTGTGAGAATATTTGGATAAACAAACGCACGTCTGAGATGGCCCCCTATAGGTGCACAAAAAGTTCTATTTAACCGACATTGTATCTCTTAAAGTTCTGGAGATCCCAATGCTGGCAGCTCTAAATGGAACACACTGTATATAACTTACTGGAACTTATCATCCACCTGTTAGATAGTAAGCAAAGTTATTGATATATTAAGCACTGGATAATATTTAAGTAATTTAGATTGACTATATGCTCAATTTACGTGAGTGTAAAGTTTTTTTTTGTTCATGTATCATAACCGTTGTATAGATGAAGAATCACTTCCATCGATGCTCTTGGTACACTCAATTAGTGTAAATTGGCGTTAGATATAGTAGTGAGTTATATAAATAATAGAGTAAGTACTTACTACTTCTTTGTTGTTCATACATTTGCGGAGAACCGTGTCTAGCCATTCCCATTGTTTTTTCGCTTCTTCATCTATGTCGTTTCGAATTTCTGTTTGCCGAGGAGGACCAGTCAGTAAATTTGTATTGAGGACTACTATTTGCAGTTTCTTCATTTTCTGTTCTATCATGTAATATCCTCCTGCAAAAAAGAATTTTTTTAGCATAATGAACTTACGATTATTTACGAGAATATCAACGCGACATAAGTGAGAACTGGTGTATTTCTTCAAATGTTTTTACAATAATTATAAGCAAATAAAGTTGCATTTCGAAATATAGAATCTAAGACAATCTGTAGATAATTAACTTACAATTGTTACTTGATATACCGCAACACTGAAGTGTAAACGTGGTCACATAAACGTATCTCATATTCATAATAAATGTTTTCCTAACAGGTTCTTCCAAAGCCCAAGTCTATAACATTACTTATAAATTGCATACTGCATGTGAAGTTTTATGTGTATTTTTTTAAATTTTTCCACATACCGGGTGTCTACTTGAAATCTGTTTCATGTATAGGAACTATAATGTTATACTTTTTTATTTATTTTGCTGTAGTTCGTTACCTATTAGTTTAAGACAAAAATGTTTCAAATAAAGGTTGCAGATAATAAAATTATACACCTAAATCAATAATCACATTTTATTTAGCAATTTTGTAACCTGTAAAACGAGTGCAACGAGTTTATAATTATAGTTATCAATACACGAGTTGCATACAGTATTTTTTCTAGGACTATTCATAATTAAAAAATCTGATGTGGCCAACACATAACCACTCGCCAGATATTTTACCTGGTTGTATGCATAAAACGAAAAATATTTTTAAATACAAATACATATATTCATGTCTCACTACAAAATAATTCTCACATATATTTGCAAAATCTATGGGATATTGTAATATAAATTACGTACAATACATACATTTTCTTTATTTTCAATATCCTGACTTTTTATTTTCATAATCTTCATAATAATGTACAAATATTTACATAAATTTTCGATAAATAATATTTAGATGATTTTTTTCTTCTAACTAAAACTTCCGGTTGTCCAATTGTTACCAAAACTTTATCAACTCTTCCCATTATTGTTAGATTGACGAATCCGTAGTTAAAAATGTCTTAAGTCTTATAGTATTTGAGAAATCGTGAATCCAACATCCACACACACACACATACACACACACACACACACACACACACACACAAACACACACATACACACACACACACACACAAACACACATACACAAACACACACACACACACACACAAACACACACACACGCGCGCACGCACGCACGCACGCACGCACACACACACACACACGCACGCACACACACACACACACACACACATGTACGGACATCATCGTAAAAATGTTATAATCGGATTCTAGGGACCTTAAAACGTGCTTATTCACTAAAATCTGGATATGCGATTTTTAGCATGAAGAGAACTATAAACCAATAAATTGGTTATAAAATTCATCCGTATCAGTTATATATACTATTTGTTCTACGACTATTCATAATTTTAAAAAATAAACTATATACCAGTAAATTGGTTATAAAGTTCATCTGCATCATGATAATCTGTATCGAAATTAAAAGAAAATCTGTATTATAATAATCTGTATCGAAATAAAAACCTGTACCTTAATGAGTATCATTCAAATACAGATGACACATACATAATAGGTATATTAAAGCATAGGAGTAGAAAAAAAGATATTTCGTAATTAGAACGGTTATATCAAGAAGAAAAGCTGCAAATAATTCATTGGTATTATTCGGACAGTTCAAAAACTATGCTTTTATTTTGTCAATATGGGATTTCACCATTTTTTAAATATAATTTTGTCAGAAAGTAAAACTAGGACTATTGGTGAAAATCCGGTAAAAAATTCCTATTAATAAGTGAGTTATGGTCTCCCGAAGTTTGAAAGTATAGATGTGACGTCACGAATATGTTTTTATATAAAACTGTTTCCTTCGTGGATCTAAATGTTCTTGAAGTGTATGCTATTTATAAATTATATTTATAAAAAACAAATTAATATTATAACACTGTACAAGTCTACATGCTTTATAATTGCAAGTGTATCTAAATTATTAAGTTTAATGCAAGAAATTTATATTCAAATAAAAACTGAGAATTGCAGTACTGGACTGATAGCCACGTTTCCGCTACTTGAAATTGTCTACTTTCATTGGTAGTAGACTCCTCCCCCTAAGTCGGTATTCGTCATATATTTATAGGTGGTCTTTGAGTAGCCAATCAAGATAAGTATTTCAATTATATCATTTTATTTCTTTATTAATACTCTTTATTAAGCATATACTTTCACTATTTTTACTAATTTGTCTTAATTCGATTGAGCTGTATCCCCTATTCCATGGCTGCAAGTAACTAAAAATGTGCAATATTTATAAAATTTCAAATTCGTTTTAATAGGTTTCTGAATGTAGAAAATAATATCTGATTAGTGATTTACGTATAGAATTTTATTATTTACAACCTTTATTTGAAACGTTTTTGTCTAAAATTAATAGGTAACTAACTACAGAAAAATAAAAAAATAACATTCTATTCCCTATAACGCATATCAAGTTGACACCTGGTATGAGGACCGTTTGCAAGTTCACCAGCAAAAATATGTAACAAGTTCAAAATGATGAAAATATAGATTAAAAATTTCGATTCGTGGACTGATAAAGCAGAGCCTAGTCCATTTTGTGTTGTTTGTCAGAAGAATAGTCCTCTAAAATCTTCAGATAACAAATTAAAACCCATATCATACAACGGGGGTACATCAATGAGATTAAATCTCAAAAGGGGTACGCCATAATTACAAGTTTGGGAAACATTGCTCCACAACATTAATTGAAGCAATACTGTCTAAAATTAATAGGCCAGTTTCGCGCAAAAAAAAAACTGCTTTCCCATATTAAATGCCTATGGCTTTATGTTAATAAATTTATCATAAATAAACTCCAATTTAAATTTACGTAAAGTTTACACACAAAGAGAATCTTGGAATACACGTTTAACGATTCTCAATAATCTAAAATGTTAAATACAGTAAACTGACAGTTTGAATGACATATGATAGATACAAATATGATATTTTATTTCAATTATATTTTGTCTGCCTCTGCGCCATCTAAATTTTAAATTTTTTTCTTAGAATAAATCTTTGATCTTAAATGTACTCAAAGAAAAAATCCTTGGGCGCTTTTGTATAAATTTTTGTTCCATGACGATTTTTGCAAAAACATTATTGTTTTCAACTAATTTTCGGTTACGGAAATTAAAAACTTATAAATAATAGAATATTCGGATGCAGTATATTTTTCTGTAGCAAACACCTAAATACAATTTTGCTTTAAAACAATTAGGGGAGCAAATAACTGCACATTAAGATTTTACCATTGAAACCCCTATGCTGCTTCGTCCAAGTGATTACTCTGCATAGGGACAGTGGTATGTCTAGGTACGCAACTTGGATTTTTCCTTGTTCTTATATTTTATTCGTTAAATCCTAAAAATGAGTAAATAAAAAAAGCAATAGAGAAAAAACAATTAGGTTCAAATTTGTTTCATAGAAATAGCTCAGAAATATATTGTATAGAAGATATAAAACTAACAGATAAAGAAGAAAATGAAAACCAAAGAATACTTATACCGTTCAAGTCAATTAGAATAAGAAACGAATTATATTCAAAAACAAAAAAAAACTACAGGGCACACATATTTACTTAAATATTGGCTTGACCCATCAAGCGGCAGAAGAAAGAAAAAATTACTACAATTGAAGAAAAACACAAAGAGAATCCGATCCAAAATGGTGCGAAATCAACTAGTTATAATAAAAGACACAATAAAAGTGATCAAAAGCGCTATAGAAATCAGAAAATCAAATAATGACGATTTCCCAAATAATGACAATCAACAAATAGCTAGATATATGTAACCAAACCCAACCGGTAATGGAACCCATAATCAATCTGCATGATACAACTAAACCAGATATGCCTAATCCCAAACAGAGTCAACATTCCTTCCGAAGCTGGAACCAGACTCACACAACTGATTGATAACACACGATAGAAATTCAGCAATGTAATGTCATTTTCTTCGGGAGCTAAGATAAGTAACCTTGTGAAAGGTAATTTTTGTACTAACAATTGTTGTTGGAACATTTCAGGAGTTAATAACTAATAGAGTCTAGACAACGATTCGACACAAAAAATTCTCCAGGCTGAAATTATCTGTCTTTGTGAAACTTGGTGCCTAAAGCCGACATCAGCACTTCCAGAATATATTCAAAATTACACCAGCAACATAATCTATAGTCGTGCAATTAAAGATAAACGAAAATATCGACCCAGTGGAGGGATTATGCTTTTTAAATGTAATTATTTTCAAGACATTAAAATCGTAGAAAATAAAAATCTTTGGATTATCACAGAGGTAAGCAGTAATTCTAAACCACCTTAATTGGGTGGTTTTACATGAGCCTAAATTAATGTAATAATACTTGCTTAAACTAAAAAGTTCATAAAGTTCAGCCTCAAAAACGCATTAATATACTAGAGTTATCAGTAGTGAATCTAAACCTTGGTTTAACCCGACATACGAGTATAAGCTATATAAATCACAGGCAGTCAAAAATTTAAGAATTTATCGGAAAGAACTAATAAAGAAAATCTAGAGTTATACTCGTGTATACAAAGTAAAAAAAAACTAGATATTTATTTATTTCATAGAAAGAATTATGAGCTCAATATTATTATTAATTCCCTTGCAAACATGAAAAACTCTTATTTTGCCCAATCTATAAACCATACAGAGATGTATATTTCTTATAATATATACCTAATGATAATCCAAATATTTGTACCTTGCTGGGATCACTTTACTGGAAAAAATAAATAAATCGTATTTGCTACTACACTGTTAAAAGCTTAGCCCTGAGAAGTTTTTGTATAAATGAACAATTCTGTGTTCCTGTTTTCATTTTATATGAGCCTTCAAATTAGATTTATATTATGTATGGGTGTATACATGTGCATTTCGTATATGCACATGTGCGATTTTAGGTATTTTCACGTATTATTATCATTATTACAACTTCAATTATTATATAACTTTATTTTTAGATAATCGGCAGTTACACAAGGTTACTTATGAATTACGTACTCTTATCACTTATATTTGTTCACTTATTGTAAACTATATATACATTTACTAATATGTACTTAAACTTTTATATAGTTATTGTTATATATTAGTTCTATCAATTATTTTGATAAGACTATGTACCTTACAAATTTATAGCAAATAAAAATGATATATATATATATATATATATATATATATATATATATATATATATATATATATATATATATATATATATATATATAGGATGTTTCCTTTAAAACAACCAGCGCTTTTTTGGGCGAACTAACAACTTTAGAGAAAAATGTTTTATACCAAAAATGATCAAGAGTAAGCGGATAATGTATCAATAGTAACAAACCGAATATTTAACCAGTGGTTCTCAAACGGGAGAACAAAATTATATTTTTTTAAATGGCACCCTATATCATTTTAGCCCTTTAAATAGAATATTATTTTCTGATTTCAACGATATAAATATAGCATAGGGCTGTATAACAATTATTTCAAGAAAAATGCTATTAAAAACTAGAAATAATGTAATAAAAAATGGGTTTACTACTAGCGTAACTAGGCAACAGACCATTTTTCTCGAAATAATTGTTATACAACCCTATACCATATTTATATCGTTGAAATTAGAAAAAAATCTCTATCTAATGGGACAAAAAATTATATGGATATCATTTAAAAAAATATTTTGTTCTGCTGTTTGAGAACCACTGGTCGAATTTTCGGTTTGTTATTATTAATAAATTAGCCCCTTATTCTTGATCATTTCTTGTATATAACATTTTTTTTCTAAAGTCATTAGTTCGCCCAAAAAAGCGCTGATTGTTTTAAAGGAAACAGCCTGTATGTACATGCTGTAACACCAAAACCAACTAGCGCCATTATTTTCTTTATTATTATAGTTACAAAAATACTATAGAACAAAGTAGTAGGACACCCAGGGGGACATCCTATTGGAGAAGAAAATATTTTTTTAAATCAGTGGTTCTCAAGTTACTTTGCAGAGTTATATTTTTTGCAAATGGGACTATACTTATATTTTATGCCTATTCGATAGCGTATTTTTTTATTAATTCAACAATGTGTTAGTTTTATATATAATAAAAAGATTGAGAAAAAATCAATTCAAATTAAAATAAATTTGATTTTTTTAAATTATTTTTCAATAGGCTATGTATGACAAACAAAACTGCTATTTGTTAATTTGAATTAGTTAGGATGGAAATCAAATAAAACATTATTTATAAAGTTATTAACAAATATTTATTTTGTTTTAAATTAAACTCATTTTTTTATTATACATAGTCTACTAAAATATGACCATAAACGTTATTAAATTTCAATTGAATTTTTTTCAATATTTTTATTTTGTAGGGATATATATTTAATACATGGTTGATGGTTGAAGTCAGAAAAAAATAGGCTATCGAATATGCATAAAAATATCTATAATCCCATTTGTAACAATGAAATTTTATTCCATAGACAAGCTCGTTTTGCTTTTCTAAACTTTTTTATTAAATTTCATTTGTCGTGAATACCTGTATCTCGAAATAAATTACATAGGCTACACCCAGCCGCCGCTTTACTTTTTCAGCTAGCCGGTGCAAATTTTATGAGTGTACACGTGCAGGAGGAGCTTGCTTATTTTTGAATTTTTATTTTGTGCTTCAAATAAAAGTTGTATATATATATATATATATATATATATATATATATATATATATATATATATATATATATATACAGGGTGTTTCTCGGATACGGTAAACCCCGATTATTTTCTTTATTGTTGGAAATAGAAGAAAATCATTGAAATAAAAGTTGTGGTAGATAAGGGGGGCATTCACTTATTGAAAAAAAAAGATTTTTTTAACCAGTAGTTCTCAAACTATAACATAAAGTTATATTTTTTAAATGGGATGGTGTACATTTTTTAGGCTCATTCCATAGAGTATTTTTTATGAATCGCCCATTTAATCATTTTATATTCTTACATTACAAAAATATTGAAAAAATGCAATTAAAATTTAAATAAATTGTATTTTTATAGTTATTTTTCAGTAGGCTATGCATGAAAAAAACTGAACCTAAATTAAAACGAAACATATATATTTGTTTTTATTTTTATAAAAAGCAAGAATAGGAACTATGCACTAAGGGCAAATTTTACAACTGCCGGTTAAACCATGGATAACTTAATCTTCAGAAAAATAGAAAAATATCGCATCAGGATTTGACATATAATACAAATTTCACAATTTCAGGTATAATTTCGATGCTCAATTTTTTTTTTGTAAAATTGTGCCAAATAAATTCAAATTGACACAGCATTTTTGTTTTTCATACATAGCCTACTGAAAAATAACTATAAAAATAAAATTTATTTAAATTTCAATTGAATTTTTGTCAATATTTTTGTTATGTAAGGATAAAAAAATTATTACATGATTGAATTCAGAAAAAATACTCTATCGAATGGGCCAAAAATATGAATACTATCTTATTTAAAAAATATAACTTAATGTTATAGTTTGAGAACCACTAGTTATTTTTTTTTCTATAGTGATTTGTCCCGTTCATCTACTACAACTTTTATTTGAATGGTTTTTTTTTATATTTCCAATAATAAAGAAAATAATCGAGGGGTCCCATATCCGAGAAACACCCTAATATTTACGTACCTAGCTAGCGTAAATTTCAATAAAGAAAAAAGTCCCGGAATTATATCTCACTTATTTTTAGGTAATTTAATGTTGAAAACAGGGTTCAGAGCGGTCAGCGCTGTAAAGACAAGTTGCCGGGGAAGCGGTCAAATTAGATATCAGACAATCACCCCAATTCCCAATAGAAACAATTTTAAAGCTTGTCATTTTCAAGTTTTATTTAGTGTTTGCAATTACTATTGGTAATTTACTGCAGTGTTGGTAAGAATTAGTAATTTTGTTACAGAATTGGGGTGAATATTTTTAAGAAAGAAAAAATATATAACTATTATTGTTAAACAATTACAAATTTTTTATTATCAATGTAACTACAAATATAAAAAATCTGATGTGGCCAGCACATTACCTTCCGTCAGTTCTATATATTTTGTACAAATTTCATACGGAAAGTTCCTTGCTAAATTAAATATTCTATTTCTTGTACATTAGCTTCCGGCAGTTGCATGTATTTTATGCAAATTTCATACAGAAAATTATTATTTTGTGACGTTTTCTATATACAGTGTAATGTATCTGCAGAAAAAAAAGATTTATTATTATTATTTCTTGTACATTACCTTAAAGCAGTTGTATGTATTTTATACAAATTCCATAGAGAAAGCAAAAGATCCTATATTTCCAGTAAAATTATAAAACAGACACACTATGTCAATTTCACTTGACACTGACATCTTTCAATCAGAATTTTCTTAATATAGTAGTTGTTTCCACAGGTATGGCTACTTTATGAAATTTAATTTCTTTATAATTTTTTAACTCAATATCCATTTAATATTAAGTATAAAATGCAGTCACATCGTATAGAGAATAAAATATTCTTTAATATTTATAATAACATCAAATGTGAAAAAATTACATTTAACATAGTTTTTTCAAGAAAAACTGTTAAAATCTTCAAATGATGGTACTTCCGGTTGACCAATTGTAACCAAAATCTAATCAGCTCTTCCTATGGATGTAACGAAGAAGTATACGAAAAAATTATAATTTTTGTAACTGTAGTATTTGAGTTATCGCAGACGAAAATTTTGTTACACACACACATCCACACACACACACATCCACACACACACACACATACAGACATCATCGTAAAAATAGTAAATTCGTATTCTAGGGACTCTAAAACGTGCTTATTGAGTAAAAACTCATCATCGAATTTTTTGACCAAAAACAATACCTTCCTACCTAAAGGTGACGGAAGGTAAAAATTGTTTAATTAACAATAGCGCAAAACAATGAAAAATTGAGATAAATGTTATGATTCGAAGCTTGGAGTGTCTCGATACAGTCTGAATATTTTAATTTTTTTAATTAAATAATATTAAGAATAAGTCAATTAAAATAATTAAAATTAAAAGGGCAAAAATTTAGAGCAACGGCAGAGCTAGATCGGGTCCTTCTACTTACCAATAGTTCCTATCGAGATTCCTAATTGTCATTACAATGATTAAATTTATTGCATATATACTGCCGATGCCTATGATTGAAGCGTCAAGAACATAATCACTACTTAACATTGACTACATGAATAGTTTACACAATATTTTCATTTAACTTCTGTCAAAAAAAATATTCTAATTTTAAAACATATCTACTTAGATAAATTATAATTCTCTTCATGTCTATGTGGAAGAGGAATAATGTCAACATTTAAATTTTTCCTAAATGAAAGTATGTTTCTTTGTTTGTGTATATGTATGTATGCTATTATGCAAATATCGTTTGTATAACTATAGCCGTAAACAAAAAATAAAAGAATATTTATTGGCATACTCGTGTTGATATTTTAATAGTTTGTAAATTACATGTTCTAAACGGTGTTAACAATTACTCAAATTCTCAGTCATACAGAATTAATTTTCTCTTACACAACCGACGTTTCGCAACACCCTTGTATCCTTCGCCTGGGTAAGCAAGAAGTTACAAAAATTTACATACTCTCACGTACACAAAATACATTCGTTTTTACATTCAGTCCTGTTGTCCTATTTAAAAGCAAACTGATAAGGTATAAGTATGTGCTTTTTCTGACTTTTTGTACCATGTTGAAAAACTGATTGTAAAAACAAATGTATTTTATGGCCATAAATAACTAATAACTAAAAGAATACGAAAAATATGATACCTACATTCGAGGAAATATCTCTTATTTCTGGAGAATTTTGGTTTTCCTCTGTTGAAGTTTTTTTTTTGTTATTTTTTTAGGTATTCAGGACAATGGGGTAAAGGAGCAGTAGCATAAACATTATTTTATATAAGGGTTCTTTTTTCAGTGGAGAAGAAGAGAGAATAAATTTTAAAAGCGGAATGCGTACGGAAATTATTAAAGCACTCTTTCCGGGAAAGTCCATATTAGTTATTTAAATTTTTATATAGCTGCAAGGTGGAAATATGTATATTAGTGCGAATGAGTAAACATCTACTATATTAATATTTATTACCTATACATAAAAAACAAATTATGTATTTATGTAACTATATGTACCAGTATACAACTTAGAGATTTTAAAATTAAAGTCATTTATGTTTAAATATCCGGCACTAAATCTATCTACGTTGCTTGCGAGCAAATACAAATATCCATCTTCATCGAAAGTGTAACTATCGGGCCATGGCATCAATCCAGGATTTCTTTCAATAATTTTCTTTTTCGAGAACGGCTCGGACGTATTCCAGCGAAAAATTGTATCCTCTGCAACAAGTCCGTAATATAGTTGTCCTTTGTTGTCTACAATTGCTCCTGAAGATTGTCCAGTTTTGTTACCCACTCTTTCAATAAACTTCTCTACATCACCAGTTGCTATTGTCTCATTTCTCACTACAGTGGAATCAATAGAATATAGAGTGAAAGCACTTAGAGCCGTATAATATAATTTTCTATTATCTGTATTCTTTATTTTTTCGGATAAAGCAATTCCATTGACATTATTCATTTTTGATTGTTTCACACCATGGGTAACAAAATTTATTGCATCTGATTCTGCAAACATGGTTTTGTCTCTGACCTTCCATGCTCGGTTTTGTTGTCGTGAATATATTATGAGACCTGGATCCGTAAAACTGGAGTCGGTGATGTAAGCAAAACCTCCGTTTACGTCGTCCAAGACTATGTCATTCATGAAACATGAAGTGTGCGAGCATACGGCATCAGGTAGGACATATGTGTGTATTATGTTACCATTGTTATTTAAATCCAGGAGTGCAATCTTCGGAGGACATTTGTTAATGATGTTGTCTATTCTTCTTCCATCGATAACCCACATAACTCCATTCTTATCGATTTCAAAGCTTTGTAAGTCTTGAAGAAGATAATTGCAGTCAGTAATATTGTAAAATGTCCAATCAGGAAACGGTGTTATTAGTGGATTATTTCGTGTGTGTTTTGTTGGTTTTTTCGGAATCCAACCAATAGACACTGGTGAACCAGCTTTTGCTTTAGGTATTGCGAGGTATAGCCTATCTTTGTAGTATTTAATTCCAAGTATAACATTATTTCCTGGTATGTAAAATTTTGTGGCAATAGCATTTGAATATTGTTCCTCAGATAGCCAGGTAAAGTTAACAAACTGCCATTGATAGACCAGCTTGAATTTTTCGTTATTTGATGCACTTTTTAAATTATTGCAGTTGCATTTCTTCGAAGCTGTTGTTGATATCGCAAGGAAAACAAGCAAAAACACTTTCAACATATTGTAATTAATACGTGTGGATATAGCGGCGGTTAGGTGTAAACTGAAACATGTAGTTGTTGACCTTATATTATATAGCGAAGTTTGAAACCAGTTTTCGCTATCGATTACAGTGCAGTTTACATTAAAATCATAACAATCTTCTTTAGAAAACTGAAGAATGTTAATATCCTTCGTTAATTAAACTCGAAATTCATTCCTTTGTGGCTATGTGCCTGTATCGTATAAACAAATAATGCTCTATTATTAAACAGCATAATATTAAATGTAGATCTAATAAATTGCATTCTAATAATAAAATCGATCTATTACATACACATACACTTTTTATTACTCTGTCCGATTTGTCACATTACCCGGGAAACATAAATAGTGCCCGAAATAACATGGTTCATATATGAATTGTGATTGATTTTGATTACAACATATGGAAAACATTTTTTATTATTAATCTGACGGACAAGTTACTTGTTATAAAATTGTTTCATTGTCGTCAAACTCTAGGTATTAAAATTTTTCAGATGATATAATATCTATAATATATAAGCTGGTCTGAATGCCCATGTTTCTATTTTCAGCTTAAATTCACAACTAACAAATCCTAATTTGTAAAAGTAATGTTGTTTGGTTTGGCAAGAAAACATTGAAAATTTGTATTGTTGAGGTTGACTATATTTTTTTTATACCAATACAAAAATTACTAATATGGAATTTTCGAGTATATTAAAAAGTCTAGTGTAATTTTAAGTGTACTATAGTTACCCAAAAAATATAACATACTTTCTGAATTCTATGTCAATATTGACTAAAATTGAATCAATTTAATAAATATATTTTATAATAGTATTAAAAGAATTACAATGGGGATTAATGTCAAAACTCTCAATTTTATTGATATTGATTTACAATAAAACCAAACTGTTTGTATCAATTTATCACAGTTTGTGTTATTCACATGGTATCACATTTGTCAATGACCTGTATATTATATATTATGTAATATATAATATAATATATACATACATAATAATTATAACTAATATAATACATGTATTATGTAATCTAGGGGTTACTGACTCTTGAATATTAATTGCCATGTGTATGTCGCACGCTTAACTAAAAGTCTTATCGAGAGCCTTATCTTTAAATAATAAAGTTTTCGCGAGGTCATATCATTACATATGTGTATATTTTTATCAAATCATTTTATTTATAGGCCAGTTGGCAAAGGGTTTATTGTGGAAATAATTGGTGGCGAGCTGGAGTAAATTTTATTCTGTTTATTGGGACCTCAAAAATAACATACTAATTTTGCACCCTCTACCGACTCCGGATTTTGCCGCATCTTAAATCATAGGTGCAAAAAACGAGTTTTTGGCAATTTTCTTGAAAACAGTCACTCATATCAAAGTATTATAAGAATACAAAATTAAAGCGCGTAATTTTTTGTACAAAAAGGCTTCTTACATTTTTTACCAAGGATGAAATTCAAAGAGTTATGTTAAAAAATAGTTAACCGGAAAAATAATTTACGATAGAAATTTAAATTACTCAAAAAACAAACAATATTCGATATTTAATAGTTAGTACTCGTATAACAGGTTTTACTATCTATAATAGTTTACATTCGTCGTGGCATCGAAAGAAC
The DNA here is from genome assembly GCA_963082715.1 of Harpalus rubripes. Lineage (NCBI taxonomy): Eukaryota > Metazoa > Arthropoda > Insecta > Coleoptera > Carabidae > Harpalus > Harpalus rubripes. Next base: position 37,267,068 of record OY720449.1, read on the forward strand.
TAAATTATTGATGATTTCAAACAATTTTTTTCAACGCTTACCTACAAATTCATCCACAACTATAATCCGGTTAAAGATTCGATAACGCGGTTTAAAAATTTTAAATCAGCATGAAATTCTTCTTCATGTCAAGTATTACTCGATTTTTCTTGATGTACGATTCGCGAGTTACCAACAACTTAATCTTACATGAACATTTTCTAAAATTTAAAACATCTGCAATCGGTTTAGTTTCAGATGAAAAAATGAGATCCAAACCGTTTAAAATTTTAGAGAAATATCATGAAAGTTTAAGTTGTTAGTAACTCGCGAACTGCTCATTGGCAAAAATCGTCCAATACATGACATGAAGGCGAATTTCATGCTGATTTCAAATTTTCAACCCGCGTTATCTAATCTTTAACTGGATCATAGTTGTGAATGAATTTGTAGGAAAGCGTTGAAAAAAATTGTGTAAAATCATCAATATTTACATTTTTTGAATCCACGACAAATGTAAACTGTTATAAATATTAAAACTTATAATACTATGTATTAAATACCTAATATTGTTTATTTTTTCAGTAATTTAAATTTCTATCGTTTGGTAACCAACTTTTTTGGCCTTTTTGGGATTTCCCAAAAAGGCCAAAAAAGTTTATTTACCAAATTAATCTCAAAATGGAAACAAAAGTCCACACAGCAAACGAAAATTAAATTTCTATCATAAATTCTTATTATTCATAGGTAACAAATGTAAGAACCCTTTTACGTACAAAAATTTACGCGCTTAAATTTTGTATTTTTGTAAAATTTTGATACGGTCCACTGTTTTCAAGAAAATTGCAAAAAACTCATATTTTGCACATTTGATCCAAGATGGCGGTAAAATCCGGGGTCGCTAGAGGGTGCAAAATTAGTATGTGCTTTTTGAGGTCCCAGTAGAGAGAATAAACTTTATTCCAGCTTGCCACCATTTATTTTCAAAATAGGCTCTTTTAAACTGTCTGCCGACTTGCCTATTATGAGTATTTAAAAAATATTGCATACAGATACACAGTTCAACTAAAAAATGTGCTATTTAAACAATTGACCCTTCATATGCCTGAAATAGTACCCGGATATTTATTATAGGAATACAGTTTTTCTCAAATATTATCAGTCCCCTAAGATCTTACGAAGTGTTTTATATCTATCGGATTATCAGATTATTTGATAAATACTTCAAAGGCGTAAATTCAAAAAGTTTTACACCAAAACTTCAAAACTTATACTTTAAAATCCTTTATATTATAGCACCGGTTTGTTTTCTAATGGTGCCGGTTCCATGAGCTTTTAAAAACATTATCGTGGCCAAAACTAATGTAACTATTTATATATCCTGAATGATATTTACAAGTTTAATAATAAGGGTATGGTACTATAGTAAAATTTATTAAATTCTTGAGTTTGATAGTGGCAGCTTTGGCACGTCGGTTGTTATTTCGTTTAACATAAAAGTGACTAAACAATGTAGGTACCTAATATGAACAAATAACATCAATAAAATGAGAAATTAATCAGATATTTTATATTCGTGAACAATCCCCAATTATCACCTGCCAAACAATTGTCACAAGCGATTATTTTTCTATAGGCGTTTTTACCTCTCGTCATACCGTAGGTAAAGAAGGTAATGTAATCGTGAGTGTTCAGTAAATAAGCACGCATTAGGGTCCCCACGATGATGTGTGTGAATGTGTGCGTGTGTGTGTGTGTGTGTGCGTGTGTGAGTGCGCGCCTGTGTGTGTGTGTGTGTGTGTGGGAGGGGGGTTGAGTTGTGTGTGTGTGTGAGTGCGCGCCTGGGTGTGTGTGGGTTTGGGTTGTGTGTGTGTGTGTGTGTGTGTGTGTGTGTGTGTCGGTGTGTGCGTGTGACGATTTTTTCGTCCACGATAACTCTTACAACAAACTTCCGAAAATTTCTATTTTCCGTATTTAAGCTTTCTACATTCATATAACGAGTTGATTAGATTTTGGGTAAAATTGGACAACCAGAAGTGACACTTTACTTGAAGCCCATGACAGCTTTTAATAAAAAATTATATTAAAATATAATCCAAAACTTTTCAATTTTAGTATTTAAGACTTTCATGTCAAGGGAAATAACATTAGATTTTATCTAAAATTAATTTACCGGAAGTGATAGTTTACTTGGAAGTTCTGAACAGATTTTCGTGAAAAATATATTATTATATATTCAGAAACTTTTAAATTCAGTATTTAACACTTTTATATGAAAGGGAACAACATATTAGATTTTGGCTAAAATTGATAAACCGGAAGTGATACTTTACTTGAAGTTCTTAACAGATTTTCGTGAAAAATATATTATGATATATTCCAAAACTTTTCTAATTTGGTATTTAAGACTTCTGGATTAATGAGAACGACATATCAGATTTTTTTCTAAAATTGATAAGCCGGAAATAGTACTTTACTTAAAGCTATACGCAGATTTTCTAGAAAAAAATTATTAAAATATGATCCAAAACTTCTCAAATTTGTTATTTAAAATTCGTATATAATTTGAAACAAAATCAACCGGAAGTGATACTTTACTTAAAGCTCATTGCTATACTCTGCGTGGTATGTTGTGGTTACCATGTAATTACATTTTATTAAAATAACAATGACATCACACCTAAGCATAGTATGTTGTAGTAACAAGATTCATTTTCCACGGTTTGCAGCATTGTTACCTGGTAGTTAGTGTAAATCACCTGTCGGGTGCATTTACGTATTATGTATATAAATGGACCCAATGTAGAGAGAGAGAGAGAGAGAGAGAGAGGAAATGACGCTCACCTTAGATAAGGAAAGAAAGTGTAGTGGTCGGGTTAAGTTGGGCAACGTCAAATAAGAACATTGTTGCGATCTGTTGTTTTGTTTTACTATTCTGTCACTGTTAAGATGCACACATCACGTCACGTAAACTCACATTAAGACCCATATTTCCCATTTATTTAGACACACTGTTGTCATTTGTAGCATTCATATGAAATCACATAAAAACATCTCTAAGCAATATAAATAAATAGGAAATATGAGACTCAACAACTGACATTTGACACGTGAAATCATGTGAGTTTACGTGACGTGATAGTAGTGTGTATACACTCTTAGTGACATGTAGCTCAAATTATTAGTAAAAATAATATTCTACTTAAGACTTTAATTAAAAATAAAAAGAGTTAGTTATAAGGCGAGTAATTTTGATTTAATGTGAAATAGAAATAACTTTAATGTAATATGCTGGTAATTCAGGTTATGTTCTGTAATTCATGCTATGCCCAAACTAACGCTGTCCTTTTCTAAGGTGTGCGTCAATGCTTTTAAAGTAAAGCAGCATAAACGTTTCGTCTATTTACATAGTGAGGTTTAACTTCAAAAATTTGCTATTGTTTACGACAAATTTCATTAAAAATGAACAGAAACGTTGAAGTTATTACCTTTGAGGCAAATAATAATTGTTGCTATATGCATAAAAAGTTATATTTCACATATCTAGACTTATCAAAACTTCATGAAAATCTGGCATTCTAAAATGTGTATGTGTAATTCTATAGTCGACAATACATAATATACTTTCAATGTTTAAATAACAATCTTTGGTCGTGTCGATAAATTTAGTAAACAATTAATTTCTTTAGACATTACCATATAAAGTAATTTTCTTTTTCTTTAAGCCATATTTAATTAAAATAAATTAGAATAGAAAAACCGAAATAAACAAAAATTAAAATATAGACAACCACAAAAAACCTACTATTGTTATTTCAATCAGCGTTACAACGTCACGGCTATGAAGATTTCTAAGGACTGCATTGACCATGAGTATAACTATAGTATCTTGTATTCTTGCAGAGGTATCCCTCTTAAATTTAATGTAAAATATCATAAAATTTTACATTTACATTTCAAAAAAGAAATACATGGCTTCAATTTTTCTACGGAAAACTTTCGTTTTGTAGCACTACTGTAATGAATCATACAGTCTGTTTAAAGTTTGAATACATCAAGTTATAACACTAACCCGATAATTTGTAAATACCTAGAAAGAAAAATAATAAGTATTGTTTTTAATTAAAAAAATATATTTTAGTAATAGACGAAATATTGCCATTTTTCTGGTACATGAAACTTCCTTGTGTATACGTGAAAGGAATTATAATAGTAATAGTTGAAAAATATTTACAGTGTCAAAAGGTCGACTATTGAGATGACGAATTGCTAACCTATCTTTTTTTAAATCATTTTATGTGTTTGACTGAATTTTCGGGAAACTTTTGTTTTATCTATTATGAGACATTTTATGAAGTTAAGTAAACTAAAAACGTTACTAGAAACATTATTAACATTCCAGTACAGGACCTACAGATACAGACGCTTAGTAGGCAGAAGAAAATACAGAAATATTCAAATTTTAAGCACCAGTTGTATGTATGAAAAGTAAAACACGTATTATTTTCTATTACCTATTATTTTGGAATAGTTTTCTTTGTTTTGTTTAGGAGGTTCCTGATTTACATGTGATAATAATTATAATTACACTCTAACGACTGATATCTACATTTATATTATATTTGATATTCTTATACATTAAATATACCTATTTACCAGTATTTATACTACATACTTGTTCTTGTATCAAAGACACACCAATAACTTTAATTAATTACAGAACAAAGGTATATTAAAAAAAAAAAACGATGAAAGGCGCTACTCTCAATATCCGCTAAAAAATTATGTGGTGTGAAATTGACCCCTTTTCGAGTATTAAGTTGACACGGTACTAATTTTGTTCCCGAAATCTGTGAATTTATAATTTTTTTAAGATTATTATTTGCCTATCGTGTTATTTAGCGGTGGTATTTTTTTTCTATTTCATTAAAAATATAACAGTTTTGACAGTGGAAACACGTTAGTAACAAAAAGCAAAAAGTGTCAATTTGAAATATTTATTTGGGGCATAAATATTACTAAACAATATCATTGCCTAAGATGAAACTGCATGAAGCTGTCTTCACTTCAGAACTGCAGCGACATCGAACCTGGCACATCAAAGTGCTAGTGACACGTACTTATTTACAACAAACACACGTAAACGCAAATACAAACATACAAACAGACACAAAACACACAAACACACGTTGTGCAACATCTCGACAAACTTGTGATGCAAAACGGGTAATACTAACGCTGGCGGTATTTTAAATTTCGTCTTCAAGGTCATTAAAATCCAACGACATATTTTTCAATAAAATATGTTAAAATAAACTTGAAACGATAACAAATGTTTAAAAACAGTTTGTATTTATAACAAATGTATGTATGTATTTATGGGGTCTCGCGGCCGCGTGCCTGAGCGTCAGGTCGCGAATCTGGAGAACCGGGTTCGATCCCGACCGACGCCAAATATTTCCAATTTTAAATGGCAAAAAATTGTGGTGCACTCCACGCCTGCAATGAGTGCCCGTGAGGTGACGCCTGGTAAGCGCCCGCACGCTGCAAATATATCGCCATTACCGATATCTGTGTACAAAAAATGGGTAATAAGCCGTGATGATATATTTATTTATTTATCTAAAATATATACTATTTTTACAAATTGTTTGTTTTCAAGGTCAATGTGGTAAGAGTGCAGTTTTAAGTTTTAACTATTTTATTTAATGGAGGTACTCAATTGATTTAAACAAAAGTAATTATGATATCATCTAATTTGTAAATTGAAGCGATATTAATTGTGACTCGTTAAGCCGTAGTAATTTTTTAAACATATATATATATATATATATATATATATATATATATATATATATATATATATATATATATATATATATGTCAATGGAAAAATGCATGGATAATAAGCAATTTAATAAAATAATTTATAAATAAAAACTAAACTTATTTAGTCTGTTTTCATTGCCCATGGCACGATGTTGTTGCCTTTGTCATTCAACACATCTTTCATTAATTCAAACATGTGTAAATGGCTTTCTGTGGCTAATTTATGCATTAATTTACTAGAATATGGATTCTGAATTTGAAAAAAGCGGTCTTGAATTCTTGAAAGAAGGAGAATTTGGTGTAAAGTAGAAGAGTGAGTGAGAGAGGTGAAAAGTGATAGCAGTGCTGTGACGTAGATGTGAAGGGTAGGTATAGTAAATCTTGAATATTTGGAAAACTAATAACTTTTTTATACATTGATAGTTTTTATAATACAGTTAAGGTCTAGTTTTAATATAGTTAACAATTAAAAAAAAATGTTATTATATTAGAGGACCGCTATTGTACGTCAAAATACGTCTATTGTCAAACGTATAATCTATTTTCAAGTTGAGGACAGGTTTGCGTAGTTTGACATTTCCTAACATTATTGAACGTCTAGGGTTGCTTTATTCATATTTTTTTCTATTATTTTCTGCAAATGTTCGTTAAAGTTGCTGCATAGTTCAAGGTTAATTACAATATCGTCCTCATCCTCAAGTAATAATTCCTTAGCTGGTTTATTATCCCGTGGCTGTGTAGTAATGCACAAAGGGCCAATCCATCCCTGTGAGTTTCACAGCCGCACAAATGCATTTGCTCGCACAGTGCACCGACATAGAGGACGATCCCGTTCGCATGCGGTCGGTGTTATACATTCATACTATGCGGTGACACAGTATTAATTAAAATGTGTGCGTGCTGTGGTCTGTGCGGATTTGATCCGTTGCACTGTAGGCCGCTGCATTGCATCTACACCGCTCGGCTATTTACATTTGTCCAAATGCACGAATACACTCCAACGCCCACATACACGTAATTTGGCGCCCCGTCAATGAGGAATGCACGCGTTATTTATTCTGCGGATACAACGTTTTTGCAAACATCTATGTCCGAATTATTTATATAATACTTTCCCGGCTTTATTTTTTAAATGCACGCATGGAATGGTCCGCTGATATTCTGTTTAACAAATTGTTGGAATTATTTTCATTCCACTCTAATGATAACAGTTTTTATACAACTGATATTCGTTTATCAAAACATACCTGTTTGTTTTTCGCAGAAACTATATACAATTTTATCTAAAAAATTGCAATAACATTTAGTTTTAATGAAAAAATAACATTTGTGTTACTAAGCTAATATTATTAATAATTTTCAAATTTTCTAAATAATTTGATTGAAAGTAAACAAAGTTTAATTGCATGAACAACCGAGTTTATTTCTATTTTCATTTATTTTATTTGTTTTACTCGTATGTGCTATACAACAAATTTATACTTCATTGTAGGATACGTGCAATGCAATGGTGAAATTCTGTAAGGTTATTTACGGAACATTGCTCTTTTGACATTTTCTTATTATATCATAAACATGCAAGATACTATGAACTTGCACGACCTGACATTTTTACCCAAACCGTAAATTTTGAAAGTTTAGCTGGACATACGTACGTTCCTCAATATATGAATGAATAGCATTCGTCGTTTTAATGCACATTAAAATTAATGAACCAGAGAATGTCACAAATACCAACGGTGTACAATGTATACATTTATAACTTGCACCTATCAAATTAATTTAAAGCTTTGCAATATTGTAACTTAAAATTAATTTACTTTTAAATGTAATATGAACAATATTCATTTAAACTACATAGTATTGTAACGTTTTTATTTATTTGGGTAAAGTGCAAAAATTAGACAATTATTATTAATGAAAATAAAAGTTTATTATAATGATAAACAGATACTAAATATAATTAAAAGATGATAAATATAACGAACACTACGATTAAACAAATATTAAACACTAATTAAGACTAAGAATATTATAAAACACTTAAACACTAAGATTATTTATTTAAACAATATATAGATCACTTATTTATTTATACAACTGTATTTATATATATTCACCACTTGTCTACTATCTGTTTATATCACCAACTGTTTAGCACGCAACGGTTATTTATATCAGACTGTTCAGTGCCTTCGCTAACGGTGCTTATATACCCTAGCCGAAAATTCCAGAACTCACTGGAAGACTTCTAGATAAAACACAATAGGTTACATCAACCGCGTAATTAGGCAGGCTCCGGCCAGTCGCTTGCGAATAGACACTCGCTCGTCCCTGCGACAGCGCGGCGACACCGACGGGGACAGAGGCGGTAACAGTGGCGGCGACGGCGGGCACTGCACATTACAGTATCTATTTGTTCATGCTTAGGAATATTTACAATTGTCACAGATATTATATTGCGTAAGATTATTTTTATTAAATTTATTATGTTTTGTCTCTAATTAGCTATTTAGGTACGTAACCGATGCTGTTGGATAAGAGCTACATTTAATGATACTGGTATTAACGTATTCTATTTCAGTTTATTTCTAGATTTCAGTGTGAGAACATCGATATTATAGTGATTCAGGTGAGAGAGTTAATCTAGCGTGTGTATGATTGTGAGTGTGCGTGTGAGCAGTACTGGGTACTGTAGTGGCCAGGCCCGTGTGGACCCGGGGGTCGCCAACGGTAGCAGAAGGGAGACCTGTAGTGACCCGCTTCTGGGTCGCCAACGGTAGCAGCAGTTAGGGCTGTAGTGATCCCTGTGGATGTGTTCCCGGATCACCACCGAAGCGGCAGAGGTTCCGTAGTGGCCGCCCGTGTGGACCCGGGGGTCGCCAGCGGCAGCAGCAGGGAAAGGCTGTAGTGACCCGCTTCTGGGTCGCCAACGGTAGCAGCAGTTAGGGCTGTAGTGATCCCTGTGGATGTGTTCCCGGATCACCACCGAAGCGGCAGAGGTTCCGTAGTGGCCGCCCGTGTGGACCCGGGGGTCGCCAGCGGCAGCAGCAGGGAAAGGCTGTAGTGACCCGCTTCTGGGTCGCCAACGTTAGCAGCAGTTTGGGCTGTAGTGATCCCTGTGGATGTGTTCCCGGATCACCACCGAAGCGGCAGAGGGTCCGTAGTAACTAGCGGTACTGCCCGTAGTTGCCAACATGTGTGTACGGTGTGTGAATGCCTGAACCTTATGTAAATGATTGCCTCCTCACTGAGTTTTTCTCATGTGTTAATTCTTTTACAGAAATAATCACGGCGTGAAGGAGGATTCCGCGTGACCAGGTTCGGCCAGGCGACGGTCATCTAGATTTGTTATTATTTTTGTGTTAATACTGTATATACCGGTTTGGGTGATAAATGTGTTTTAATATTCTAATTTTCAGCGCTAACATTTAATCGTCATTTATAACATTTCAGAAGTGGGATCAGAACATTTTTAACTTTCAGCTTTTGGGATCACACCATCACAGCTTTTGGAACAGTGCGGATATTGATTACGTTTATATTTAGCTGGATTACGAACCTGGAACAACATTACAACATGACTTAACCTAACAACAGTCCTCAATTTCAGTATCTACGTTCACTTTACGCGCTATGCTTAAATGGGACGAAATAACTACCATCATGTATGTGAGAACTCGCTGGAGAGGGTATGCAGAAATATGGTATAAAGCGCTGCAAGGAATAAATCATTCTTGGGAGTCATAGAAGGCTATGTTGTTGAAGGCATTTCCGTCACAGGAAAATTATTTTCAGTTGCTTCAAGAAATGATTTCTCGCAACAAGAAACCGGATGAACTTATGTTGCAACACTATTATGAGAAGCTGGCGCTACTCAACACTTGCTCTTATCAGAGAATGCAAGAAGCCGCAGTCTCTTTTATTATTTTTGAAGACGATCGAAGATAAATTAGCGACACGAAACCTTTCTACTCCCGTTAAACGCGATTTACATCGTACTTTTCAGAAGAACAAGTGGCCTTACTATATTACGCAGCAGTACGACGATGGAATGTTGGATTTGTTGTTTTATTTGTGGAAATTGGGACGTACACGCTCACATTATAACAAAAAACGGCAACGAGTATCGAATTGTGCAGAACGAAATGGAGGCGAATTCAGTGGAAGTAGGAACCAGCGACCACAACAACGTCAACATCAGCATGTTCAACGTCAACAAGAGCCACAACCACAACTGTCAGAAAGGAACATCTTAACAACTTCTGCGGAGGTAAGCGGTAATTGTCTAAGCGTACGTCGATATGGGGTCCACTGACTTAACCATGAAGGAAACGAGCACGTATTCCCGCGAACATAGCAGTAGCAGACAAAGATATGGAATGTGTTCTACCAGTCTTGAACTGATGCGGAATTAACAATTCAGAAGGATAAAATTATAACAAGCTGACTGGATACTCGCTGGACAAATGACAAATTGAAAATTATCAAGAACATTTTAAGTAAACCACCGGAAACTAACTACGAAAGGAATATTTATAAAAATTACTGTTTACGAGACGAATGGGTTTACCGAATTACCGCGTCCTGAATCTAGTAGATTGTACCTAGAGGACAGCGGCTGCAGATAGTACGTTCCTGTCTTGATGAGTTTGGACATTTTGGAATTTACTGGTTTCCTGGAATGAGAAAATTCGCGAAGTACACTGACTTGTGTATCAGATGTTTTTACCATAAACAAGAGATAAGAAAGCAGCAAGAACTATTGAATCCCATTGAGAAACTATCAATTCCATTTCACACCATCTATATGAAGGACCATTCCAAATAAAGAAAGTTCTACTGAACGATAGATTTTCAGTAGAGGATTTGCCTGGTACAAATCGAAGTAGAAGAGGAGAATATAGTAACGTAGTGGCGATTGACAGGATGAAACCATATTTAAGTACACGTGAACTGTCGGAAGACAACAGCCCTTCGGATGTTGATGCTGATGCTGCAGGAATTTGGGATTGATTCCTCGAGGACGAGGAACTTTTCAGGATGGCCGAACTGTCACAGATATTATATTGCGTAAGATTATTTTTATTAAATTTATTATGTTTTGTCTCTAATTAGCTATTTAGGTACGTAACCGATGCTGTTGGATAAGAGCTACATTTAATGATACTGGTATTAACGTATTTTATTTCAGTTTATTTCTAGATTTCAGTGTGAGAACATCGATATTATAGTGATTCAGGTGAGAGAGTTAATCTAGCGTGTGTATGATTGTGAGTGTGCGTGTGAGCAGTACTGGGTACTGTAGTGGCCAGGCCCGTGTGGACCCGGGGGTCGCCAACGGTAGCAGAAGGGAGACCTGTAGTGACCCGCTTCTGGGTCGCCAACGGTAGCAGCAGTTAGGGCTGTAGTGATCCCTGTGGATGTGTTCCCGGATCACCACCGAAGCGGCAGAGGTTCCGTAGTGGCCGCCCGTGTGGACCCGGGGGTCGCCAGCGGCAGCAGCAGGGAAAGGCTGTAGTGACCCGCTTCTGGGTCGCCAACGGTAGCAGCAGTTAGGGCTGTAGTGATCCCTGTGGATGTGTTCCCGGATCACCACCGAAGCGGCAGAGGTTCCGTAGTGGCCGCCCGTGTGGACCCGGGGGTCGCCAGCGGCAGCAGCAGGGAAAGGCTGTAGTGACCCGCTTCTGGGTCGCCAACGTTAGCAGCAGTTTGGGCTGTAGTGATCCCTGTGGATGTGTTCCCGGATCACCACCGAAGCGGCAGAGGGTCCGTAGTAACTAGCGGTACTGCCCGTAGTTGCCAACATGTGTGTACGGTGTGTGAATGCCTGAACCTTATGTAAATGATTGCCTCCTCACTGAGTTTTTCTCATGTGTTAATTCTTTTACAGAAATAATCACGGCGTGAAGGAGGATTCCGCGTGACCAGGTTCGGCCAGGCGACGGTCATCTAGATTTGTTATTATTTTTGTGTTAATACTGTATATACCGGTTTGGGTGATAAATGTGTTTTAATATTCTAATTTTCAGCGCTAACATTTAATCGTCATTTATAACACAATGTTACATTTAGTGAAATGTTATGTATTTTTTATAAAAATAAATCAATGTATTGGTGCTCTATACTTTAAGATATTTCATACAAAATAAACAATAAAATTGGTATACTCGTAAACGGATATATCCAACATCTTGCTCACTGTTGACAATTTATCCCTATTATGATACACATTAAATAATGTAGTTGAAAATATTTATTTAATTTTGCCTTATAAACTCGTTTATTTCCTTGGTTCGGACCATTAAAGTTGTTATTTTATAAACAAATTTTTGCTAGCGTTTTAAAGAATTTTATCTCATTAGCAGTTTTAAAATGCCAAATGTCACCAAAATTGTTGGAATAAATTCAAATATTCAACATATACCCGCCATTTCGATACAAGAAGAATAAGAATGTTACAATTTTGTAATAATGTATGCCTTTCATTGTTGAAATTAAATATTGTATGTCATATTGAGATGTTAACCTCTAAAAAAAACAGTTTCAGAATTATTTATTTAAGTCTATTATAATAAAGGGTTTATATTCATAATCAAATTTATTAAATAATTATATATTACATTACAGGTAGTTATTGCACAATTTAAGTACAAATTTATTTAACTAGGTACGCATTTCATTTTCTCATCAACAATGTCAAAACTTGCAGTTGTAGATGTCCACAGCATTTATGGCTACTTCACTGATTATACTGAACACGCGATAGATTTAATAGTTTTTATGTTAGGTTACAACTAAGAAATTTCCTAGATCGTCCACATCGTCAATTTTATATTTACCAGATCACCAATGCGGCATCCACCAGCTATACCCATGACAAGTACTGTCTGTCTACAATAAAGTAAAAATTGTTTCACTTATGTTTTCATTAAAAAAAATAATTGATCTTAACCAATAAAAAATTTCGTCATCACGGCTCAGTACTTTCAACAATTCAATCCAATGGGAACTATAGATCGCTATGGCAACGCATAAAAAACTAACACTCAGCGACTTGATAACCGTAAGCGATTAGCGGTATTTCAAGATTCTGATTTCATTTATAAAAGTCTTACAATCAAATCGAAGAAGTTTATTAGAGCAAATTTAAAAAAAAAACAGTTGTATTACACTCGCGGTTAAAATGAATGTTTAACTCGCGGGATTAAGACGCTCACTCTCCGCGCTCGAGCACGTAATCATACCGCTCATTATACATGCATTTAATCCGCATGTATAATAAATAACTATTATATCATCGGTTCTCAAAATATGGAATAAGATAAAAAAAATGGTTATCATAAAATCTTTTATTTAATTTTGATGTTTTAAACTGTCATTATTAACTCCATAGCAACAACTATATAAGTAACTGTTTATTTGGTAGTGAATAATAAAATAAATCATTTTCTGAATTTTAAGTCACTGACAGTTTAAACGTCAAAATTGAATGAATAACAACAACGATGGTCTTGCACAAATTACTAATTGATTCGTTTTGTCAAAATTAAATTCATAATGGTAGTTATTGTTTCGCCAAAGTTGAATAAAATATTGTATAAACCACGTGAGTTAAGAATGTTTATTCACTCGAAGAAATTAACCCACTCGTCCTTTTAGGCTCGTCGGCTAAACTTTCTTCTCATGAATAAAATTTATCATAACTCACTTGGTGTATAAATAAATACGATAAGAATTACTTATTATTATATTTCGATATAAATACAAAATTTAAAATTAAAACTAAAATTGTGAACCAATATTTTGTAAACAAATTTTTCATGATTTATTTTGCTAAAAAAAAAATTAATCATAAATTGGGATTTTCAAATAAGAAAACGCTAACTAGGATTCCCGACGAAACTAATAGATATCATTAAAGCCATGAATCAGAGCAATGACACTTTCGTGAAGACACCAACAACAATGTCTCAAAAATTCAACCCAAACACGGGAATCAAGCAGGGGGATGCGCTAGCTCCCCTCCTATTCAACATCACATAGGAAGCCATCATAAGAGACTCATATCAAATACTGGCTTATGCTGATGACATTGTGATACTAAGCCGAAGACAAGACGAAATGATTAATGCTTTTCTAGCTCTGGAAAAAGCTGCTAAATTAAAAGGACTTAATATAAATGAAATCAAAACCAAAGCATTGATCCTAAGCCGAAACAAAGTAAACGATGGACAAGCCATACAGGTGGAAAATTACAACTTTCAAGTGGAGACGGAATTCACATACCTCGGTACGTTATTAAATTCAGTTAATGATGAGGCCAAGGAAATTCAAAGAAGAATAAATATTGGAAATAGGTGCTTTTTCGCCCACTCAAAGCTGATAAGAAATAGAAATCTTAGCAGAAGCATAATGCTGAATATATATATATATATATATATATATATATATATATATATATATATATATATATATATATATATATATATATATATATATATATATAAAACTCTGATTCTACCAGTGGTTACTTATGCAGCAGAAACTTGGACATTATTAAATAGAGAAGCAAATAGGTTAACGACTTTTGAAAGGCAAATGCTAAGAAATTTTTTTGGACCAGTAAGAGAAGGAGAAGAATGGAGGGTGCGAATGAACTTCGAACTATATGAAATGTACGATGATAGTAATATAGTCCAAAAAATCAAAGTGAGCAGACTGCGATGGTTCGGACATCTGCAACGGATGGACGACGCACGGATTGTAAAGAGAATCTTTAATAAAAACCTAATAGGAACGAGACCAACAGGATGTCCAAAAGCCAGATGGAAAAATGAAGTCGAGAAAGACCTGAAGAAACTTAACACACAGAACTGGAGAGAAACGGTTCAAGATAGAGTACAATGGAGGAAATTGCTGGAGGAAGCCAAAACCCAACTGGGGTTAGAGAGCTGAAGAAGAAGAAGAAGAAGAACTAGCGACGAATATTAGAACTATAAACAGTTACACGAAACTACAACTATATCACTACAAAAACGGTATTATACATCCTTGACTTATAAATAAAAAATACTAATGAATAAGAAAATAATACGAAAATTAAAGAAACATAATTGAAAGCAATGCTAAGTTTACAAACGTCATCAAAAAGTGTACCATTATTTAATGAGATATGCGCCATCTTTTGATAATTGCAATAATTGACTTTTAAATTGCAAATAATTGTACAGGGTGTCCCAGGACGAGCTTCCGCTTTTGTTATTTTAAAACTACTCAATACTATTTTACGAAATTTGGTATGTAGGAGTTATCCCACATGCTCTTTTTAACTAAAATATTCTCAAAGAAGTAGCACTTCCGGTTTAACCGGAAGTAGACTCCAAATTGATCAACCACTTTTGGCGTAATTTAACTTGTTTTGTTTTATTCTGTAAGAACGGCCACTTCTTTATCAGTCGATATCTCGAGAATGGAACCGAATTTCTATAATATGTAAGAACATAAAAAAAACAAAAAAGGTTTTGTTTACACTAATATTAACTAACAATCCAAAATTTTTGAAAAATGTAATTTCTACGTGAACGAGAAGTTAAAGTTCAAAGTTAAAAAAACAGGTTTTTAAATAAAACACCCAATTTTTTATTGTTTAAATTAATTCTTCGTTGAAAAATAGGGGTAGATTGTGTGGTATGTTCTATGTTGAAAGTTGACAGATTTTTAGTAAAATTAAAAATATATGAATTCTATGTGTTAGTTTTTGTTTATAAGTTTAATTTAGTTGGTTATGAACATTTTGTTTTAGATTTATAGTATATTTTCTATTTCTATTCACTTCGTATTTTGCATATAATATGATAGTAATTCATAAAAATTTATCATAATAAAATTAATAAATATAACTAAACATAATTTTCTTCTTTATCCACCATGGCCCACTTAAATTAAATTTAATAACTAACGTAAATAAACGCAATTTATATATTTTCCATTTTACTAAAAATTTGTCAACTTCCAACATAGGATATGCTACACAAACTACCCCTATTTTTTAACAAAGAATTCATGTTAATAATAAAAAATGGGGTGTTCCATTTAAAAACCTGAGTTTTTTGAACTTTTGAACTTCAACTTCACGTTCACGTAGAAATTACATTTTTCAAAAATTGTCGATTATTAATTTATATTATTGTAAACAAAAGCTTGCTTTATAAAACTGTTTTTACAGATTAGAGAAACTCGATTCTATTCTCGAGATATCGAATTATAAAGAAGTAGTTGTTCTATCAGAAAAAATCAACAAAACATTAAATTAAGTCGGAAGTGCTTGATCATGAGTAAAATATATTATTTACGTCTGTTAAAAAAAGTACCCCTTTTCATTAAAATGGGTTTGTAAAGTATGCCTTTTTTAATTCATAAAAGAGTGAAAATACTGCACGGTTACACCGGAAATGCTACTGATTTGAAAATATTTTAGTTGAAATGGGCATATAAGAAAACCCCTAGATACCAAATTTCGAAAATAATATTGAGTAGTTTTTAATATAACGACAGCGTAAGCTTGTCCTGAGACACCTGTATAATTTGAAAGAATTGTACATAACATCACTTAAAATATCACAGGATACAATAATTAATTACTTTAATTTAATGTTTGAACTCTATAGATTAATTTTATGAAAACTAAGAGATAATAGTATATTAAAGAACGTGTTTTATAAGACATGTTTTTTTCGCATGCGTCAAAATTTAGAAAACGAGCGTTAGCGAGTTTTTGTAATTGACAAGTGCGAAAGAAAATCTTATAAAATGAGTTCTTTATACTATTTTTTTATATTTTGCGCCTTCTACAATAACATTTACTTACTCAATTTGTGATTATATTTGTAACCATCTGTACATTTTCATGTAAATAATCTTCTCTAAATAAAAAAATAATAATAATAATTTCGACATTATATTATTAATATGAATTGTCAATTAACTAAAAATAAATTAGGTAAAAATGGGCTAAAGAAACGTCATCTAGTACCAACCGCCTAAAGCAAAAAATTGCGTATCGAAATGAAGGTCATTATCGTAATGACTTCGTTATGAACGCAAAATATACAAAGATTATTAAAAAATACTTTATATCAATCCTAATTTATTTTTAAAAAAATCATATTATATGCTATATTGAATAAGTAGCTGGCTGACATAGATAATAAATATATTTAGATAAAGCGAAAAATTAAAAGATTTATTAGGTTTGTTAAAATAGTTTTATTTTAGGTAGTGTATTACCGTATCTTAAAAACTTTTGAAAGAAATGAAAATACTTCCTGTACAATACTTTTCATTTTAAAATTCATGTTCACTTTTTTGTAGCGATAAAGAATGCATGAATTACAATGTTGAAAAGGAAGATATTATTTCAGAGAAAAATAAACAGTGTTTTTCTTGGCATGGATGCTTTTATTGAAAATAATGCACCGTCATCAAAAAAGTCTCAGAGGAATATATCATGCAATAATTTCATATAATATTAAAGCAAAGCAAACCGGCAGAAAACGTAGGTATACCTTACAATATCTATTTGTTTTAATAACACTTTTATAACGTCGAAAAGTAAAGTGATTTATCTCGGGCGAAAATAAAGAAAAGAAAGGGAACAAATGGCGAGTAGCGCTTTACGGAACCCCGAGGGTTTTTTGTTAGTTGGACTCCCTCTGACGGGACGGGAAACAGGAGACGGATCTCCCCTCCTGATAATCGCCCGGGTGTGTACAGCAGCCGTTAAGTTTATGAGCTTTAATATTTATGCTCCGTCCGGAACCAGCAGTAATCATCGTGGCTTCGCGCCTCCAACGCTTGTTCTCCACCTTCGATCTTCACCATATCTAATCATACTACCTCGCTTATGCTTATATTTTCCTTTACAGGTCGCCAGAGACTGTTATTTAAATTTATATTGCTGCTTTCATCTGATCGTGAGATCTCGGATGCCTTTCCAATTCTACGATGTTATCCTTCCGCAAATATCAGAATTTTATGCTGAGATCTTTATTTTCTTTACCCAGCATGAAAAAGATCAGATGTTTAAGAGTTTTTTATTACCAAAATACGAATATTTTTATTGATGTTTTTATGTTGGATTTCGCTGTTTCTTTGCAAAAAGTTTGTCCATTAATATAAGTGACAGTCCAAAATACTTATCAGGTACAAGTATGTTTCTTGAAATGTGAAAAACCTGAGAACACATTTGTTATAATCATTTTCACAAAAGTCCCCAAAGTATAATCTCTTTGAATATTACCTAACTTTTCATACAAACTGTGTAGAGATGTTATTATATGAAAGTTTACAACGTTTACCTACAGTTACTAATGTAAATGAACGTTTAGAATAGAATGTTACGTCTTTGTATAGCATTTACCTTTTTGTTTTTATTTTTGCACTGTTATTCATCCAACATCCAACTTATTTGTACTGGGAAGCCTGCTTGGACTTGTTGATATTATCATTTTAATTATACAACTTTACTTCCGGCTTCCGGCATAGATTATTATTATTTTGACCCCTCCGCAAACTCTCCCGCTTAGCATAGTTAGCATAATTTAACTGAAACTCCTGTTGCTGGTTTGTCATGTCTTACTCTGTCTATCTATTTCAAATACTATTGACAACTGATTGGTTAGATTTAACTTCTCGGTTCACCAGTATCAGTTAATTATGAAATTCGTTCACATTTCAGTACGGTACATGAAAGAAAATTTAAATAAATTTATACTTATTGCCATGCTAAACCTTTAGAGCCAATATCATCTTCTAGCAATGTATACGGTAAAGCTATTAATTAAATAAAATAAATATATCATCACAGCATACTACCCATTCAGAAAACTTTGTTGGCGCCATGTGCCAATAAATCGTATAGGTTGCAGTGTCAAAAGGGCTTAAAGCTGCTAATCAAAATTTTGTTTACACTGTTTGCAGTACTGGATTGGTAGCCACAATTCCGCTCTACTCCCATTGGTAGTATTAATATTAATTATTAAGCATATACTTTCAATATTTTTTACAAATATCTCTTAATTCTCTTGAGCTGTAATCCCCTATTAGCAACGATATTAAAAGTGGACATTTTCTACATTATAACTTCATGTTCTAAGAGAAAACAGGATACATTTCTTTTGCAGTAGTAAAAGGCCACTAAAACATGACCCCAAAGTTTATTAATTTATATCAAAAACTGTTTGCTGCTGTGAACTTTACAGAAAAATAATCTTACACTGTTTATGGCAACATATTTATTTTTGCAATAATATTTTCAGTGACATTAAAAAGCACTAACAAAGTACTAACCAACAACCCCAAATTCATTAATTTATTTTAAAAATTGTTTGTTGGCGTGAACCTGGCAGAAAAATAGTTGAATGTTATTTTTGACATCATAGTACTTTTTGCAATCATTTTGTTATGAACATTAAAGAGCACTAACAAAACACTAACCAACGATCCCTGATTCATTATATTAAAAATTGTTTGCTGTTGTGAACTTGGCTGAAATATAATTGAACGTTGTTTTTGACGTCATAGTGATCTTTGCAATAAAATTTTTAAGAACATTAAAGAGCATTAACGAAGCACTAACCAACCACCCCAAGTTCATTAATTTATTTTATAAATTGTTTGCTAATGTGAACTTGGCAGAAAATTGATCGAACGTTGTTTTTGACGTCATAGTGATTTTTGCAATAAAATTTTTAAGGGCATTAAAGATCACTAACGAAGCACTAACCAATGACTTAATTTATTTTAAAAACTGTTTGCTGATAGGAACTTGACAAACAAATAATCAAACGTTATTTTTCACGCCATAGTAATTTTTGAAATAAATTATGCAAAGCCACTAAAGAGCACTAACGAAGCACTAACCTATGACCCTAAGTTCATTAATTTATTTTAAAAATTGTTTGCTTGCATGAAGTTGACAGGAAATAAATCGAACGTCATTTATGACGTAATCGTGATTCATACAATAAATTTTGTAAAGGCGCTAAAGAGCACTAACGAAGCACATTCGATCGTGCAGTTCATTTCATTAGTGCTTAAATTTGCCTGCCAAGTTCACGCACCTGTTACTCTCTACGATCTTCGTATTAGAAAGTAAACTTATTACAATTGTTAGCGTAATAATAATTAAATAAGTATCTTTCCGAAAGAAATGTCACCAAATATAAACTGCTGCAGGCCAGGCTATCCTTCGTAATATTATTAATTTGTTTTTACTTTGCTTCGAAAGGCTTACGATTATACGTATATGTTCATACGTATAGGTATTAGGTATTTGTTATTGAAGAGCAGATAAAGTGCCTACTTTAAAATAATATTCATACGACATTCTATATTTGACAAATTTTCTGTTTGTTTTCGAAATATCTAATTGTAATATTCAATAAGAACATTTTTATTTATTTGGGTGAAGCGTAAATATTAGACAAACATTATTAATTAAAATAAGTGTTTATTATTATATAAAATATAATGAAAATTACTATTACTAGTGCTAATCAAGTATTAAATACTAATTAAGACTAAAACTATAATTAACTAGATAACACTAACACTATTTATTTATTTAACAATTAGCACCACTATTTATTTATACGATCTTACTAATTATTTATTTCGACTATTTATGTCACTGTTTATTTATATCACGTTCAACTGTCCGCTTACCGATCTCCACAGCGTCTATATACTTAACTGACTCAACAGCGTCTGTATATTCAACTGCTCGGACAGAAGTCACACTTTTCACATCACTATCTATATCTATGTAACTAACAGTCTAACTTTCACAGCTTCAGTTTCACCGACTGTCCGTATGCCACAATTCTTCACCACTACTGCCGAATATCCACTTCCACTTGCCGTTACTGTCCTCGTATACCTAACTTTCCAATACTCTTCAACACTACCGAGTATTCTCTTTCACAGCTTTCCCGATATACCAGTAACTTTCCGACTCGCCGTTACTGTCCTCGTATACTATAGCTCGTTAACACTATCGAGTATTCACATCCACAGCTATCCCAGTTTACCAGTAACTTCTCGAGTACCTACTCAAGATAATGTCTCTATATGACTCTCCCTATGTAACTAACTCTCGAGCATAGCTGCGTGCCTTTCATAAAGCTGCCATTAACTTCCAGAGAGCTCTAGAATATTCGACCGCATAATAAAAATGAACACAAAAGGTTCAGGCGACCGGAAGTAATTAAACACATCGCGACTTGTTTGTTTACGTAGTCCGGCTGCTAGCGCGATTGCGTCATCGCTATGAATAGACACTCGCTTATTGCTGCAGCGACGGCGGGCGTTCCACGTTACATTACATATATTAGGTTTAATTAGTATGAATACAATTTTTGTTTAAAAAAATACCTTTAATTAATGTGGATCCATTGACTAATGTAATGAAACATATTACAAACTGCATTGATTCGAATGTTCGAAGCAGGTTCTACAATATAAAATAAATTATCTAACTTAATTGAAGATCAAACTTCAATTCATTCATTGCTGTTTCTAATTCTTAAAATAGATGCATATAGGTATAATAAATCATTGAAATGGTATGTGATGTTCAACTCCAAATCAATACTGTATGCACGTTTGAAAGTCTATATTATGCTATAACTACGAAAACAGTATTTTAATAAGTCTAAATTTTAGACCTTAGAATGATTGTATAGAACATCTATTACAATTATTTTATACTTGCTTATTTAGTAGTTGAATGTACACATAATGGATGGTATGTAAAGAATATTTTAAAGAATCATTAATATTAATTTACTATTATTTTTATTGCAAAGTTAGTAGACATCGTCATAATATACCTATTCTTTTATGAAAAATTATGTAGAATATTCTGTCAGACAAACTTCATATAGAATAAAGACTTCTTTCCATCCTTCATAGTTTTTACATAAAAATGTAAAAACATGTATTATTGTATTATAAAAAAGTTACTAGATTAATTTTTGCACTTATTTGTATATATGGCAAGTATACTCGTATACATTCACGGACGGCTGTAAAAAATGGATATAAAATTTACATAGAAACTACTAAATTTACAAACTTTTCTTGTGCTATGTTAATCATGTTATTATGACTTCATAAAAAATTTATATCTTTTTATAAATATTTGCATTTTTAAATGATTTGTTACTAACCAAACATTCCTAATAATTAAAAAAAGGTTTTTGATAGCACAAACAACAAATACGTACAAGGAATGAGAAGAAAAAATCTGATGTGGCCAGCACATAACCTCTCGCCAAATATATTACCTGGTTGTACGTACAAAACGAAAAATATTTTTAAATACAAATACATATATTCATGGCTCACTACAAAATAATTCTCACATATATTTGCAAAATCTATGGGATATTTTCATATAAATTATGTACAATATATACATTTTCTTTATATTCAATGACCTGAAATTTTCTTTTTCTACTTTCCTTTTCTTTTTCTTTATATTCGTCATTTTTTCGCAAATTCCTTTTGTATTCTTTTTACGTATATTCTTTTTTACGTATATTCTTTTGCGTTGTTGACTTTTTTTTATTTTCATAATCTTCATAATAATGTACAAATATTTTTGACAGAGGCATACAAATATTTTTGACAGTGACATTTATGTGTCAATTACAAACGTTTGAATTTCTTGCCTTGAAGTAGTTTGATCTGAGATTTTTTACATCAAATTATTTTAAATACATTTCTTTATCTCTAAATCTATAGAAGATATAATAATGAATTTATATTTATCGAATAAAGAATTTAACGTTCTTTAATATAAGTATTTACATAAATTTTCGATAAATAATATTTAGATGATTTTTTTCTTGTAACTATTACTTCCGGTTGTCCATTTGTTACCAAAACTTAATCAACTCTTCCCATTATTGTTAGATTGAGGAATCCGTAGTTAAAAATATCTTAAGTCTTATAGTATTTGAGAATCGTGAATCCAACACGCACGCACGCTCGCACGCCCGCACGCACACACACACACACACACACACACACACACACACACACACACACACACACACACACACACACACACACGGACATCATCGTAAAAATGTTATAATCGGATTCTAGGGACCTTAAAACGTGCTTATTCACTAAAATCTGGATATGCGATTTTTAGCATAAATACAATACCTCTCTTAGGGCCCTATTCTGTAACTCTGTGGTTAAATTTTAACCACTGGTTAAAATTTTTATCCAATAGTTTTTGATTTGACGGCTAAAAATCCCTTTTTTTCTTATACGTCAACATACTTGATTGGTTAAAAAATGTAGCCAGTGGTTAAATATTAACCACGAGGATACAGAATAGGCCCCTTAGCGAGTTAAATTATAATATTTTTTGTTTCTCTACTAATCAATATTTATTATTATTGTGACATACATATTAAAATCACTACAGACATGCTATAAATCATAAACTAATAGTCGTTTTTTCATCTTATCACATATCGAGTTTTGTTAATAAAATTTGCAACCGTGCAGTGCAATTTGGATGTAAATTTTGTCACGTTTATGGGATTTTTCCTTTCAAGGTGTGAGAGGATGATCGTATCTTCCGCCGCTCACCCGCCGCTCCGTATTTCACTCTTATACCCCCATTATATTTACTTACCATGATATTTTTATTGTTTAAAATAAAAATCAGACTTATATTTTTAGAAACATATTGCTGCTTTTATTTCTATTATGAAACCACGGCCGAGAGGGTTCCATTCAATTCATTTTATAAAAAAAAATAAGCATTTTCAAAACAAAGTAGACGTACAATGATATATTGGGGACTTATATTTTGAAGTTATCCACGGTGGATCAGCGGCGAACTTCCCTCCACACAATTTAGAAAAGGACAACAAATTTTTAGGAAGGTCAAGGTTATGTACTATGTACCATATCCGAGTCGATCAAATGCTCTCCCCTTTAGCACTTCTTCTCGTTGATCCCATCATTTGTTTGGTATTTAGTCAGTAAAGTTTGGTTTATATTATTTTGTGTAGTGTCTATTATTAATTATCTCTTGTACTAAAGTGTAGTGATCCTTGGAATATCATTGAAAAATCAAGTTGACAAATAAATAAAGAGTTTAACACATTTGTGTTTAAAAACATTGAAAACTATTCCGTCTTACAGTTGAAAAGATGGTTAGAATACCGGGGTATGAAGAAAAGTTGAAATAAACATATGGTGGATTACGTAATAAATGTCAATTCCATTTACGTATTGCATACACACCTGTCTATAAACACATGTTTAATACAAGTATTTATACGGCCAATACTCGTATATACGACGGTATTATAAAAAATAAATGCAAATTGACAGTATTTTAGGAAAAAAATATCATCCCTGGTAAATCAAAGTGCTAAGAAGGGAAGATACTATTATGGGGAATAAACTATTCGAGAAAAATTCCAATGTGGATTTTTTTGAATAGAATATGCACGTTAAGTGACTAGGACCGGACCCAAAATCGAACTGATGCGGAAATATTCGAGCGAATAAATTTTTTTTAAAAATAGCGGTCGGTAATTATGGTTGTGGTTGTACAATAGAAATAGTGAATAGTAGAGGAGATTCCAAAAATCTACTGGCTGGCTATATAAGCTATTTGATAAGCGCGTCAGATACATCACATCAGAATATTTTGTTTTGCGACTTCAACTATATGTTCAACATATGTGCGTTGTATTAATACGTATTATTATTGAAATCGGTGAAGCAATATTTGAATTTTCTGGAAAAAAGTTTCCGACACCCGATACGTTTTGCACCTGTTTAAAATTTTGGATGAGCGATGTGCTGGTTTTAAAAGTATACGTATATATTTTATATTCAAATATACATCCCCTGTAATTACGAAACCAGAAGTCCGTGTACCTGAGGAATTTTATTTAGAATTCCATTTCAATAAAAATGTATCCAATTCCAAAAGCATATGTGTGCCAGCCTCGACCTCCGCCTCCCAATATCCAAAGAGTAGCGAAAGCATGGGCCACAATATGAATTATTTATCACGGTAATTTCTTCCACTAAATCATAAGAGACACACAGACAGGCAGCGTGTATGCAGTGTACCCAACGTTTTCTTCTTTTTCAGAAATATATTTGAAAGGATATCTGGGCTTTAAGGTTAATGCGACGGATGAAATTGAAAAAAAAAACGGAGCGTTTTCAAATGTTCTTACGTATTGAATGAATGTTTTCCGTCACACTTTATGGATGATTTGATTTTCTTTGTTATTTAAGGTTGTGTGGAAACGATTAGAACACGTAAATACTACTCATGAATCTAAACTTGTTTTAGGTACATTATACAATCAATATATCGCTGAAATACCGTCATAAGTTGAGGACAAAATTAAAAATAATCATCCATTGCTGAAACATATTCGTATATTTTAAAATAATTAAAAAATAAATTAATACTTTTTTGCACACGCGGATTTTCTTAAATGTTTACCGATAGGATATCCAAGGCAGTAAGGTTTATTTACAATTTACTGATCTGTAACGATAAAATCTTACTTTCAAAATGACAGTCAGAAAATTTTTAATATGTTAAAATAATTTTCAAATCTTATTTATTTAAATTTTGGGCGTCTATCGTACAAAAAACGTAATTAGCATTGCGTTCAGGAAGTACTCTTCTACCGGTATTGGTTGTATTAAAGATCTCGACTTCGTCTCGATCTCCAGAATCACCCTCAACCGGTATGAAGCACTTACTGACCATAATAACATTATTAATAGTTTAGGTAGCTTCACGAAAATGTATTCTTCGTAAAAATCTCATCATGTTTGGTATTTAAAATCATCTTCTAAAATATATTTTTCTACAGTCTATATACAAAGTAGCCATTTGCGCTCTGTTTTGTCAACGCAAAATGTCACTTTGCCGCTCATGCGCGACAAAGTAGAAAAATGTTGAGAAATGTCACTTGTCTACATTCTTAATAGAACCGTTTAGTCAGGAACTAATGACTCTGTAGTTACACATTTACCATCTTCACAAGTCAATCTGACATATAACTGCTCTGTCGGTATATTACATAACCAAACAAAATGCCGCACTGCTGTGAAAATAAAATATGGCATTTATTTACGAAAACGAAAGTATAAAATGCGTAGATTAGATTGAAGCTATAGCTCAAGAATAATGGAAAGTAACGATAAATTAAAACTAAATATAAAATAAATTGTGTGAACAGTTGTGCTGCCACCTGCAAAAGTTTAGCGTGAACGCTCCTAGTGGACATCCACTTTTCCACTGCACTAGTATGATGTACTTGAAACAAATAAATTATACAAAACTTATAATATTCATTACAAAATTGGCATTATTTTATTTTTTTGTAAAAACGAAAGCCAAAACAATATCTTGAAGTCATATTTGAATACGTTCCTATCTTCACTGCAAAAGCTGTTGAGTAGTACTGTGAGTACAAAGTGTACATTTTATAATCTTTTTATGGTGGAGGACTGTAGAAAAAATCTTGTGTGTGTTTCGAGCGCAAATGGACATTGTCGATTTCGAGAGAATGCCGCGCTCCTGCGTTGCGCGTCAACAACCTCTCAATCGACAATGTCCCATTTTGCGCTCTTAATACACAAATAGCTATTATGCAAGGTGCATCTCAAAAATAACGAGAATGATTTTATTTAAAAATGTTGTGGTACCCCTGTCGCCTGCTGTCACAGACCATGTTATTTCTTGATCCTTCTCCTATATGAAACGATCCTCCAATCTCTCAAATTTGAGTAGCTACTAGATACTTGACAAAAGACGTGTATATGCTGCTCGTAGCGAGAATGGAGTATTGCTCATGCGCAGCAATGTATTTTCACTTTGTATGTTCTAGCAATAAAAAAGTCGATATCGAGTGAATAAGGCGGCTATGGTTACCTCAACAGTAATTTTTTTGTTAATATGAAATAATTTCATAAATTTATATAGCCATTCTAAGTTATACCAGTTAGATACAAATAAAAACATTAAAAGTCCGCAAAAATTTAGAAACTACCGGCGTTTCCTGGAAGTTGGCAACAGTTATACAACGCAACAGTGACAAATATGGTTTTAAGAATGGCCGGTAAGTGGCAGCACTAAACTGGAACGTAATGCGAGGGCGCGTTAGTAGATACTTCACACGAGTACTAAAAATGGTGGCATACTGGCAATATTCACGCAGTTCTAACGTAATTTTCAAACTACCTAGTACGTTCGTAGGTTTATACACTTTTTATAATGACTAACATGCATCACTATACTTCACTTTTATTTGCATGAATATTGTTTTGATCCATTCACTACTCCAAAAACGAAGAAGAGAACGCTTCTACTTGGTGGATCTCATATTATTTAAGATAAAAAAGAAGTATCAGAAAATACGTAAACAAAATAAATGTCAAAATACGTACACTATTTTAGATAGTAACTAGTAGGTACCTACAATCTACATTAGAAATAATTTCAAATAAATATAAGGGTGTTTTATGTATCTAGTAATAAAATAAACAAATATTTACTGAATTATAAACTACAACTATAACTGTTGTATCACATCAGATCATATTATTGTAGAATTGAATGAAGGACATTTAAATAAAAACGACTATGATACAAAAAATTGTAAAAATGAGCTATAGGTTAGTATTAAACAATTAATTAAGAATCTGGTTTCGAAACTGCTGTAAACGTAATTTCTATAATGCCTACTCTGCTTTGTGTTATAATAAACTAACAATCCGCCAACACTTGTATTGCTATATACTTTACAAAAAGTTGACTCCAATTGTTTTATTAAGGATTTCCATGTTTTCTGTGTGAGACACGGCAAAATCGAAGAAAAATATATGACATTTCGGATTGCGTCGAGGTTTTCCTGACCGATATCAATGGACGTTTTAAACAAACCACTGCAGATGTATGAAATCCCCTATTTCACATCGAGATTGGATTCTGGAAAAGACGAATGTACGGAGTATGCCGTATTCGTTTTGTGCATACAGTGAGCGTGAGCTGTGAGCACTAACCAGACAGTGGCGTAATTTGAATTATTTACAACGAATTCCGTACCTGTTGCCAGTCTCCTCTAATAATAATAATTTAATTTCGATGAAGGGTCTTTGATTATAGTGAACAGTAGCAATACAAAGCTAATTATTTATGTCATTACAAATAAGATAAAAGTGGTATTATTCTCTGCAATGTACTGTTTTCGAAAAACTAGAGCTTACTTGATATATATATATATATATATATATATATATATATATATATATATATATATATATATATATATATATATATATATATATATATATATTAGCAAATTCGTACACTAAATTTAAGTATGTATGCAGAATCCAGAAGATGTTATTATACATTTCATGAAAAGAACATCCACTTCATGTGGCTCCTTATAGTTACTACGTTTACACGTATGAGAAAAATTTACTTTGATTTGACTTTCAAAAGGCGACTTATGAAAAATCAATTTAATGGTGCGTTTACACATATGGCCAAATCTACTTCGCTTTACGTTTGTTACTTGTCCTTCACTCAACTTTGACTTTGACAGCAGAGTAAAGTTTGGTTATAATACGTGTGATGTAAGTTACCTATTTAACTATTATCATATAATCATAATTAAGAATAAATTATTTATAGAAAAAATGGATAGTAAACTAGAGTAACTGAATATAAGCGCGATATTTTAAAATAATATAACTATGCAGCAACAATATTGGATGCGAAATAGATTAAAAAATAATCGTATAAAATATTTAAGAATTCGAGAACATTTCAAATTCAGATATAAAGCACAAAATTGTGTAATTAAATATCCAATTACTACGGATTTGTGGATGAGAACTAGATGTCACTGTTAGTAAAGTAGAATATGTTAAGTTCGTTGGTTCACACGACTTTTTAAAAGTCACTTATATGAGTCAAGTCTATTTTATTTTGGACTTGTATACGTGTAAACATAGTCAGTGTAATTTCAAAGTTGTCCGCAACCTGGACAAAAAAATACCAAAAATAACTCACCTAATGCACAAAACTCACTTTAGGAAAACTCGGGGTTATTGTTGGTATTTTTTGTAAAAGTAAGTAAATAGTTATATGAAATGGATGGCATTTTCGTCCAGGTGATGGAAAACTTTTAAATTACACTATGAAGAGTCGCTCCATGAAGTGGATGTCCTTTTCGTGAAATGTATAATTACATCTTCTGGATTCGACATGTATATGATTATTCTTATATTCATTAAGGTGTGCATCTTTGGATCGGATTATTAATGTAAAATAATTGATGCCCATTTGAACCGCTTATAGTTAAATACAAATAAACTATTTGATAAAATGGAATCATTATATCTAAACGTGAGAAATGAGTTATTAAAAACATGTTAATGTCAAAATTTCGATTTACAGTCTTTCGTTTACCTACTTGTCCAAACGGTGCAAATAGGCATAGAAATGTGCGATAACATCAATATTGCACCAATATTTAAATTAAAAATACATACTTATAAATACAAAATTTATTACATGTTTTGCTTTAACTTTAATTTTTGTTTAGTTCTTAATTAAAATTTTGGTGTAATCGGCCATAAGTGCTAGATAATCGTTACGTTACGTGAAACTGTAAAATATTGAGAATTTTAACAAACTACAGCAATGCTGAAAATTGTGGTATAAATATATTACAAACATTTATAACAGTTAAATACAGATAAAATAACAAAATAAATTTTTGGATCCGTTCATTTAACCAGTTATTTCCGTTTATAATTACTAAAGAAGAGAAATAAATTAAAATTGATATTGATTTCGCACTTGTTGCGACGTATTTAAAACAGTCGAAGTAAAAATGGAAGGCTTGATTGTTTTACAAAATTAATAATTTTCAATCTATTGTAATTAAAATTGTTGCATTTGCACAAATTTATAATTATTCATAACTATGAATAAATGTTATTATTGTTAAATTATTTAAATTTATACTATATACTTTAATTACAATATTTTATTGTGCAAAATAGAGAAGTTTGTACTTCTTTCTTTGCAAATACAATTATATTTTTATATAAGAGAAATAAAATAGATTTAACAATTCAATGAATTTTACACATTGTAGTTTGAAAAAAAAATGTATACAATTAACAATTTATTATTGTATTTATAGATTTTCAAAGTAAATATCTTACTTAGATATAATTGTATTCTTAAATACATAAATATAATTGTAAATGGATTAATTGCACTAGTAAAAATCGATCCTGTTACGGTATTGGCATTTAAGATATCATATTATAAGGTCTGTTTTATTGTTGATTCTTTCCGTCTACATTTATTTAATACAAATCCATCTTCTTACTTGTGTTAAATATATCCATTTTAACTTTATTATATAAGTAGAATATAAATTGAAATTAATATAAAACAAATCTTTTCAAAAGAGTAGAGAAGATATTTTTATTTTATGCAACCCTTTAAATTTATAATAGCATACAGTTATCTAGAAACTGAATTTTGAAGTGTTATTAATAATTCTTATAAAACACCAAAGGAAGAATCTAGAGATATTTTTAAAGTTTATAGAAATCTTACAAAAGAAAGCTGATTATGAAATTTGCTTCTACATTATACGATTTATAAATTAGTATAATGAATACAATTGAACAAGTTTTACATGTGTCTCTCAATTACAATAGCATCACTCTTATATAAATGCGTTATAAATCACTTCTATGTAGTTTATATTTATAAAGTAATATTGTTTATCAAGAAGACATGTATTTCATATATAACACTTTAATTTTTTTAAAAACTAACGAATTAAATATGAAGGTTAACCAAAAGTAATTCTTTATGATTTTCCAAGAGGTGTAAACTCTTACCATATAAAGAAGTCGCGTATTGGTATCAACCGTGTAGTAAACAGTTATTTTTATAACGTGAAAAATAATTGACTATACTTTAAGCCACGACTATGAATAATGGGTAACTTTCAGTTCAGATAGTCAAGAAGGCGATTGATTATATGCTGCCCACGTTAGGTTTTTCACGTTTTTGTGTCCATACATACATATATTCATATCCGAAATAGCAATTTTTCGAAAGGTATTTGTAGGGCCTGGCAATTTTACAGAACATAAAATTTAATGGAAATAATAGATAAAAGAAAATAATAGCGGACATTAAAATTATATGTTGAGTATCTGCGCCGGTACCGGCACCGGCAATAGGGGACTGGCCATTAAAATACATTTCCTGTTGATGTTGCGTACGCACCCTGGTCGATCTAACACGTGTTCCCGCGTCCCATGTTCACTTGATTCAGATTTCGAAGTTCCGTTGCGGTAACATCGTTTATGCGTTCGCCGGAAAACGAACATGCAATTGCATATTTATAACGTTTTACCCGTTTCATTTGAAATATGTTGCCGTGCATTTTGTTTTTCGTTTACATTCGATTCCAGATTTTATTTACTTGCTCAGCTGGTATTTGCCGATAGAATATGAAGTATTTGAGGACTATTGATGGAAAGAGTATTGCAACACACGGTTTTAATATTAAAAAGAAACAGTAGAGCTTTGTTTTCATTTACCACAAAGGCAATAAATAAACAAAAAAATCAATTAAATAAACTATTTTGTCGATATTCCTTTTCTATTACTTTGCGTACATATAACAATTGCATCTTCATATTTATTTTATTCACATATACACATACGGTATGTTGGGATCGAAAATTTTAGTAAAAGCCGAAACGCGTACCGGAAAATCTTTTTACCAAATATTTTGAATAAAAATAAGTATAATTTTTCATATTAATTCCAATCAATTATGTTTAAAAGATATATAGTTTTCTTCTTTGTTAATTATTTTTAGTTCCGGTTTTAAGTCAAACTTGAATCTTTAAAATTATTGCCAGTTTTCAAATAACGCAAAAGTGACCCCTGCGGTGTTCTCTCCACGGCAACTTTGAAAGTCCGTGAAGTGAAGACTGGTAAACGACCTTTACGATACAGATATGCATTATCAAAATCTGCGAATGGAATCAGATTGGCACACACAGAAATGGGTATTAACCCGTAATGATAAATTTATTTGAATATTTATTTATAAAGAATTCGAGTGAATGGAATACTACGTCTGGAATCCGAATCGGGTAAAATACATGACTTTCCATACAGGCTGTGTGATACGCAGAGTATAATGAAAAATAAAATATGTAAGTAGTGTATCAGGCAACACGTATTGCTTTGAGATATTGCAAAAAATAATTTTTGGGATTAACTATGAACTATGACCGCATTACAAAAATTGTCCAGAAAATATAAATTTTCTAGTCAGTTTCAAATAAAAAATGTTATTTTAAGTTGTAATTCATTTATTAAACAAAAATCAAATCTTCACCTAATTCAGGTACTCAAAAAATTCAGATTTTTGCCATTTATCCGTTTTGTACTCCTACAAGTACCTATGAAATACAAATATTGTAACAGCAGCCAACTAACTTTGGACATCTGGTACATTACCTGTCGCCTGTATTCTGCACATCAATTTGGTGCAGTAGACGTCAACATAATACATCAGTATATTAATCCGTATTAATTGGTCGTGCGTTAGTTAACATATCTCTAATAATCACGGATTTACCCCTTTGAAAACTTATGTGAAAATCTGACACGAACCTGTTATGTCTCGCTAATTTGTGAATAGAAATTATGACGTCATGTAAAATATTATCAATACTCCCTTGTCTGTTCACGTATAGCTGCGGAAACAGCTTAATTAATTCTGTTTATTATCCCCATAATAACAATTATTGCTACGCAAATTATTATCGTTGTTGACGGAGTGAACACATTACACGTTTTCAAGTTGGCTGTGAGGGTGAAACCAGCAACACGGAATGCGTTGAACGTGCATGCTATTGTTTTATTTTATAAAGAGCGAGTCCTTTGTGAATATAACAGTAAAACTTAAATATTTTTTAAAATAAATTGCAAACAGGTAAAGCAAGATAATTTGTTTAAAATGTTGTTTTGAATTAACTTCACGTAAACTAAAACAAAGTTGACTGCACCTGTACTGCAGTTTATTTTGCAAATGAAAATATTATTCTATACGTAATACAATTAACCTAATAGCTGAAATACTCGTATATACAGTGAGTACCTATGTTTATTCATTTTATATACCTTGTGCGGAAACTGTAAAAAGCAGAAAAATCAACAAAGGCATATTAGTTTAACTTTTAACAAAAATACATTGCAATTTATTATATATGAGTAAATTTTCTAGATGTAGATACCCGCATGCACCTTTAGCATACTCAACGAATTTCTTCTTAATCTTTATTCTCTAAATGAGGAAAATTTCTCGACTCAGGTCTAGACTTAGGGATTAAATTAGATGTTAACATTTACAATTACTCAAAATCTCAGTCATACAGCATTTATTCTCACACAACCGACGTTTTGGAAGGTATACTGTTATACCCTCATATCATACCTGTACGATCTTACTTATCCAGATGAAGGTACAACTGTGTACCAAAACGTCGGTTGTGTAAATATAATTGCTGTATGACTGAGATTTCGAGTGATTGTTAACATTTAATATACAGGGTGTAACAGCTAAACGACCTACCACAAATAATTTTGCTATAAGACAATTTTATAGATCAAAGGGGACATCCGATTAGAGAATAAAATACTTTTTTAAACCGGTGGTTCTCAAGTTACAATATAAAGTTATATTTTCTTAAATGAAATGATACATATTTTTTGGCCTATTTGATAGAATATTTTTCCCATTTCAACCATTTGATTATTTTATATACTTGTATAACAAAAATATACAGAAAAATTCAATTGAAAATTAAATACATTTGATTTTTGTAGTTATTTTTCAGTAGGTTATAAAGGGTGGTGACTTGAACGATGCAGCATAAGAGTTTCAATGGTAAAATCTTAATGTGCAAAATTGTATTTAGGTTTTTGCTACAGGAAAAAATACTGCATCCGAATATGCTAATGTTCATAATTTTTCAATTTCCGGAACCATAAAAATAGTTGAAAACAATAATAACATTTTTGAAAAAATCATTGATGCCATGGAACAAAAGCGCAAACATGTATCACTACTTAAAGAAATCTTAAATTTCGTTCTCGTCAAATTACATTGTTGTAATCAACTATTACATTGTTGCCATCAACACTACAATAAAGGGATTTTCTTTATCCTTGTTTTGAAAATAATTTTAAACGTCAAGATTATTTGACAGATGTCAAATTTAAGATTTTTTAAGTAGCAACAGATGTTTGCGCTTTTATTTAAATTTTTATTCCATGGCATCAATGATTTTTATAAAAATGTTATTATTATTTTCGATTATTTTTACGGTTCCGGAAATTAAAAAATTATAAACAATAGCATATTCGGATGCAGTATTTTTTTCTGTAGCAAAAACCTAAATACAATTTTGCTCTTAAATAATTAGGGGAGCAAATAACTGCACATTAAGATTTTACCATTGAAACCCCTATGCTGCGTCATCCAAGTCACCACCTTGTATATGAAAATCATTTGACCTTAAATTAAAGTGAAACAAATATTTGTTAATAACGTTACAAACTGTTATATTTCATTTATATCCTAAGTAATTCAAATTGACAAATAGAAGTTTTTGTATATCATGCATAGCCTACTGAAAAATGACTACAAAATAGAAATTTATTTCAATTTAATATTTCTTAATAGTTTTTTTTATGCAAAGAAATAAAATGATTATACGGTTGAAGTCAGGAAAAAATACTCCATCGAATGGGTCTAAAAAATATATCATCCCATTTAAAAAATATAACATTGTATTGTAACTTGAGAACCACTGGTTTATTTTTTTTTCTTCTCTAATCGGATGTCCCTCTTGCTCTTCTATAAAATTGTCTTATAGTATTTTATTATATCTTTAATCCCATTTAAAAAATATAACATTGTATTGTAACTTGAGAACCACTGGTTTATTTTTTTTTCTTCTCTAATCGGATGTCCCTCTTGCTCTTCTATAAAATTGTCTTATAGTATTTTATTATATCTTTAATAGTATAGAAATTATGTGCGGTAGTTTGTTTAGCTATTACACCCTGTATTCCCTAAGTTTGGAGATTTTTGTAGTATTTTTTGCTTTATGGATCGAAAGAATACTACCCTTATGCATCTCGCTTTCTCTATATTTTTTTTCGATTTTTCTCTATCTCTTATTGCTATTTTTATTTTTTGCCATTTCGTATTGAAATTAGTGTAGGTACCTATATATTTGAGTTATTAATATGAATATTGTTTATTGTTTTACTTCTCACGTGGGAACAGAAATGCCGAAAAAAATGTAGCCATAAACAAGTTATTATATTATTAAATTAGATGAAAATTTGTATTATTAATGCATCCTCCAATTACCTTTATGTAGTTATTCTAGTAAATTCTTCTATCGAATTTTGCTAAAATATGCTCACTAGGTGAGCATTAGATAAATGAAAACATTAGACTATTTTTCTTCAAAATATTACTATAGTCTTGTGTATATTTAACACAAAAGTCGTGTAAGTCTAGTTTTAATTGAAAAAATTGTCTTTAATGTATTAAATATATCTTTTAACATGCCTAATAGGCTATTATGTATGTACATATATGAGTTACGTAATCAATAATTGTGTTTAAAACTGTCGTTTCCATGTACAAATTACAGGTCAATAATAAAAAATATCAAGTCCATACTCAATAAATAAATAAATATATATAAATTTGTATTAAAGATGCAAATACAAGAAAAAAATATTCACGAATTATTATCGGAGGTCTATATTTTTTTATTAATTTTTTTATTATCGTTTAGCAGTCGATGATTTTATCATTATCAAGAAAAGTATACCTTTGGATTTGCGCTTAGACTTTGTTAAATAATTTTAAAATGATGTATTATAATTAATAAATATTAAGTAAAAGTAACGTTACTTTTTTTAAAATAAATTTTAATTACGAGTATTTTGTTCATTATATTAATATGTTGTGCAGTAGTGATTCAACGGAGATTCCTGAAATAAGTGTGTGGCAATAGGATCAGTTATAAAAAAAATATATTTTTTTTTTATAAATTCATTAGAACCTTTGGATGCTGTTCCAGCATCAGCTTCAGCTTCTAAAATTGTGATGTTAATAATAACAGTATTACAATGAAAATATCTTACCGTAAACTACAGTAATTATAAATTTAAAATGTTGAAAAAACATTAATTGAAACAATGTAAAACTTTTTTCTCCATCTAGGATGAATCTGTCAAGAACATTATAAAACTTACTTTATTATTATTGTTATTATGAGCAAAATTCAAATTGTTATATGTAGGACTGATATTAGTGGCATCTATCGGAAAGTAGTTTTAGGATAGTAGGCGAAGTTTGTGTGAAATTGTGAAAATCTGTTTTGTTATTAACATGTTTGTTTTTATTTATGTTGATATAAAATGGTTCATATTATGTTAACAACTGATTCTATTGCTACAAACCTATTTCATTATTTTAACTTAATATCAACTCAAGGAATGGATCACTGATTTTGTGCAATTTTTTTAATTTAACTCCAAGAGCTGGAATCGTTTGTTGAATTTTGAGAAAAAGAGTAAAATAAATATCAAAACAATGATTTTATTTTTACCTCTACATAATTTCAATAGTCAATTTCCGTTAAATGAACTTTTATACTCGTAAATCTCCAATTTAATTTTATTTGTTATTGTATTTTATATGTAAAATATATGATGTAGTTTACAGTGCTTTCCAATAATGTTTTATTTATAACAGTTTGAAATTTAAAGTAGAATTTAAATTGTTTTCCAACATCTGAATATATTTCAAGCTATAAGGAAAAGATTAAAGTTTTATTGTCATGGTTGAAATTTTCTGCACAATATTTGCAATGTTGAAAGCGTTTGTAGGGCAGTGTGGAAAATATCATTGAAGTTTACAGCGGTAGTGTGTAAGTTTATGTGAAAATTTTATGTAAGTACCACGCAGAGAGATTCGAACAGGCACAAGAATTTAATAATGCGATGTAGTGGCACAAAGTGGATTCAGTGGCTTGTCTTGAAAGTGCGCAATAGATCTGTTCCTGCATTGCATTGCAGCGCCGACTGCAGCTGTACATTGCACTAAAATGTTTTACAATCTACAACTCGCTTTGTTTTAAATATCCGTTTTCTTTTATTTCCTCTCAGATTTACGAGGAAATCTTCAGATGACTCCGACTTACTTTTCTAATAGCAGCCATTTAAAACTATCTTCATTTGTTTTTTATTGCCCTTCTATTGTCTACAATACTAAGTGTTTCTATTTAGAAATGAGAACACAGTGCATTTAAAACCATTTTACATTACAATTAGGCCTGCTTTTGTTGTAATTTATTCCAGTAAAACGCCCATTTTATAAATTATTTCCAGAGGCGTTGAACTTTATCTTTTGTGATCAAATGATATAGTAATTACTAAAATTACAATTAGTCCCCATAAAATAAACTAATTTTGTTAATATATCAGATATCAAAGTAATTTATTAAGGTTATTATTTATTTGTGCTGAATAATTCAAATAAATTGAAACATTTTTGGTCAGCAATCTCTCTATCAATCTTTGTGCGGCTTAATGAAATATTTTGCTTAGAGATGATTGTTGGCCGTGCAAACAGCAGAAATGGAAGTTTGCTTTGTGGAGTTTAACAAACGGCCGTAATCATTTAATTGGCACTGAAAACCTTTGAAAACTAATTAATTATTTGTGGAACGCTGTCTCGGTTAAGTCAATGACAGTTAATTACCATAAGTTAACGATGTGCGCGGACCTTCCGGTCAATAGCACGCCCACGAATACCTACATATGCACTAGGTCCAGTGGTACTCAATAGGTACGTCCGATGTATAAATTTGCAATTAAATGCACTCGAACTCTTTATTATTATTTTTTCTACATTAGGTAGGTATCTTTCATTAATACTAGTATGTACCTACGAGTTATCGCATCTTTTTTTGACAATTAAAAAAGTGAAAAAGTCTTTGATTTTTCTATCTTTATACATGGCCCTCTTCATTATATGGACACGTGTCTACTTAATAGATGCACTAGTAACAAAAAAGTGGCTATAGTAACGAACGCGGGATGAGGCGTGGTTTACGCAAATATACCTCAGCATTGCCTAACCAAACTCATAACTCACTCTTGGAAAACTCGGATCGAGTTTTGTGCGTTTGGTTAGGTTACTGTTGTTCTAAGAATATAGAGAAATATACAAGCTAAGTAAGCTGTTCATCAACGGTTCCGCGTTTGGGTTTTCTATTATATTGCCCATAAGTCCGGAATAATTATAATAGAGCCCGTGCATGTTACGTCACGGATATTTAAAAGTGGCAGCCTGGTGGACCAACAAACCATACTGACATATAGGAATATTTTTAAAATGCCACAGTTTTGTGCTATGGTTTGATATTCCAAACGAGTGACAGTAGTGACGGATTATCAATTTATAAATTTGCATCGGAAACAGATTTTGAAGATAGAATTATAGTTTTAGGAAGCTAAAATGGTGAGGTATGGTAAAGAGAAGTGAGCTTACGAAGGTAAAATAAGAATAAATATAATATTGTAGGTACTCTATTGTAGATATTTATTAAGTATTTTGTCTGTTGCTTAATATATTACCTATAAATAATATTAATCTAAAATACATGATTATAATGTAAATGAACGTAGCCTGTAGCCATCATGTTTTAGTAATTTAATTGCGTATGTTGGAAAATAGGACAATAAAAGTGTTTTTAAACAGATATTAAAAATTTAATAAAATTATATTAAGAGTATTCACATTGTGACAATCACAGTGAGCACACACAATCTCACCACTTTGCAAATCATACAAGATACTTATAAGATAATATGTTTGCTAGCAACTTTTGGGAAATGTAAACCTATAATCAGCCAAAAATTTTGATACTTATAATTTTTAATGCACCAAATTATATCACTAATATACCTTGTCTTTCACGTCGATAGTCGATGTCTTTCATTCTCAAAGCTGGATAGATTTAATTGATCCACAACGAAACTCATTATTATACGCCTCTAAATTTATATAGGCTTTAAATACTTGTAATATATATGAACTTCTGCTATGCCCAAAGCACACTACAATATCTGAATATAGGGTTTGGGAAAAATTTCCGGGCCTAATCATTGTATTCATGTCAATACGGTATGGATCTAGGTTATGATTATCAATAAAAGATACGTATTTTTAACATTTTCCGGGAGTAAATAACAATGTTCATGTTAGTTGACCCATAGTCATACACAAACATCACAAATGTTATGAACAACAACTGAAAAACGCACAAAAATGCATATAAAAGGCTAAACATCCACCAAACTCAATGTAAACAAAGGCACTTAAAAGGTTTGTTGGTCAACCAGGCTGGCGGGTTGCCTAGATCCAACCAGGTAATGCACAAGCCCTATAGTAAACCACGCCTTATCCGGATTTTAAATTTGTTTCAAACGATCCCGCGTTCGGAACTCTAGCCACGTGCAACAAAAAATTAATCCTGTAATAAGAATTATGTTTGTCATAAATTTTGAATTACAATGAAAGTTTGCATCGTTCAGAAACGATCTATGTAATGCGCCGCAAAATGACGACAGCAATTGACATTACTATGATAAAACGCTGCTAGATCGCGAATCAGTTGTACATACATAGTACATAAATGTACCGGTAGCATTAAACTTTTCAATTACAATGATCTCCAAAACACAAAAAGCTATAAATACTCAGAAATGACTTCACATGCATATGTGTTTCTTCGTTTACTAATTGTTTGCCATTTTATTTATTCGTTTGAAGCTACAGTATGCACAAGTATGTAGATAGTGACAGCAGAATATGTAAAATAAAGTCATTAACTGATGTTTGTTCATATATCCTCTACTTGATACTTGGCTACTACTAGGTCGTAGTTACAAAATTCTACTGGTTAAAAACCAGCCCCCAGAGTCGCAATAAGGACGCTCCTACATGACCCTTTTTCCATGTTTCCATGTACCATTTTATTTTAGACAGCTGTCAATTTTGTCATTTTCATCATCAAATTTCAACTTCAAACACTTTACACAAAACTTTGAGATCCCAATGGAAAATGTACACCACTTATAACATTTAAAATTTTAATTTTACGCTAACTTTTTATTTAATAAAAGTTCAGATGCATCAATGATGTTTGCCAGTTGTCATCTAGTGATGTTATCAGTACTATTGCACATGTCTATTACGTCATTGCAAGGCTGTATGAAATGGGCCATTATTAAAAAAAAAAACAACGGAATGAGACACTGTATGAAAAAAGAAAAAGAAACAAAAAGTTATTTATAAAGAGTAACCTAAAATATCATAAAATAGCGAATTACAAGTACCTTGTTGGTTCATAACTTTCACCTAACGAAATAGTATAATGTCAAATAATACAATGTTTTATTTTTGTTAAACTTATTCCTATTATTTACATTTTTACCTCCCGCTACCCTTGGTAAGGGAAGTATAGGAATCGTGTTAAAAATCGCATATCGAGATTTTGGTAAATGACCACGTTTTAAGATCCCTAGAATCCAATTTTAACATTTTCACGATGATGTCGTGTGTGTGTGTGTGTGTGTGTGTGTGTGTGTGTGTGTGTGTGTGTGTGTGCGAGCGTGCGTGCGTGTCTGTGTGTGTGCGTGTGTGTGTGTAGATCTAGTTTACGCTCTAACTCAAATACTATCGTACAGAAAATTTTGAAACCTTGTATTTATACTTTGTTCTAATATGGAAAGGGGCCATTAGATTTTGGTGTAAATCAGATAACCGGAAGTGGCACTTTACTTGAAGCTCAAAATAGGTTTTCTTCGAAAAATAGCTTTAAATGTTATTTTTTCGAGATTTGTGTTATAAAAATTAAAGATTATTAAAATTTCTGCTGGTTTGCATTAATACTTTTTCTATATATTTTATAGATAAATTTATAAAATTATCTATAACTTAAATCACAGAGCCAGCGCTATAAACAAACACAACTACCTGATTAGATAGTTCGTATCTCAAATGTATGTAACTGACAGATAAATGTTACTGTCAAAGAACTAATCATTTCAAATTATTAATAGTAACGTTTTATAAGAAAATAGCAAATAGAACAAGAACCATAGTTATATGGAATGGATTTTAAATTAATAAAAATTAAATAAGCGGGAGGTGTTGTGTTGACCACATTAGAGTTTTACTATTTTAACTTTTATGATAGGGTCAATCAAAAAATATCCACTTTTGCATTTGTTACATAAATTACGATTGTTGGCAACGAAAGAGAAAAATAATAGTAAAAGAGAAAATAATAGAGTTATTATTACATAGTTTAATAAATGGTTCGTAACGTAGTAATTTGTAAATATTTTTTTGAAATAGATTTAGGTCAAGGAACAAAATGAATTGGTCTGTAATTGAAAATAAATAAAATGGTTGGTATTTATCTTCTTTAATCTATCGATCAGACTATTTTTCAGTTTATTTATTTTCTAGTTACATAGTGCTTGTGACAGTTGTGATAGTTCTTTAAACAGTTAAAAACTTGAAAGCTTTTGCTATAAAACATGAC
The DNA here is from genome assembly GCA_963082715.1 of Harpalus rubripes. Classification (NCBI taxonomy): domain Eukaryota; kingdom Metazoa; phylum Arthropoda; class Insecta; order Coleoptera; family Carabidae; genus Harpalus; species Harpalus rubripes. The sequence continues at coordinate 37,308,723 of OY720449.1, forward strand.
ACATGCTTGAAAGAAGTTAACTTTTAATCTTAAAATGTAAAAGTTAATGTACGGCTTGTGCATGAAATGTTAAATTTTAAAATTGATTTAAATAAATTTCATGTAACCATTTATTATTATTTTAGTTTTTGAAATTTAATACAAACTTAATAAAAAGCAACCAGAAATCTATAGCTCTGAAAAAGTGTAAAACTGTTACTAAAATCATTAACACCATTCAGTCCTATGTCCTATCTGGTATCTATACGAAGCACAACAATGTTTTCGACAAACCAGCATTTATCTGTTTCGTGGACCAAACTACCAAACTAAAGCGTTTAACCGAGTTAAAATAATTGATAACGCAACCATACTGAGATGCAGATATTTGAATGAAATATTGGAATAACTAATACTTTAAATACTTATTTTACGACTAAAATATTTGTCAATAACAACAACAACCTGGCAGAAGAAATACAACAAGCAAAGCAACATAATATCGGGATGTAATATGCAAAAATATATAATTGAATCGAGAAGCTAGGATGAGAAATATAACACGTATGTAGCTAATAAACGTTTTGAGAAGTTAGACCTATTTTTCAAATATGAAAAAAAAAAATAATTGAAACAATGACATACAGGATTGTTCCTATAAACCAAGTATATAAGAAATCTAGCTTCACAACACTAATAGACGACCATTATTTTCAATACGACGCAGTTTTTTTTAAAACTATAATAGGGTGCCATTATCTTTAATGCGACGCAGTTTTTTAATACATTATTTCATTTGTCTCTGGACGAGGTTAAATCTACCTCCCGGATCGTCAGAAATATTCTTGTCTGTAACTGTTGTTCGTTCCACTTTGAATGAGTCGGCTGATTTGATTTGGGGGCAAAAGTTCTGTTCGGCCACTTTTTGATAAATTAATACTACACCTGCCTCACAATCCTTCACAAAACGTTAACAATTTCACGTTTTCGCTGTGTGTCCAACTAACCAAAAGGTAGATTTGTGTATTTCAAAAGTGTGTAACATCTTTCGAAACTTTTTCCGCCATTTTTAACAAGCTATATTATAAAACAATTATTATGTATTTATTACAACTAGATTCGACCTATTTAGTAATAAAATTTGGAGCATAAAATTTTTCCCAAAACTTTTATTACAATGTTACTCGTACAGCTGATAATGATCTAAGCGGCTGACACTAGAGAAAGAGCTAATTCCAGAAAAACGAATAACATAATCCGAACGAAAGAGATAAAAAACACTCAAATTTGTAGATGTATTACTGGACATTTCAAGATAGAATCCTGAAAGTGGAAATAAAGACAATTTACGACATTCATGACATGTTCAGTTGCATAAATCAAAGAAGACGAGGTTGGAACGAACGTGATTTCGTCTGTCTCTTTCACCAACAGAAATGCATAAAATAACAACAAATGGAAAACTACAATCCAGAAGACCCTAGACAGAGCACCAAAATGCTGGCGTTGTGGATATAAAGATCACAAGCAACGCCATAGAGTTCGAAAAATCAGTACGAAGCTTTAAAGTAGAAGAAGAAATTTAAATTTATCAAATTTGGTATTTAAAACTCGATTTTGGAGCTCTTAACAGATTTAATCCAAAATTTCGTATTACAGACTTTTCTATTTATTGGAACGAGAAATTAGTTTTTGTTTACAAACAATACTGATACTTTACTTAAAGATCATTGCTATTTTAAACATGAAATTGACGGAATGTTATGTGCTGGCCACATCGGATTTTTTTAATGTGATTACTTTTAGAATTTTAAAATTAAAAGTAATGGGTATAAATTTGCAATTGTTTTACCTGCGCCTGCCAGGCAGATTGTGTCCGAACTCGCAGGTTGCAATATTCCGCCCGACGGAGAGTTGAATAGTGTTGTGTTGATGATATTGTAGGCTGATTTAACTTAGTAGATCTTCATTGTTCATTTAGTCTAGTAATAATATTTATATTTGTCCGGTCAAAACACACTTTATCACCATCTCCGTATTTTATAAATTGTTTGCGACTGAAAATAAGGAAAAGGATTACATTTAGTGGTCTTTTAATTTAATATAAAAATCGGTGAGAAAGAAACTGAGTGCATAGAGCAGGTCCCAAATCCTACGAAACACAAATCCCGTGTGACACAAAACGAAAACAGCCGAACCCGCTTCGTTTTGTATCGGCGCCATACGTGGAGCCCACATTACCCAACTAAAATTTATACACAAATGACAATTTTTGTTCAATTTCAAATTTGAAATTAATGCAATTATGAGGATTATTATTTTTCTAAATATAACCACAATAATACTTTAGATGTAACGGGAAATGTGTGTAATGTGTCATGCCCTTTGGGACGTACGAAGTGCTCCAAATAAACTTCCGTTTACATTTTTTGATAATTTGGCCAAATTTTATATACACTTTTTTGTCAGTAAAATTATTTAAGGAATGGCATTTAATTGAATATAATAAGACAAAAGTGCTCTATGTTCTAATTGTTATAATAAATTAATATTAAGTTAAGTTGGCATTGTATAAAGTATCATAGTAATGACAACAGTTGATATAAATATAATATGTCATACATTAAATACAATAAAGTCGTTCAAACCCAAGTCTAGTTTTATTATAAAATACATACATAGGTAACATGGTGTCAGGTGTGTGTCTCTTTAACAACAAAAATGCCTGAGACAGAAACTAAAAACGGTATTCCTGAGTCGACATCGAATCGTTCAAAAACTTGTCCCGCAATGCAGTCATTGCCACCATTTAATATAAATTTATCGAATTTAGCTGATCAGTGGAAAAATTGGTATACACGATTCAATATTTTGTTACGAGCAACATCGATGGACAAAGAAGACGAGTCAAGAAAAGTAGCAATCTTACTACACTATATGGGTGACCAAGTCATGCCATTGTTCCATGCGTCTACCTTTGATTTGGACACTGTTAAATTTGATGATTTAGTCCAATATTTTAAAGATGCTTTCACCCCAAAGAAAAATATAGCCACTGAGAGACATAATTTCTACTCTAGAAAGCAAGCATCAGGCGAATCTATTGAAGAATATGTAGTAGCACTAAAAAATTTAAGCATGTCTTGCAAATTATCGACACTGAGAGAAGACATTGTCAAAGATATAATGGTGTGGTTTAACTGAAGAATATACATACGTCAAAGAAAAACTGTTAAGTGAAGGAGATATAAAGTTAGACAAAGCATTAGAAATAATTAAGTCAACTGTAGCTGCAAGAAAAGGAGTTGATCCAGAAACGTCGTTTGTGGGAGCTTTCCATAAGACACAAGCAAGAAACAGAATAGTAAATGTCATCAGTGTGGTAAGATAGGGCATTTTGCTAAATGTTGCCAATTAAATAAAAAGAAATATGTCAAACATAAATAATCAAGACTGTTACTATAATAAAAGTGAAAGTAGGATTGACAGTGACAATGGTGACAGCAATCAATTTTGTATTGATTTTTTGTACGTAAATAGTAATAATTTAGCAATAAATATATTAACTTGGGACATCATATTGAATATTAATGGTTCCAAAGTAAAATGTCAACTTGATACTGGTGCTCAAGCTAATGTAATGTCTTATAATACATTCTCAACTTTAAGATTGTAAAAATATCCATATTAATAAGTCTTCAGTCAATATTTTAACATTTAGTGGAGAAAATCTCAAAGTCATAGGTGAAATTGAATTAAAATGTGTATATAACAATTCTTGTCAAAATATTATATTTCATTTGCTGGATATTAAATGTCGTACAATATTAGGATTATCAACATGTATCAGTCTGAAATTAATTAAGAAAATCAGTCAAATATCGTCATTTTCAAATGAAACAACTATAAATGATTCTATTAACAACACAGAGTCTAAAATGTTTTTAAAAGAATATTCAGATGTGTTTAAAGGTCTAGGTTGTTTAAAAACTAAAGTTTATATCTCAATTAATAAAAATATTGAACCAGTAATTGAACCCGTCAGAAAAGTACCATTTAAACTGTACGAAGACCTCAAAAAGGAATTAGCCAGGATGTAGGCCATAGGGGTAATTAGTAAAGTTACTGAGCCAATGCCATGGATCAGTGCAATAGTAATAGCAAAGAAAAAGTCAGGTGCTATTAGACTTTATTTAGATCCAAGATATCTAAATAAAGCTATTAACAGATGTCACTATCCTTTTCCAACAATTGAAACAGTTAAAGCTAATTTAGTAAACTCTAAATATTTTTCAACTTTAGATGCTAATTCAGGTTTTTGGATGTTACCATTAGATGAACAATCGAGTAAGTTATGTACATTTATTTGTCCCTTTGGTCGCTGGCGTTTTGAAAGATTACCTTTCGGGATAAAGTCAGCGCCAGAATTGTTCCATGCTGCTATGGTAGAAAATTTTAAAGATATACCTGATTTAATTATTTATCTAGATGATTTTTTAATCCATGCCTCAACAAAACAAGAACATGATGCTACATTACGCAACGTTTTTGGAAGAGCACGAGAAGTCGGACTACGTTTCAATGAAACGAAATAAAAATTGTGTCGCAATGAAGTAATATATCTAGGCCATAAATTTAACAAAAAAGGTGTCTCACCAGATAATTCTAAAATTAAAGCCATAACTGACGTGCCAAAACCAATAAATAAACCGTCATTACAAAGATTTCTTGGTATGATAACATATCTATCACCTTTCATTAAAAATTTATCAAATGAAACGATAAATTTAAAATCTTTGTTGAAGAAAAATACAGAATGGTACTGGCATGAAGCACATGATAAAGAATTTAGTACGCTTAAAAATTTAATAATAAATTCACCTGTATTAGCTTACTATGATCAAACGAAACAACTAATTTTATCTTGTGACTCGTCTCAGTATGCCATGGGTGCTGTCATGCTTCAAGATTCGAGATCTATTGCATATGCATCAGCAACATTCACAGATAGTCAGCGTAATTATGCTCAAATTGAAAAAGAGCTACATGCTATCACTTTTGGGTGTACGACATTTCATCAGTATGTTTATGGTCACCGAGTAATTGTTGAAACAGATCGTAAACCTCTTGTAGTCTTATTTGATGAGCCACTGTATAAAGTACCTCAACGTTTAAAAAGACTTTTACTTAAGTTACAAAGTTATGATTTAAAAGTTATTTATAAAAGTGGTAAAGAAATATATATTGCAGATACTTTGTCCCGTGCACCCTTAAATGAAACAGTTTTACACGAAATGGATAAAAATATAGATTTACACATAAATTTATTAAAATCAAATCTTGCCATATCTGAACAACGAGTAGAGTCTATAGTAGATGCTACAAAGAATGATTCTACATTAATGAATCTGTCAGAATATTTTTACAATGGTTGGCCTAAAAACAAACATTTGGTAGATGTAGAAGCAAGACCATACTATACATTTTACGATGAAATACATGTAATAGACGATTTGGTATTTAAAGGACAAAGTTTAATTATTCCCACTATTTTACGTAAAGAAATTCTAAATATTATTCATGAAGGACACTTTGGAATTAAACGCTGCATAGATTCAGTCAAAGGATTTATTTATTGGCTAAACATTTATAAAGACATTACTAACATTATTTCAAATTGTGAATCATGTCTAAAATATAAAAATAATAATACTAAAGAACCTCTTAAACCACATAAAACTGAATTAGTACCTTGGTCAAAAGTAGGGATAGATTTTATGGATTTACTTGGTAAAAAATATTATATTTAAAAAGAATCCACAAGCAGAGTGGATTGAAGGAGAAGTGATTCAAGTAGGACCAGAACCCAGACCATACATTGTAAAAACACCAAATGGTGATCAATACAGACGTAACAGATACCATATCAGACAAACAGCGGATGTAAATAGTAAAAATGAAAATATTAAAAACAATTCATCTAATATGATATCTGACGTAAAACAAGATACTAATAGGACTAATGTACAATCTGATAATTTCATTAGAACAAAATCAGGAAGAATTTTTAAACCACCTAATAGATTATGTTATAATTAAATTAAATTACTTGTTTCTAATAATTATATGTTAATGTTATTATTATATAAATACATCTCATTTATTTTTATAAAAGGGATATGTTATAATAAATTAATATTAAGTTAAGTTGGCATTGTATACAGTATCATAGTAATGACAACAGTTGATATAAATATATGTCATACATTAAATACAATAAAGTCGTTCAAACCCAAGTCTAGTTTTATTATAAAATACATACATAACACTAATTACCCTACCACAATTATTTCTGTCAAATGTACTAATTGTAATTATATCAAAATTTTGACGCAACTTTCGAACAACAAAAGGAAAGTTATAAATTTGAAAATTAACATATAAGCCCGCGGCAAACACTGGAGGAGTCCTACAGAACTAATCTATGTCCAACATTAAATTCCATCCCCTCCATCATTCCAGTTAAAATCACTGTTACTGTGGTTCTTGCCGTCTCTGGAAAGTTAGGGATATAATAATACGCATCGATGGGAGCCAACACGGATCGAAACGGAGTATCTCCAGTGTAGTGGTTTTCTGATCATTCCACTGTTTGCCAGCAATCCCTGTACCAATAGGCATTACCGGGATTGACGGATTTCGGTGTTTGCCACCAACATACATATATCGAAAACAGTAAGTCCAAAAAATTAGATTTTTTGGCAAAAAACTTGTTTTTTTCCTGTGAATGATAAAAAAGATTACACGAGGTTAAGCTGCTTTTTCCAGTTAAAAGGTCCTAAAAGATGTTTTACCGAATATTGAAATGAATGGTATAAAAACAGTACATTTTAAAAATAATATATGTTTTTTTTTCATACCCTTCATACATGCAAGTAATTTAACATTTTTCAGACATAAACAAATGAAACTACATATATATATATATATATATATATATATATATATATATATATATATATATATATATATATATTACATAAAAATAATGTTAAAATGACGTAAAGAAAGTAAAAACAGAATAAGTGGTAGAGTTTGTTTTGTCTTTAAGCGTTAATAACAGTTGACAGCTTCATGGAAGTAAGCAACAATGTTTTTCCACTCATTAATATAGTAATGTTTTTCGCCATGTGAAATTTGTCGGTGAAATTGTTACACGTTTCGTGACTGCTGTAATTTTTAAATCTTTTTGCTGGAAGTTTTTGTGCTGCTTTGTAATAAGTCTCAAGGAAAATACCATAAGATTTGTGTGAAATTTCCACCTGCAATTTCTCGATGAAAATAAAATTTTACTTTTAACTGAAATCATCCACCCACGATATACAAACATATGTCCGAGCGAAATAGTAAATTAAGTGTCTTTTTGATTTATTTTCACAAAGGAACAATTTCCAATTTAATCTAATAAGCTTTGAAATGGCTTTCAAATTAAATTATCGAGTAATCAAAGAGCAGGTAATGCATCAGTTGTGTTATTATTAGAAAGAAATTGCACAACTACTTGAATTATTCCGCATAACGGCCAGTGCGATGCATATCCTACCCGAGGTAATAAATACGGTAGCGTTTATAAAGTGAACACAGACCAGTACCGGTTTCATAATCATATATGTATTTTGGACCCTTGTGATAGTTCCCGCAGTAAATGCTGGCTTACCTGTTTATTTCTTTTAATACATGTACTTTTACTGTAGGGCATTGCTATAACGAGTTCTAGATTAAAATTTGACAAAACAATTATTTAGTAAATATTTACAAATATTAATAAAAGCTCTTGATGCTGGGTAGATCACATTCAAATGAGAAAATCAATAAATAAAACATACAAAAAAGACTAATATCGCTAAATAAAAGAATAATAATTCACGACGAAATGACTGGGATTGCTTTCTTTGTTTTCAATGTACAACAGCAATTTATTATTTTGAACAAATTACGCCCAAAAGTAAATATATTTAGTAGTGATGGAACAAAGATGTGGAATTGATACTGAATTCGGCCAATTAGGCCATAAATTTTAATTTCGATTTCAGCCAAATATCCTAAAAATTGGGCCGAATCAATGAAAACGTTAATCTGTAAATAGTTGCATTATATGATAATATAGACCTATACTTCATTTCACGTAAAAATAGCGTTGGTTTAGATAGGGATATAAACTCGGCCCTTTGATTTTCAGAATGCAAACTTAGATCCCCCGTCATTTGTCAGATGTAAAATAAAATCTACAGAATTAAAAATGTTTAACCATATTTTGTTGTAATATATAATATTATTACTGACACTGTTTGGTTTCGCGAATTATATTATTTATTTAATGCATGTAAAAACGATCGGCTCTCAAGCGCCATCTATTAATTTTTACATGAAATTAAGTATCTATAAATGTTGTAGGCTCACGGGGAAACATTATTAATGCCCGGTATTTTTATCTTAAACTGTGTTTTAACTTAACTGTCAATTAAAACGGAAAATATTGCATCGATATTATAGCATAAGTTGTTTAAATTACACATGTCTGATTTTTGCGATGCGAGATTTTTCGTTTCAATTGACAATAAACAGACATTTTAACCAGAGATGAAAATACAGAGCCTTAAACTTCTTACACCATATTTTTATAAAAATTCATTCATCAATTCAACTCCTTTTTTATGGAATTTCTAATTTCGTAGGATTCCAGATATTTGAGTTAAAGATGTTATATTTTATCGTCATTTTTGTCTTGAAAAATGACATCATACGAGTACTTTGCAATTTTTCGTACTCATTCTTTAATACTTAGAAAGTTAGAAATGGCCTATCTTTACAACATGTTAAAACTTAAAATGAAAGCCCGAAATTAACCGATTTTAATTAAAATAACCGACGATTTGGTGGCCGGAATTCCCGAGATCTGGCAAATTTTAAGCCGGAATTCCGGGATTCGGTGCAACGATCCGTTCCGTCACTAGTTAATAGTTTCTCTTTTTTATGAAATTGGCAAATATTATGAAAGCTTTTAAAACCGCTATAGTGCAAGTGTAGGGAGAATAGCCCCCCTCAGCGATTTTCTTATCAGAGAGAGTGGGTGTAAAGTGCCGGTGTTTGCTATTCGTTCCCGACTCCCTCATACGGTTGATTCCGTTTGTTTATTTTGCAAGTCTGTTAAGTGTTTCTGGAATACATCGATTGGGAATCAGGTACGAAATCCCGAGTTTATGTTGGAACGGCGAGTGGTAAACAGTTTATTTAAATGTATCGTGTCGATAGAAGCCGCTGGCCAGCGACGGACATCACCGCTGCTGGCTTATACTCTAAGCTCAACATGGAAAATCGAGTATTTCATCCCCAGGCATTTACCCAATCGTAGAAAAGGACTAAAACTTGCAAACCTGAACTCAATTCCAAAACAAATCAAATTCTCAGAGAAATGAAACTGTATTTACTCGTATATGTAATGTATCAGTAATATTTGACGGGAGCTAGAATTAAAACAAAATTCAAATATTTACATACTAAATTAAACATAAATCTTAAACTTTGTGCTAGTTTTATTAAACTTTGTTTGATGTAATCAGTAACCAATAAAGGAACAGTGGTAATCAAATAATTAAAGAGTTTGCTTGCATTACATCTCAGAAGTTGTAGGTTTAAAACCAGTATTAAGAACGAGAAATAGTGCAATGGGGATGAAGTATGCAATGGTAACCAATAAATTCATAAATAAATAGATAAACAAATTTATGAACAAATTTTCCTTTTGTTTAATACTTTTTTGAAAATTAAAATAATCTTTTTTACCTCCCGCTACCCTTGGTAAGGGAGGTATAGGGATCGTGCTAAAAATCGCTTATCGAGATTTTGGTAACTGACTACGTTTTAAGGTCCGTACGTGCGAGTGTGCGTGTGTATGTGTGTGGTTTCTGTTTACGCTCTAACTCAAATACTATCATTCAGAAAATTTTGAAACATTGTATTTATGTCTTATTCTAATATGGAAAGAAGCCATTAGATTTTGGTGTAAATCAGATAACCAGAAATGGGACTTTACTTGAAGTTCAAAATAGTTTTTCTCCGAAAAATGTTATTTTTTTCGAGATCTATAGTATTATAAAAATTAAAGATTATTAAATTTTCTATTGAATTGCATTAATACTTTTTCTAAATATTTATGGATAAATTTATAAAATTATCTATAATTTAAATCACAGATCCTGCGCTTTGAACAAACACAACTACTTGATTAGACAGTTCATATCTCAAATGTATGTAACTGACAGATAAATGTGATTATAAAAATTAAATAGCGTGAGGTGTTGTGTTGGCCACATCAGATTTTTACTTTTAAACTTGCTACGCATGAGAAGAAAATATCAAGCCTTACATGAAACTTGAACCCACAACCCTTGGATTAAAATGATTAAATTTTAAAATATGCTTCAAAAAGAAGCGAAAATGACTATAAAGATCATGTTAAAATATCTACTTTCTATTTTTATCTACTTTTATATTTCTGTACCTAATATGAAATGTAGGTACACACAAAAATCTCATCACCGCTTGTGATGTAAGCTGGTCGTCCACTGGAACCGTATTCGGATAAGTAGGTGGTCGTCCGATTTACAGGCGACCAAATCGTCCAATATAAACCTCGTCCACTGCAACCGAATACCGAATCACATCCGAAAAAATAATGTCGCTCTGTCAGTATGGCTAGTATCACCCGTTGATGTAGTAATTTGTACTTTCTTGAAAATCCATACCTCGGATGTAAAGAATCTGCTGGGTCAATCCCATATTAAACAAAAAGTCTAGAAAAATTTCATCACCAACATTCCTACATTACCTATTCATGTATAATAATGAATTCGAAAACATTCTAGCAGAGCAATAGGTATTTTTATGAATCATTTACAACCGAACTGGTCCGACTAATCTCATTTTAATGGGACCTGCCGGTCACTGGGTAGGGGAAAATATTCCATGTAATCGTGTTATGTAGTAAACCGGGATGTAGAGCTAGATCGCCTCCTCGTGGTGACCCTGGGTTATGCTAAATTAACTAGCACAAGTCGGCGACCTGACAATGTACAAGGATATTGAGAATTTCCTGGTCACTACATTCGTCACAATGGCAGCGACGCAGCAGTTTCAATAGTACCTTCTGGTAATCGAAGAAGAGGAAAATAAGATATTCAGACCCCAATGACCCAATTACAACAAGTTCTAATTTCAACTGTAACCTCGCCCAAAAATATTTTTACATTTGATTGTTAAATCTACATTTAAACTTATATGACGATTGTACTTATAGCCATACGCTAAGTATAGTCAATGTAGTAAACCATGGGCGTCGCTTCGGTACTACTCTTGGTTGAAGCGGTTAATGTATTACGTATAACAAATCATAGTATAATATTTCTAATCTTAGTGCCGTTTTACAGAAATCCTGCTAGCATTGAATATTACTCAGAACGATTTTCTTTCGTGTCACAGTCTGTAGACGCCTGCTGTCTTCCCCTACAGTAGGATTGATCGGAGCCATCTTCTAAAGAGTCTGGAACTAGCCTTCATGACGTCAGAACAATTTAATGGGAGATACACAATTTTTTTAAATATTTCGAAAACAGTGGCAGATATGAAAAAATGTATAAAAACAATATTATAGAACATAAAATTTTCTATTAAAATACATTCATAGAAAATAAAATAACAAGGTGTAAAGATACATGCTAACATTTTAAAAAAAATTGCGATAACTGTGACAGATATGAAAAAATCAAAAAATGTATACAAACAGTATTATGAAACATAAAATTCTCTAGCAAAATGTATTAGTAGAAAATATTTATGTTTAGTTGTGTAGCCGTAAGAAGCGTATAAAATATATACCTCTTTTGGTGCTAGAATTTAATTACAAAATAACGTATTTATTTTCATTAAAATAAGTCTCTGGGAGAACTTGAAAATTAGAATTAAGTTGTAAGTTTAATTTTGATCAAAATATAAAATGCATATATTTAAAAATTAATCATTAATATTAAACTAGAAATATATAAGTTATATTTTGTAAGTTCGATGAAGGGTTTTTAAAAAGAAATTTTATTTATGTGAGTACAATAATGTCGTTTATTACTACAAGAATACTGGTTTCTGACTAACTGTATGAATATGAAATTACATTTTTATATAAAGGAACTGAGGTGTCAAGTATCTGCAAGTTCAGCTGTCTGGGCCGTGGTAACTCCTCCTTCGCTAGAATTGAGCTTCGTCGGGGAGCTTCAGCGCCGACCTAGGGGATGAAGTTCGCGATTGAAGTTCGATGTCTTCGTCCTTGGGTTCTTCTTTTTTCTTGAGGAACGTCTTTCGGAAGTAGACTACAGCGGTGATGATGGCACCGATGATGAAAATTATGTACAGTGCACACAATGGGTAGTTGAAGTCTTCTGCTTTAATTTGATCATTATTATAGTATAATGTGTCATCGAACTTGTTTATTGGTTTTAAATCGTTGATGGAGTTAAGTTCGATAGCCATTTTTGGAATTTTTGTAATATTGTAATTAATTTCGAAATTTTCGATTACTAAGGGTTTACCAAATGTGCCTTGTTTGAAAAGTAAATTTTTATTTTTGATTTGAAGTTTACAGTTGTCTTCTTTAATTAAAAGTATGCCTTGTATGTCGCTTATGCTGTCGCCTTGATTGCATTTGGCTTGTAAATGTTCAGGGTTTGGAAAAATTGCTAAATATTGGTTAATTTCTTCGATGTATTCAATGTGATTTTTCTTTATATTTAATTTAATGAAATGGCAATTTTCGACGTTGTTTTGTAGAATAAAATTCTTCTCACAGGAATCTTCGGTAATTTCCTTAATTTTATTGGGACATTGATAAGTATTTTCTTTATTGCGAGTGCACATATCGTATAAAGATCTTAAATGACCATCTTCAGATTTCAGAATATACTCGCTATTAGGAATGATTGTAACAAAGTCGGAATTGTGTTTTGTGGGGGTTGGAATTAGGTGGATAAGTTCAAACTGGGTTTCATAATTAATAGGAATTTCTATAAAGTATACAATTTTGTTATTTTGCAATTTGCAATTAACAGAAATTAATTTTTCTATTTCTAAAAGATTTTCTTGATTTATTTCGAATGGTAATTCGTCATTATAAAATTTTGAAATTTTGTTTAATTCTTTATATAGGTCGTGAGACTTGATGATGCTTGGATGCAAGGTATGAAGTTTACAAAAGGTTAAAGAATTTTCAATATCTTGTAAAGTATTGAATGTCATAGTGTACAGGGTGTTTAATTGGTTATAAATGTCTTTAATTAATAATTTATTATTATTTTTGTCTCCAGAGATAACAATGTGCATAAGTTGTTCAATTTTTAATTTTAAAATATTTTCGTTTTCCCTGATAGTGTCGACAGTTTTGTTGAAATATTCTATCATTTGGTGACTTACAGAGTATTGATGCTTTATTTGATTATTAAATTTGGATTGATTTTCTTGCAAGTGTTTTAAAATTTCAGTGTATCTCTTATCATCTTCAGCGTCTAAATTTCCGGTTATAGATTTTACTACTGTTCCTAATCCATTAAATATACCTCGTCTAGTTCTAGAGTGTGTAGAAAAATGATTAAATTTTTCATTAATATTACTTTGTATGTATTCCACGATTTTGTTGTTATTTTTGTAATCTGCAGTGACTGTATTGTCCGTGTTTATTGTGTGTATGAGATCTAAGTATTGTTTATTAAGATTTTCGTATTATAACTTGAGGGGTTGTAAGTCGTAAAAATGTACGAAAGTATGTTGAGTTCTTTGCAGCTTTGCATGTCCGAGGTTAATAGTCAATAGTCCTGGGTTAAGGGTGATGTCCTTGATATCTATTCCGTACGAGTACGCGAAGTAGAGGGACCTGGAATTGCGGGATATTCGTTAATTATTTTGCGGGGTCTTTTTATGTTTGCTAGGTGAATTTTAGATTGTTTCTTATTGTTATTCTCGGTATCAATTTCTGCGGTTTTTAAGTTTTCATTATTTCTTTTAATTTTTTCTTTCTTAAATTTTGGGTTTTTAGTTTTGTTTACTTTCTGTTTGTTGTGAACATAAACTGTTTCAGGTATTATAGGAAGTTCTTCTCGTGTTTCATTTAATTTTGTTATTGTTTTAGTTTTATCCATTTGTAATTTGTTGTTAATATTTTTGTACACGAGTTTGGTCTTTTCTTTATGTTTCTGGATATAGTCTTGTGTTATTTGTTTTTCGAGTTCTATGTCTAGTGGGGAATTTGTTTCAAGATGTCCATTAATAATTTCTATGGGTTTTAGATTAGTAGTGCTATGGTTTGTGTTGTTGTAGGCTAAAATTGCATAGTTAACTTTGTCTTCTATTAGTTCTTTTTTGAAATTGTCTTGCAAGTTAAATAAACGGATGTGTTCTATTAATGTGGAGTGAAAACGTTCGACTAATCCGTTTGAATTTGGATTTTGGGAACAAATAAAGTGTATGTCAATTTTGTGAAGGGCTAGTAGTTCTTTCACAATATTATTTTTAAATTCAAGTCCATTGTCTGAAATAATTAATCTTGGTACGCCGTGATGAGAGAAGAATTGTGTTAATTTATTAGATATTTCAATAGCATTGGTAGAGTTCACTTTATATGCTTGTGCATATTTGGAGAATGCGTCAATGATGGTGAGGAATTTAGTATTTTCTAGGGTGAGTGTGTCTATGTGAATAATATCTAAAGGTTTATTAGGAGTAGGGGTAATATTAAGTTTGGGTTTTATAGGATTTCTTTCGTATTTCGCTGCCAAACAGATTTCGCATTTATTTACAAAGTCTGTGATGGTTCTTAATTGATTTGGCCAATAGTATCGCTTCTTGATTTGTGTGTGGACTTCATTAATTCCGCGGTGGTTCGTTTTACCTTCATGATAGTTTGTAATGACTTGTAAAATTTCATCATCTTCCTCTACATCTATTAATTTTGAATTACTTTTGATAAACATTATTTCAGAGTTTTTAAAATACTTTTGTAAAACATTACTAAATTGTTCGTAAATGGGGCTTTCAAAGTATAAATAATATTTAATACATGGCTGGATGTATTCTTTAATAAATTTAACAATCTCATTTTCAAAATTTATTTCAGATATTTGAAGATAGATTCTCATTTTGTCAACATGAAATTTCTTAATTTTTGGCTTAGATGGAGAATGTTTTACCTGAGTTATAAAAATTTGGGTTTTGCCGAAATTTACTGGGGATTCAGTAATTGTTATGCCAATTATGGGATTCTCGGGATTTGAATGAATAGTCTGGTCGGTTTCAGGATCTTTCTGTTCGTCTTCATCTGGTTGAACTATTAGAGATTGGGTGTCGTCGGGGTTATAGCTATCATTAAAATTTTCTATAAGGTCGTAAAGATTTTGGAAGTCTGAATCTACTGAGTTTACATTTAGTTCGATGCGTGAGAGCGCATCTGCATTTGTATTCAGGGAACCTTTTTTGTGAATTACTTCGTAATCGTATTCTTCGAGTTTAAGTCTCCAACGCATTAATTTGTAATGGGGTTCTTTTAATGAATGTAAGTATTGTAATGGCTTGTGGTCTGTTATAATTTTGAATTTTCGTCCGTAAAGGTATCTTCGAAAGTATTTAGTTGCCCACACTACGGCTAATAATTCCTTTTCCGTTGTACTGTAGTTTTGCTCAGTACTATTAAGCGTTCTGCTAGCGTAAGCAATAGGTAGATCGGAACCAATAGGGCCTTGTGATAACACTGCTCCTAAGGCATAATCGCTTGCGTCTGTGGTGAGATTAAATGGTTTGTTAAAGTCCGGGTATTGTAGGATAGGGTCATTCATTAGGAGTTTTTTGCAGGTATTGAAACATTGAATATATTGGGGGTCGTTATATTTAATAGTCGCTCCTTTCTTTAAACATTTAGTCATGGGTTTTGTGAGTTGTGCTAAATTGTTAATGAATTTTCTGTAATATCCTAAAAGTCCTAAAAATGCTTTTATTTCGGTCGTATTTTTGGGTAATGGATAATTTTGGATGGCATGGATCTTGTCAGGATTGGGTTTTACTCCGTCGGGTGTTACTATGTGTCCAAGGTATGCTACTTCTGTTCGCAAAAATTTAGATTTGTCTAGTTGAATTTTTAAATTTGCTTGTTTCAAACGATTAAATACTGTTCTTAAATTTTGTATATGTTCCTGAAGGGATGTACTGAAAATTATTACATCGTCAAAATAAACGAGGCAAATTTCATTTACTAAATTTCGTAGAACATTGTCCATTACTCTTTGAAAAGTAGCGGGCGCGTTCTTCAGTCCAAACGGCATTCTCAAAAATTCGTAATGTCCGTTTTCTGTATTGAAGGCGGTCTTTTGAATATCGGATTCATTCATTTCAATTTGATGAAATCCTGAGGCTAAGTCTAAAGTCGAAAAGTATTGACATCTGCCAAGTTTGTCAAGTAACGTGTTAATGTTGGGTATGGGATATTTGTCGTCAATCGTTTTGTCATTCAATTTTCGGTAGTCAATTACAAGTCTCCATTTCTTTTTGCCGGATGCGTCTGTCTTTTTAGGGACAATCCATACAGGGGATGACCAGGGTGAATGGGATGGACGGATTATGTTTTGATCTAGCATTTTATTAATTTGGCTTTGTACCTCTTTGCGATGTATCTCGGGGTATCTATAAGTTTTAGCATAAACGGGGATCTCATCTTTCGTGCGAATGAAATGTTTTACGTCATTAGTAAAAGAAAAAGGTTCATTGTCATAGTGAAAGATATCAGAATACTCAGTTAGCAGTTTTGTCATCTCATGTTTCTCTTCTTCGTTTGTATGGTCAAGTCTAATTTTACTCATATCTAATTCCTTTTTTATTTCATTTTGTTCAAATTTTAAATTATTTATTTCGAAATTGTTTAATGGATGGATTTTTACACAATCTACTGAATTTAAAATTTCTTCATTTTCACCTAAGTTTATAATTGGATAAATAATTTCATAATTTTGAATTTTAGCGAGACCTTCTGGAATAATTATATTGCTTATTTTAGTTTCGGGGATGAATGCTTCACCATTTTCGATGTTGTGAACGAATAATTTAGAGAATTTTTCCGATTTAGGTGGAATTTTTATGTAGTGAGATTTCGGGAGTATTTTGTGATAATAAATTCTTATTTCCTGATTGGGGGTAATTATTTTATCGTTAGTCAAATCAATGTTTGCACCTAATATTTTTAAATTATCTAGTCCTAATAGAATATCAAAATTTTGATGGAAATTAAATAAGTGATATTTTAACAAGGTATTGGGTGAGTTGAATAATTTTGAAGAGGGTATTATAATACTATAATTTTCAACAGATGTTCCATGTGCAGTGGTAATTTTGAATGGGTAATTTTAAATCTTATTTTTAAAGAATTTATTTGCAATAGTTGGATTTATAAAAGAACGTGTACTGCCAGTGTCTATTAGGGCTTTTAGATTCATTTCCGGGAAAATAATGAATGGTAGTTCGCTGTGATTGTGAATTACATTCATTAGTTCAATGTTTGTTCCGAGGCTGTTACAGGAAAAAAATCGGTTTGCTCGTCTTGATCGGGTTCGGTTACGTAGTAATCTGAATTGGGTTCATTTTCGCAATAATCTACGTTTTGTTCATTAATTTCGAATTCCGTATACTCGTCTATTTCGGTATTAAACAGTTCTTCAGCGATAACGTTGGGTCTGTTTTGGGAATGGAAGAATTGCTGCGGACGATAAGGATTAGAATTCGCGCGTGGTGTCATCGACTGCCTGGTGCTGACACTCATAGGCGTCGGTTTGGAAGGTTTAAAATTTGGATTTGGTTTAAAAACATTTTGCTGGGGTTGGTTATTGGGTTTGACAAATTGATTTTGGGGATAGTGATTGTTGAAAGGTTTATTATATTGTTGATTAGAAAATTGATTATTAGTGTGTCTAAAATTTTGGATGTTAGGTGGAGTAGGTCTGTACATTAATTGAGGGTGTTGTACTTGTCTATATTGGGTATGGTTAATTTGTTTTGGTTTAGGTTGTTGAGTGTGATGTGTGTTATTTTTGAATTGTGTATTTGCATGTGTACGGCTATGTGTTTCTAATTGAAAATCATTAGTTAACATGTTTAGTGCGCTATTCATATCTTTCGGGTCTTTGGTTCTCATAAGAGTTCCCAATGGCTCTTTGAGTCCACGAAGTAATATTCTAAGAGAATAATTTTGAAAATAGCTGATTAAAATAGCTCTAGCTTCTTCGACAACTTGATTATTGATATACGATATTTGTAAGTTTAGAACGTGCTGAACACGATTATAAAAATCAAATGCTGTTTCATTTCCTTGTCGTAGTTCTGTAATTTCTATGTTTAAGGTATACAAATCGCGTTTATCGGAATACGCATTTAATAGTGCATGTTTCAAATCTTCCCACTTTCCCATTGTGGTGCTTGCAATGTTAATCGCGGCATCGCCTTTTATTTTGGCAAGTATGCTTGACATCAAGAATTCATTTTGAAAATCTGTCGTATCAACCAAATTGTAGAATTTTTTAACTAATTTTTCGCAGATTTCGATGAATCTTGCTAATAATTTACTGTCGCCATAAAATTCAGGTATCATGTCTAAATAATACTTTTCTAATTTTGGCGGGGGTACAGGTACAGCTTCCTGCGCTTGTGCTACAGGTGGTGCCATTTTTGTTTTATTAATTTTATTTAAATTGGGGCTAAAAGTAATTTCGAAGGGAAATTCGGGTTCTGAGTCAGAGGATTCTTTGGTAGTGTTTGGGGTATCGCGATCAGAATCTGAGTCTGAGTGGTATTGATAATTATCTGACATGTGTTACTCACAATAGAAGAATTACTCTGTCCATGGGTAGTGTCGAATCCTGGGGTCAGCTCTGTATTCGTCAGGCCTAGTTCTGCACGTCACGATGTTCTCTCGTAGATGTGTTGTACTTGGACTCGTACTGGGACCTTTTCTTTCTTCTTGTTTCTTTTCTTCCTTCTGATTTTTGGTTAATCGTTGATACGAAAGCGGATTTCACTATGCGCGGAAATTCGCCCAAAAATAATCCGTTGCGACTGCGCCAGTTATATTTTGTAAGTTCGATGAAGGGTTTTTAAAAAGAAATTTTATTTATGTGAGTACAATAATGTCGTTTATTACTACAAGAATACTGGTTTCTGACTAACTGTATGAATATGAAATTACATTTTTATATAAAGGAACTGAGGTGTCAAGTATCTGCAAGTTCAGCTGTCTGGGCCGTGGTAACTTATATATATATATATATATATATATATATATATATATATATATATATATATAAACAAAATACATGTTTACCTATTTAATAGAAAACTACTCGTATGAGAACCTGGGAGAAACAGTTACTACGGCTAAACGACTGAACATAAATATTTTCTGTTAATGCATATTTATTGTTTTTATACATTTTTTTCATATCTGTCATAGTTTTCGCAATATTTAGAAATGATTGTGTATCTCCCAACGCTGTAGTAAAGTTAGGTAACTAGTGTGACGTTGCAATTAGAGTGGGAATGCAGGGCTTTAGAATATCGGGGCTCCGGATTAAACGGCAGAATTCGGCTGTAAAACGGGCGACTTCTACTCGAAAGAATACGATTCCAGTCGACAATCAGCTTAGGCATGTAACGTGTACGCACTTATTGCGCACTAAATATCCAAAAGTGCAAGTTAAACAAAAGAGGTAGGTAGTTTGGGTATTAAAAACGAGTCTGTGCGTTAAGTTAGGTTATTGTTGCTATATTTTCAGACATACATCATTTCAACATATAAATTAACGTGTATAGTGTAAATTTTGTACACAATTATAAAGGTATATGTTAAATAATTACGTTATAAGCGGAGATCACGTTTCATCATGTACCTACATTTGATATTAGGTATACATGTCCCTAAACACAGAATAACAAAAGTGTATGTAATCTTCGTAATACATATTATTATCAATGTTCAGTAATTTTTATGTTTGCTGATAATAATACCAGTTTAGTGATGACTGTTGAGCATTAATATTATAATGCTAACTCTTATGTTTTGAAATACTACAGTGCTCGTTACGCAACTAATTCGTTTTCTTGTAGTAATCATATTATTTGGGGTGGTCAACATTTCAACACGTTCGCTGCCGTCGCTTTTTCTTCGAACTACAGGCGAAAACCGATAATTATATTACTATAATTCATTAAACTAATCTAATTCCGGAAATGAAGAAGAAAACCCGGTAACGACAAACCGCGCTTACAAAAAATAATAAATTTTGACCTTTGGGCACATGCCAATTCAATGAGAAATCCATAGCAACGGCAAGGAACGTTTCATTATTCATGTAATACAATATTGAAAAAAAGTTTTATATACAAATTCAGATTTATTAATTTTAGCCAAAAAATAACCTGGGTTGTTTTTTAAATTTTATATTATATAAATTAAATAATTTTCAAAATATATAATTACAAATATTAATAGGTTGAAAGACAAGTATATTGAATATATAGTAGTTTTCAGTGTAATTCTGCAGTTAATGTTATTAGTACTCTAGAAATTAACTTCTATTAGGTCTCCTGTGAAACACTTTAACAATAACTTTGGATGTCTCTAACGTCTGGCACATTATAGCCTCAGAGAAATCAGTTGAAATAGAAATGAAGTTCATGTACCTTCACCACGGAATTTAAAACAAAAAAATGCATTAAAAGTACGTTAAGAAAAACAGAAAGCAATATAGATCACTACACTTTATATATATATATATATATATATATATATATATATATATATATATATATATATATATATAAAATCGTCAGTATTTATAATATTATTGTCATGATAAACTGCATAACATCGAAATTATACATAGGTGGTTTTATATACACGACTAAAGATGTTCATATTTGGTACAAAATTTCCCAATTATTTATAATTTAAATTTCAAAATAATGTACCTACTTAAATTTTTTATTATTTTACTATAAGTTGCTAGTATATATTTGATATAACATTATAATATAACAAAATACGTATTATTTAGATTTTTGTTATTAAATTTGCCTCAACAAAGCAATACAAATTTCGGTAATCACTTTTAACACTTAGTTTTTCAACACAATACGATTTTTCATCATCAAAAAAACACTTGTACTCCATGAGTTCGTGGGCTAATGTTTACCGCACCCTCGACTGCTGCAAATGATGTTATTGTTTAATAGTGTGTAAAGCACAAAAAAATGCGCATGCGT
Organism: Harpalus rubripes; assembly: GCA_963082715.1. Taxonomy (NCBI): domain Eukaryota; kingdom Metazoa; phylum Arthropoda; class Insecta; order Coleoptera; family Carabidae; genus Harpalus; species Harpalus rubripes. Next base: position 37,330,092 of record OY720449.1, read on the forward strand.
CAATGGCAGGGAGAAAAACTAGTTATGGTACGGGAGATTTCAGTAGATCTTAAAAAGGTTAATCCGAAATAAAAATGTGATATCAACTTATAATATCCAATTCTTTTACTAAATATCATGTCAAGAACGTATATGTTATAAATGTCGTTATTTACTTAAATTTGAGACATATGAACAGCCGTATGTATAAGGAAATAGAAAATACTTATATATTTATGTAATTCCTCTGAATGCAACTGTGACATCCCTTTAGAGTTTTGGGAAGTTCTCAAGCTCTGTAATTTTATTTCTGGTCTTTTAAAAGAACGAATTAGTTGTCAACACAGCTGGTGTATTTGAATTCTATAATTAATATAATGAAACGTCTTATTTGAAGGGGGTAAAAGTTGTCGGGTGCAAAGAATCGGGCCAGAGGGTCAGCGTTCTTGTTCGGTCAGATGTGCTCGGGGTTCAAGCACAATACAGCAACAGCAGTGGCGGCGGCGGTGGGTTTACGAGCCGCCAACTGTGAATTGCTGAGTCGCTGCAACATGCCCCAGGGGAAGGCACCGGCCAGTGGCGTCCGTGAAATCTTCCGTCAGCAATTTCCCAGCACTCGCCCCCGCCACCATCACGTTGATGTGTATCAGCGCCAGACAACTTTGAAATTGAGGCTTTGGATCGGCCACGTGCGACGGAACTCCTTCCCTCGTAAAACATGTATCGTTTGTGTTACGAGAAGGTTCTGGCTATGATTGTTTGATACTTTATCAATATCTCTCGCCCGACTGCCGGTCTGCTATGCGCTCTTCATTCACGACTTTTCAGTTTTGTTCTTTTCAGACGGGTATTCGGGGTTATATCCCTCGAGAAAGAGAAAGTACGTGTTTCTGACAGTTTGATTAACATTTTGTTGCTTTCGACTCTCATATTTCTGATAAAGTAAATTTGAATGCAACACCGAACTTGCTTACAATGTTCACAATACTTTTACGCTTTTGTAAGACCTTTTTCTCAGCGTATTTCGTTTTCATTTCTCAAATAAATGTATTATTAAAATAAATTTGAAATACACAAAACATGAATCCAATCATTTTGTAATAGCTTCGAGGTGATTTCTGTTAATTTGACTTTATGATAGAATATATGTCAATTATTACTGTAATCTGTACTCTACCTATATTATACATATCTGCTAGTTTAGTAGTAGGGGTGGTTCAAACTTATCTGATTTTTATAGAGCGTGTTCATTTTAAATGGCTCATCTCGAGAACAGAATCTGGATAAAATGTGTCGGGATGAAATGTGATGGGGGGAGGGGGACAGATTTCTAGTGACGTGATCGTGGGGAGATACAATATCTTTATATGTCTCACATTAAAGTTAATTTCAAGCAAAACAAAGTGAATAGTTAGACTGAATATCATATTACTATCATTATAAAAGCACTTTGAAATTTATTCTTACTGGCATTGAATATCTTATTTTATAACGTATAAAAGTAATGATGTAATTATTGGCAATTGGTAAAATTTATATCTTACAAAATTGAGCAGAAAAAATAATTTTGCAACCAAGGTTTCTCAATATACGGGACGTAATATTATAATTTAACCCTTAAAAAAGGATGCAGTTGTATCATAATTCACCAGTCCAGTAGTATATTTACTCAGGTAAACAATTTATACAAACAATTTTTTTAATAGCGCTGAGATTATACATTTAAATTACAATTCTCACAATATTGTTTTGAATTTCTCGTAATTTTTAAAGTATAAAAATAACAATGCCTTTTTCTTTTTAAAGCTAGTTCAGTAGACTGAATCGCAGTTTGTTGATGACCTGATCTTGGAACTTCATGTTTATACTGTGGTATTTAATTAGCCTCGTTCTTTTCCGTCTTATTGTATTTGGTTGCAATTTCCTGCAAAAAACTTGCAATTTATATGCTGCCACAACTCTTTCAGAGGAGTCAGTTTATCTTTTAGTTTTGTGAGTGATCTGATTAGTTTTATCGTTAAATCTCAAAGACACTTTAGGTAGTCGCAAATCTATTTTTGGCGGTATGTAGTTGCACGGAATATTAGATTTCCAAATACTGGATACCAAAGCTACATACTAATAAAATGAATATAAACTGTACTGTATAATTGTAACGACTTTTGCATGAAGGAAACTATTTCCACGTTTCAGCAAATTTAATCTTGGAAACCTATATTTGCCCGACGGACACATCTGGGTTGTTACTTTACTTTTTAAGAAAATTGTTGATTTATATATATATATATATATATATATATTCATAAGTTAATTTTAATAATAAAACATATGGAGTAGATTAGATGAAATGATTTTAAAATAAAATTATTTTTTTCGATTCTACAGATAAATCAGTTTAAAATCTGACTATAATTCACATAACGATTTTTTTTTAAATATGTGGTTTAAGGATTAACATTCTACATCATTTTAACGTAATTTCCTTGCTTTGGACAACCACCTCTCATTATTTTATTCTTCAAATTAATATAAATACACAAACATAATTAGTATTAGTTTATTTAGTGCATTATTTAGTGAAGCTATTTATCATAATGTTATCTGCTGAGATTGGCTATGGCAAGTCATTCGACGCTGATCTCGGTAGATAATATATTTGACCATAACGCAGTAATCAGCAAATATTTAACGAGCTATCACATACGTTAATGGATCTGGGAACAAGCAATAGACCTATAGGGATACTTTGACATCAGTATGTTTCGAGAATGAAATTTGAGTTGACTGACAATCTACCATATCATTATCATACAAAATTATTTAACACAACGAAATACATACCATTATATAGAATTATACGACTAATGATTTCAAACCTATATTGTAGTAAAAAGTTTATTCACAAAAATTTGAATATAAAATTGGGATTTTAGAATATACGATATCGGTTAATGGGGAAATTTTCGTTTTCAAATAACTATTGGCAATCGAGGAAAAATGTTATAGGTAATAAAAAAATATGATGTGGCCAACAACATTTTCAAGAAAATCTTTTTTATAGCTTCCTGTAAAGTAGTACTTCCGGTTTATCAATTTTAGAAAACATATAGATATAGTATGTCGTTCTCATTAATATAAAAGTCTTAAATACCAAATTTGAAATTTTTTGGATTGTATCAATGTATTTTTCACGAAAATCTATTCAAAACTTCAAATACAGTATCACTTCCGGTTTATCAATTTTAGCCAAAATCTAATATGTTGCTTCCCTTTATATAAAAGTTTTGAATACTAAATTTGACAAGTTTAGGAATATATTATAATATATTTTTCATGAAAATCTGTTGAAAGCTTCAAGTAAAGTATCACTTCCGGATTATCAATTTTAGCCAAAATTTAATATGTTGTTCCTCTTCATATAAAAGTATTAAATACTAAATTTGACACGTTTTGGAGTATATCATAATATCAGAGCTTCAAGTAAAGTATCACTTCTGGTTTATTAATTTTAGGTAAAATCTACTATGTTGTTCCCCTTGATATAGAAGTTTGAAATACTATAATTGAAAAGTTTTGGATTATATTTTAATATAGTTTTTTTATTAAAAACTGTTATGGGCTTCAAGTAAACAGTCACTTCAGGTTGTCCGATTTTACCCAAAATCTAATCAACTCTTTATATGGATGCAGAAAGCTTAAATACGGAAAATAGAAATATTTGGAAGTTTGTTATAAGAGTTATCGTGAACGAAAAAATCGTCACACACACACACACACACACACACACACACACACACACACACACACACACACACACACACGCATACACATACATACACGCATAGAAATCATCGTAAAAATAGTAAAAACGTGTTGTGGGGACCCTAATTCGTGCCTACGGTAAGACGGTAGTTAAACAAATAAATATTCTTATTATTTATCCAGTTATATTTTTGTAATTTAACGTAAAGTTATCATTTATAAATATAATCCAAATTTAGTTTTCTTTTAAACAATTCCATATTTTCTTTTTTTTTTCATTGATGTACACAAAACTTTAAGCAGATTTTTTATATACATTCTTAATTTTTTAAAGAAGTCAAATATCAATTAAAAATAATTTATTAATGGCCATTTTCTTACGCCACGGAATAAGCAACAAAAATACCAATCTATTTGTAGCATTTTTCTCAATAGGGTCCGCCACCATAACAAAAAATTGAGTAAAATGTTAGTTATATCGAAATAAGATAAAATTATAATTGAAACGATTTTTTTTAAATACTTAGTTTTTGAAATATTTGAGATTTTAACCTTTAAGTACTCGCGTGGCGACATATGACGCCAACGGAAGTTTAAAGTATTGTAATTTTTAAACACTTCTTTCTTTGGAGTTCTACCCCCAAATTATTATTTCGTTATAGTTTTGGGATATATTAATGCCAATTATTTTTTTTTCTGATACAATTTGAATCTGTAATCATTTTAGTACTACAGCGCTCCATGAAACTGTCGCCGACCCACCTGCGGTGTCTGGGCCAAGAACCCAAACAGGATGTCACATCTACCCCAGATCAGAAAACAAATCAATTAGAGTAACTTGCATAACCTGCCACAAACATGCCGGAACATCAAAGAACCTAAGGTTCCGTATGCTACGAGTAAATCTTGTGTTCAAATGTAAAACATATTTTTTTGTTCATGTTTTTAAAATATTGGAAATGTAATTATGTTGAAATAGTAATAAAGTGTTTAACAATAAAACAAATTTTCAAATTTTTTCTGCCAAAAATGAACAGAAAAAAAGCCATCCCTCGACTTGGCGTCATATGACGCCACGCGAGCACTAACGTCACACAGAGCACGCGAGTTAAGCATCTGTACATCTACACGTCAAAACTATTGCTATATTTCTTGCGCAGCCTACTACAGAAACTAGTGCGAGAAAGATAGCTATAGGTTCCGTTAAAAATCAAATACAGTTGAACTAAAAGTAATAATAATAATAATAATAATAATAATAATAATAATAATATTAATATTAATAATAATAATAATAATAATAATAATAACAATAATAATAATAATAATAATAATAATAATAATAATAGTAATAATAATAATAATAATAATATTAATAATTATATTAGAGTGGAGAACCCTATTACCATTAAGTTATTTAAATATGTGAATTCAGTTTTTTGTCATTATCTAGTAGCTTATACAAGAATTTTTGGCAAAACTTTAAGAACATTTAAAATGATTTCCCAAAGATGCATCTTATGTCCCATTTAACTAAAGTCGTAATTCTTGTGGTTTCCCTGATTCTAGTGGTGTCAGTTGAAATTCGTATACTCATTAATTATGATGTTTTATTTTAACATCAAAATTATAATATTAGTAATAAATATTAGTCTATGTTCTAAAATTTGAAATAGAAATGATCACTGAAATGAGTTTGTCATAATCAAGCCATTATACTCGTGTAACATCGGATCAGCAATCAAATTTGAAGTTCATAGTATATAATTACTAGTCTTCTGCTTTTTGATTCATTGACATTAAAATTGGCTAGCTAAAATAGGTTACTTAATAAAAGAAGAATATAATATCGTTGTTTTGATATTAATATATGTTGAGATTTTTCTATTATAACAAAGCAAATTTTACAGAATGAAATCTGGATATTATTATAGTCACATTAATTGCCTCATTGTGTGTATTACTGCTTTTTGTTACCTAATGATTGAAACGATTTGCCTTATGACTGTATTATTATTGTCAAGTGTTTTGTTCTGATAATGAAATGAATTGAATCGTTATGTCAAAGGATGCTTACAGCGTTTATAGTATTTTGATCTCATCGACGATAATAAAAATTACTTTATTGATTAATGTAAAAGTGAGGAAAAGCGACAATTTATCTCGTTTTAAAATGATTTGTGAGTGCTAAAAAGTTTCCAGATTCGTTTATCGATAGCCAGCATGTTTCATTTGTGTTTTCATTTAATTATGATTCGTTTTATTCTCTTTTCCACTAACGGTATAATTTGGTTGTTATGAATCAATATAGGGTTTTGGGAATGTTGTTACAATGCGAAATTGATATTTGCTAGATAATGTGACGAAATCAAAAGCTGAAGTTTTTATTGCAATGTAAAATATTTTACATCACTTTAAGAAAAAAACGTATGCAAACAAAAATCTATGAGGAAATCAATAAATTGTTATTGTGATTATAATAACTTTTTTAATAGGTACTTATTAATATCAACAAATGGTTTTTTTCTTTATTTGTTTATTATTGTGTACTAAACTGTAATTTTATTTGGACTGCTTTTGTCTTAACTAATTTATTAGTAAATGAAAATATTATTTTCAACTCCCATGTTTCACAAGTGATGGTAGTACGTGAAGTTTGATTTTTACCTCCCGTCATCGTAGGTAATGGAGGTAATATTATCGGCCCAAAAATTCGATGGTGAGTTTTCAGTGAATAAGCACGAATTAGGGTCCCCAGAACACGTTTTTACTATTTTATGATGATGTCTGTGTGTTTGTGTGTGCGTGTACGTATATATATATATATATATATATATATATATATATATATATATATATATATATATATATATGTACAGGTGTTATCTTTAAAACAACCAGCGCTTTTTTGGGGGAACTAACAACTTTATACCAAAAATGATCAAGAATAAGGGGATAATGTATCAATAGAGCAAAATTATATTTTTTTAACTGGCACTCTATATAATTTTTTAGCTCTTTAAATAGAATATTATTTTCTGATTTCAACGATATAAATATAGCATAGGGTTGTAATATAATTATTTCGAAAAAAATGGTATGAAAAACTAGAAATAATGTAATAAAAATGGGTTTGCTACTACTGTAACTAGGCAACAGACGTATTGCATAGCCTATTGTAATATAACATTATTTTTAATACCATTTTTCTCGAAATAATTACAACCCTATACCATATTTATATCGTTGAAATCAGAAAAAAATACTCTATCTAATGGGCTAAAAATATATAGGATACCATTTAAAAAAATATAACTTTGTTCTGCCGTTTGAGAACCACTGGTCGAATTTTCGGTTTGTTATTATTAATAAATTAGGCTCTTTTTCTTGATCATTTCTTGTATATAACATTTTTTTTCTAAAGTCATTAGTTCGCCCAAAAAAGCGCTAGTTGTTTTAAAGGAAACACCCTGTATGTATGTATATCTATATATATATATATATATATATATATATATATATATATATATATATAGGGCGTAAATAAAATAAGTACATTAAATTTAACCAGTAATATGACTCGTCGAGAGCTACAATATTTCTTAATAACTTTTTCTCGAAATCGCATATTTTTTAGCATTTTCACCACCCCGTAAATTGACGAGTCGTTCCAAATATTTTTGTAATAATTGAATGCAGTAGCAATAGCTATGAAAAATTTTATTTTAGTAATTGACAGTCATGTCAGTTGTTGCAATTAAATTTAATATTAGTAATAAACTGGTTTATAAGGTAAAATTCTCGCAAAATGCTTATGTTTATGAATAGCGGATACATAGGCATTGTAATTACCTATGGTGAAGTTCTCAAAGTCAACGAAGTTACAAGAAAATCATCATCTTCGTAATGTTCGTAAATTTATGTTGTACCACATACAATATCTTCGAGATTATCACAGTTTAATGTGTCACATGACAATTGGTTCCGTACCATGTGCAAAAATTGCAAATGAGTTGCATTTACTGATAGGACTGGATATATTAGAGAAAGTGTCTTTAATAAAAAATCCTCATAGTGTAAGAAGAAAACATAATTTACAACAAAAGCTATCAATTGCTTGGGTGGGTATAATAAATTGACGAGTCATTGGTCCTGATATAATCCCACCTTGTTTAAATGGACAAAAGTATGTACTTACATTTTTTGAATAACGTATTTAAACTATTATGATTTGCCGTATTGACACGTTGACACACGAAAATTCATTTCATAACCTTCATAACTAGTATGCCCTTCCCACCCTCTTACTCTATTAACTTAAGTTCAGAAACCTGTGTTAATACACAGTTTTATATTTTTGTTAGACAAATTTTTAATTTATTTATTTTAAAAATTGTACTATTACGAATTTATTAATAATAAATATGTTTTCCGTTGATCTTTATTAATTACTGTGTCTGCAAGTATGCAACTACCACCCAACAATTTTTGTGCTGTGTACATCGAACTTTGATTCAGACAGCAGAGATCTTACCGTTGGCGGGTAACGTAATTTTAAACAAATCTTTAAACAATTTAAAAAAAAAATATTAAGAAAAATTGTTGCTCTCGACGAGTTACATTACTGGTTAAATTTAATGCACTTATTTCATTTACACCCTGTATATATAACCATCGTGAAAGTCTCACGTTAGCAAATGCACGTCATTCATTCCAGTACTTTGTTTAGTATCGTCTTCTAATCTACCTATCTATTTCGCTGTCGTTGCTGGTATTTACACAGAAATACTGATGTGACAAATGTTTTAATAACGTTTTCCACGAATTCATTTTAATCAGATATTAAATTCTGTTCTCCGAGTATAGTATTTATATAGTAATACAATTATTCTCGGAATCAGTGCATACTCCATTGTAAAACTTTTCGTGACCAGTAATGCATACGTGCGAATAGTAATATGGCAGCATATACTTTCGGCGAAAGTGATAATATCCTATTGAATTCGTAAATGTTGTAGTTCGAGTAGCACAAGAGTTTTTAATTCTCTCCTTTATTAGATTAAATACCAAAGGACTCTTTACTTCTCACTGATCAGGTTTTGTACTACACCAGATTAAATCAGTGTTCAAAATAATTTATCCATACTTAAGATAAAGCCGCCCGTACATTTACATACAAAATGCAGACATATGAATAATTTATTGCATGAACTAACAATTGAGATTTCTATAATGGTGATATATTTTTATCGCAGTCAACTGTCAAATACTCCTCAGCTATTGTGGAAAATCGAAGATTACATAAAGAGCACATTACTACGATCCGTATATATTTACATACCTAATGAATTGTAATTATTACTTATTTCTTATCAGGAGAAATTAATGAAATTAAAAGATAATAATATAGAAATGGTGAGTGATCGATTGAGGAGCAAGCAATAGTCGTTAATCTTTGACGCAGAGACGAATAAAATATTCCAAGTCGTATAGTACTCCTAAAACTCATCTTATGTGGGTAGTCGTAACTCAACGAATGCAATTGAAGCGATGCATTAAGGTAGGGAATTTTAATAATATTCCTGACATGCCCATTTCAGCTCTTTGAATTTATTACGTTCATCGTAAAACTCCCTATTATTGTGTGTTCTCTATACGTTTCGCGTGAAATATTGCGTAACGGAGACTGTAGACCGGACGAGAATGAGAGCGTTCCATATTGAGTCCATAAATTCTCATTGTCATTCATTTTTACATTTCATAATCACAAAATGGATCGGAATGGCGAGAGCTCCAAATTCTCATTATCAAAAAGACAACAGAGGGAGACTGTCGCATTCGAGGATTGTTATGGTTATGGCTGCGTCCTGCTCCTTTGATGTTAATGAACGTGGTTTTCCTTTGGGATCCCTATCATTATTCTGAAATTCAATCTTTTTTCTTTCTTTATTTGTTCAATGCTTCTAAACGGAATTTGGAATATGATATTTTCAAGTTTTTGACAGTCTGGAAAACTTTTCCACAGTTTGATATTTGATCCATAAAAGAAAAATTCTAAAATTTATGCTAGTAAAAAGAAATTGCATGATGCAAAAATCTTAGTGCGATTTTAAACCTGCTATTTGTAATATAATTAAATTTATAATAATCGGTACATAGTCTTAATGGGTCGTGAATTTGTACATAGATAATAAGCAAATACTGATTGTTAAGAACTGGGGTTGATTCTACCTACATAATAGATGCGATGGTTTGTACATTACTTATACGATTTTGTAAAGGTGCCATACTCAAAATGAAGCTCGGAATTGCTATGATTTTGTACTATATGTAAATACTTATTCATAGAACAGTTTGAAACTATCTGCCACTATCACAACCATGCGCTTGATAAAAGTGTTCACGAAGTCACAAATATCCAACCCGGACTATTTGTTTCATGATCATTGTAATTTTTGACTGGTAACGGATCGGTTAGCAACTACTAGAATAATATTCAACTTGGAAAGTTTTTTATTTTTCCGCAGTAAAATCTTGGAATATGGACTACGGACCTCCCAAAAGACCAATCTGGCCCTGGGTATTTGTATACATTTTATTAAATTAATTAATGGCATTTAACAGGTAAATAAATAATTATACGATATTGTTAGTATTCATTTCGGCACGAAGATTTAAAAAGAGCATATATCTATAACAAGAAGTTTATGGATATTGCAGTGTTTTGCGGTAATAATTCGTAACAAGCTTTGTGTTGTTTATTCCTAAATTGCTACATTTAGTTTAGAGGTAAAAAGAATTGTTCTATATATTTTATCTTTTAATTTGAATATGGTGTTTTGAATATTCTCTAGTGTAGATTTTTCAGTTATTTCAGATAAAAAGTAATGAGGTAGTTATGAAGGTGACTTGAATTCGAGTCACATATCGAGTTCGTGATTTTCATTTTTTTTATTCACTTAATTTCTTGAAATAATTTGAGACAATTCATATAAAATTTTCCAGTATTTTTGCAAGCTGCCTATAAAAGAAAAATATATAATTGCTTTTAAAAACGGTAGAATAACTTTTCCACTACTATTTTTATACAAGTATATATTTTGTAATTTCCATTCCTTTCTACAAATTCTGCATAAAGATGAATAAGTTGAAAATTGAAATATATTTTTCATTTTGGTGTTCACATCCAACAAATACATGAAACATGATCTCCTACAAAATTCCAACAAGAAAATATATTTGTCACTATCACATTTCAATGTTTGATGTATGTTTTGAAACTCTACATTGTTACGTAAAAATATAAAAAGCAGTATGAAATAAATTTATAATTAAATCTGTTTCTCTACGAATGTGAAATTATTCTAGTGTAAAATGCGTTCTTACGTATATTCTCATTTCAAAGTATTTCAAATAATGAATTTAATTATCACTGGCTTTTATATAAATACGTTTTTAAATTAAATTCAAATATATCTTTCCTTCTGGTAATTTATTTCCCTAAAGGATCGTTCTGGACTAATCAGGATTTAGCCTTAGCAATAAATAACAAGTGAACAAGTGAAACGGCAAAATAATATTACACACGTGTGTAGCGATCTCAGCAAGTTAAATTTATCAAACTAATCGTATCTGTATAGCCGCGGTCCGGGTGACGACATGGCAACAATGTGAGGTTTCACAGTTTGCATTGCTATGGGTCGGGAACAATTCCCAACTGAACACGGTTGCCATTTCTCCCAACTTTATTACGTACGCTGAGCGTAATGATATTATATAATTATAATAAATTGGAACACTACAATGGAAACTAAATTTACTAGTCGGATATATACATTTCTATGCAAGTTTATTTGCTTTGTATTCATTTGATTATAAATGCAATTAAAACAATGTATTAATTATGATTTACATGAAAGAATAATTAAATATATGTAGATATTTACATAAAGTACCTATCTTTTATACAATTGGCGGTAATTATCATTACTGTACTGTTTTCACTGTACAAATACAGTCGGTGGCATGATAGAAAATCGGTCTGAGGAATGTTAAATGCTAGCAGGACTTCTGTAAAGCTGCACTACGATTAGAAATATTTTGCTTTGAATTGTTATATCTATACGTAATACATTAAGCGCTCCATAACCAAGACTAGCAGATTGCACCCAAGCGATGCTCATGGTTTACCCACTAGAAAACAACACGATTACGTGAATACTCTCCCTTACCGCACCAACTTACTTTTGTGTCACCGTGTGTACAGCTATATTTCCACAAAGTGGTTACTTTTTAGCAACTGGTTGAAATTATTATCCAATAGATATGGATAACCACTGAGTTACGCAGAACACCATTAGAAATGTAATAATTGGAGGCAAAAGCTTATGGAAGCAAAGGCCCAATCTGGGCTGTAGTGCCATAGAAGAAGAGTTACGGAGTAAGGCCAAATATCATATATTCACCTTCTAATACTAACGGACCTATTCTGTAACAAATGTTTAGAAAATTGTTAAAATTGGTACCTGATAGCTATGGTTTTAATAACTAAAACTCAATTTTTTTGTTATTTATCAACGTACTTCGTTAGTGAAAATTTATAATAACTTAAGTAACCACTGAATTGCAGAATAGGGCCATAAGCCATAAGTGAGCTAATATCATAAATCACGATGCTATTAGCAATGTGAGATAAACATTCAAATATTAACATCATACCTAGTAACTGTTCATGGACTACTCTGCTCTATTTTTTAAAATTATATTAAATGTCATTTTAAAAAGTCAAATTAAAAAAAATACATTTAAAACTATATAAACACTTTGTTCTCGTGACATTAATGTAACACACTTTTACTATAAAAAACTATTTTGTTTTTATAACAGTAAAAATATATAACTTATGAGCTATAACTTTATTTTTCTATTTACCAAAGAATAAAATTTATAGTTAGTAGCCTAGTTGAAAATATTGTACAACCAGCATAATATATGAATATCGTACTAGAATGATCACGAGTAAATCGCAATGATGAGACCAAATCAATATAGCCAGTAGGTTTACTTTGTTTGATTATTAAAAAAAAACAGTAGGTATTGAATTGTCATTTTAAATAAAATTCTTGAAAATACTTATGTTATTCTTTGTGCTCGTATAAAACATAGTGTTCGTAATTCTTTTGAAAGTAAAACTTCACACTCGCGCGCTATTTCTTATATGCGTTACTCATTATTAAATATACCATAACATAGATCAAATATGAGAATTAATATAATATATACTAAAATCTGTTTCATCATTTAATGTCAGTACTAAAACATTGATTCGAACAGTTGTAATATAAGAGTTACAGAGTTACAAGAGCTACTGTATTATGATTACAGAGTAATATTTCATATAATAGAGACGATACAAAAATTCGTTATGGATATGAATTGAGATATTTGTAATTTTTAGCTGGCGTTACATATTCTAATTCGAAAAATTATACTTTCAATGCTAAAAATATATTTAAAAATATTTTAATATTACGTAATATTCCTGTTTCCGGAAACAGCTTTTAAATTAATAATGTTCATAAGTTCAGTTACGTTACGTTAAGTTAGATGCGGTTAAAGATAGATTTATGCAGACTACATTTTATTTTACTTTTTCTTTTACTTAATAAAAGTTAAATGTGTGTTAATATATGGACTGCTTTATGTGCACACTTTTAATTTTACTGTAAGACCTTAAGTTGCCCAACATTCAACTTAAGACCGTTAAAGTAAAAAATATCACAACTGCGCATGAGCTCTACTTCACAAACGTCTGCGTGCTGTGTATTTGTTTTTTTGTGTACGTTTTAGGTTATGCAAACGATAAATCAGTAAAGAACAAGATTGCATATTATAAGATTTAATTCAAGAATATCCCCACTTATATGATAAAATAGATATTTTATTGAAGAATAAAGTGGCCAAAAAGAATGTTTGGAAAAGTATATCGTCTGTATTAAATGAAACTGGTTAGTATATTTACTTACCATGTAATAATATTTTTTTATGCACAAATTATTACATTCTTGTCCATTTTAACAGGATATTTTTATTTATTTACATTTGCGACTACATGCCAGAAAAATGCTTTAAAGTAGCTGCATAAAGTACCAAAGTTAAAGTAAAAGTAAAAGCGAAAAGAAAAAGTAAAAGTAAAATAAAAAGTAGACTGCATAAATCCACCTTAAGATATTTGGTTATATCTATTTGAAACGTAATGGCAATTAAAATTTCTTCTTTAGTTTATTTTGTCTCGCGAAACACCTATTGTTCCTAAATCCAACTGTGCGAAGCCAGCGTGGATCGCTATTAGTTTTATAAGCAGAAATACTCTAGTGTTATCACTCGTCATTCCCTGTATATCCGTTGTTGGCAAGATCATATGAAAAAAAGATTTATGTGGTTTATAGGATATATAGGCAATTTGCCGCCATAGGTAATTCTCAGAGTTTCAGACACGCTCTTCGGACGTTTTTCCCTTACCTTTTTCGAAGGTGTGCATGGAGTCCGGAGGTAACCACCGACTCCACAGCTCTCCCAGCTTACTCCTGAACACAGGATCATCGTGTCCTAGTGCAGGAAATACGAACTGTGAGCTGAAGGTCTTCTTCAAGAGGTCTGTTACATTTCTAAGTAAATCTATTTGTCGAGATTGTGTTAGACGTTTCGCTGTGTGCTGTAAAGCATCTCTGAAACAAAAAGAAAATGGATCAGCTTATTTCCAAGTTAGAAATAGAATGGATAAAAATGTATATAACTACATTTTAATAGTGATATTAATTATGAAAAAAAATTAATTATAAAATATTCGATTGTAATATTTTTTTCCATTTTCATTTTATATATAATATACATAGGCATACGGTATATTGCAGGCCAAAGGTTGTAGACACCTTAATTTGCTTTATATGAAAATGTAAAATACAAAAATTTGTTCCATTCAATTGTATGTAACTTAGAAAAGGTAAATGTCATGTAAAGATAGGTCCTATTACTTTTATTGTTTAACAAAAACTGAAATGCAGTATGCAGTCATGTTTAAAAAATTTAAACCTTTCGGCCTGTTATAAGTATGTTTGTTTATGAATACTTAGCAGTAGTATTTTACAATGGATTATAATTTTGAAAATTCAATTAATATTATGAGAAAAGTATTTATTTTGTAAATTTTATTTCGCATGTAATTTAGTTTAGGTAATAAAATATATTGTAATGGAAGTTTCTGAAGCTGTGGAAGTTTATTTGTAGGATAGTTTATTGGATTCAAAGCTTCAATTGTTTTTTTTATTTAATCCTTTATTGTTAAAAAACAGGGTCAAATCCTGTTTTTTAACAATAAAGGATTAAATAAAAAAACCAATTGAAACTTTGAATCCAAGAAAATATCCTAGTAATAAAATATAAGTAATTGTAAAATAACCTTAATCTTCATGTATCCATATTTAAAATGATCTGAAAATTCATCAAAATCGTTAAAGGTAA
Source organism: Harpalus rubripes (assembly GCA_963082715.1). Taxonomy (NCBI): domain Eukaryota; kingdom Metazoa; phylum Arthropoda; class Insecta; order Coleoptera; family Carabidae; genus Harpalus; species Harpalus rubripes. Next base: position 37,345,353 of record OY720449.1, read on the forward strand.
GATCACAAAAATTCCGGGTCCAAACGAAACGCCGTCGTCAGACAACAATTATCAAGCAAACGCCTAAAAACCGGAAAACTACCAGCTCAGACGACCACCATCAACATAACTCGCAAGGACATCCAAGAACAGATTTTTTTCTCCCAGCAACTCCCAGTGTGGGCCGTCAAATAATATTTTGTTTTTTTCCGAAACTTGTACTAATACAGAAACAGTAACATTGCTTACATAAATAAATTTTAAAGATAAAGTAAATAACATATATTTTCATATTCTAGCGGCACTAAAATTGCGTACCTATAGCTTCTTCCTCATTGATTATAACAAATTTACAGATAAAGATAAAGATAAACGCCTCACAAATATATGTATATATATATATATATATATATATATATATATATATATATATATATATATATATATATATATATATATACAGGGTGTAAATGAAATAACTGCATTAAATTTAACCAGTAATGTACCTCGACGAGAGCAACAATATTTCTTAATAACTTTTTTTTCTAAGTCTTTTAGATTTTGAGTTAAAATTCTTTAAAGATTTGTTGCATATTTCGTTACCCGCCCATGGAGAACAAAGAGACAAATGGCTGCACTACCGTATTCAAGTGAGATACAAACAGCTCAAAAATTCTTGGTTATCGGTTACACTTAAAGTCACAGCCATTAATAAACGAATCAAGGGAAATAACATTATTATTAATTAATACGTAATAGTACAATTTTTAAAATAAATAAATTTAAATATTGGATAACAAAAGTATAAAGTTGTGTATTGAATCAGGTTTTTAATCACGTGAATAGTGGAAGACAAGGAGAAACGAGGTAACGAGACGAAGACCAAAAGCATAGTTATTAGGTTATGAGATGATTATTTATTGTCGACAAATCATAATAGTTTAAATTCGTTATTAAAAAAATGTAAGTACAAACTTTTGTCCATTTAAAAGAAGTACATGAGTACCAATAATTAGTCGTCCATTTATTGTTCCCCAAACATTTTTTAATGAAAATTTTTACAGCATTTTCGTCTGTCAAGATGTGTATTGTGCATAATAAATACACCTTCCCAAGTAAATTCAGTCTCATAAATGAACATTATGAGCCATTACCAAAATTGAAGTCTGTTATGTGCTGAAAACATTGAACTTTTTGCACATGGTACGGATACAACTGTTGCTTTTTTAAAAATTGTCAAATGTGACACTCCGTATTGTGATAAAGATGTACAAGATTAACAAATGTGCGAATATTAAGAACAGAATGATTTGGTGATGATTTGGAAACGCTCCGTGTAAATGCGTTGGCAACTCCATGACACTGTCTTTATGTGAACCGTGATGTCAAGTAAAATGTAGTACAAATACGAGTAAAAAATAAATAAATAAACCATAGGTAAGTAATTACAATGTCTGTGCACTCGCATTTTGACAGAATTTTACCTTATAAACAAGTTTATTACTAATGCCAAAATTTAATTGCAACAATTGACAGGACTGTCAATTGCTAAAATAAAATTTTTCATAGCTATTGCTGCTGCATCCAATTATCACAAAAATATTTGGAACGACTCGTCAATTTACGGGGTGGTAAAAATGCTAAAAAAATATGCGATTTCGAGAAAAAGTTATTAAGAAATATTGTTGGTCTCGATGAGTTATACTACTGGTCAAATTTAATGCACTTATTTCATTTACACCCTGTATATATATATATATATATATACAGGTGTTTCCTTTAAAACAACCAGCGTTTTTTTGGGCGAACTAACAACTTTATAGAAAAATGTTTTATACCAAAAATGATCAAAAATAAGGGGATTATGTATCAATAGTAACAAACCGAATATATAACCAGTGGTTCTCAAACGGTAGAACAAAATTCTATTTTTATAAATGGCATCATATATAATTTTTAGCTCTTTAAATAGAATATTATTTTCTGATTTCAACGATATAAATATAGCATAGGGTTGTATAACAATTATTTCGAGAAAAATAATATTAAAAACTAGACATAATGTAATAAAAAATGGGTTTACTACTAGCGTAACTAGGCAACAGGCGTATTATATAGTAAAATACCTGTGTATTGCATAGCCTATTGTAATATTATAACATTATTTTTAACACCATTTTTCTCGAAATAATTGTTATACAACCCTGTACGATATTTATATCATTGAAATCAGAAAAAAATTCTCTATCTAATGGGCTAAAAATTATATAGAATACCATTTAAAAAAATATAATTTTGTTCTGCCGTTTGAGAACCACTGGTCGAATTTTCGGTTTGTTATTATTAATAAATTAGCACCTTATTTTTGATTATTTCTTGCATATAACATTTTTTTTCGAAAGTCATTAGTTCGCCCAAAAAAGCGCTGGTTGTTTTAAAGGAAACACCCTATATATATATATATATATATATATATATATATATATATATATATATATATATATATATATATATATACGCATTTATGAGTAGTGTAGGAGTGCATGTGCAAATACTTATATTTATGTTACTTTTATATTTTGAATTAAAATATTATCACTTGCCTATTTAATTTTTGTTTGTTCAACAGTTTAGTAGAATCACACTATAGTAATATATATATATATATATATATATATATATATATATATATATATATATATATATATATATATATATATATATATGTATATATTTGCATAATTAGTTCACTTTATTTATGGACAACTAAAAAAACTGGCACAAAAATTTAAAAGTATATTTTTCTTAACTCTAAATTAAAATTATTATACTATACATCGTGTTTTCTAAATGTACTCATAAGGGCTTAAGAATTATTGTATGATTGTTATGTATTGGGATTTTCAAATAAGAAAACGCTAACTAGCGGCAAATATTAGAACTACAAACAGTGGTACACATTTGACATTTACATGAAACTACAACTATATGACTACAAAAACTCTACTATACGTACTTGAATTATAAATAAAAAATACTAATAAATGAGAAAATAATACGAAAACTAAAGAAATACAATTGACAGAAATGCTACGTTGACACACGTCAACAAAAAGTGTACCAGTGTTTAATGCGATCAGCGCCATCTCTTGATACTTGAAAATCCCAATACTATAGTATGTATTATGCCAACCCTTGGTAAAAAAGTGTATACTTTAAACCAATAAATGTTTATTATTATTGTTAAACAAAATATGGTCAAAATTAGATCTTTGTAGTTTGCAATTTCATACAAAATTTATAGAATAGAGAAACTTTTGGCGTGCATTGTATATTCTTTTGTTTATTGTACTGTACTGTAATGAAATGCTGATAATGTTGTTTACCGTATGCTGATTACCACAGATACTCATTGTTGGTGGCTAATTACATACCTATTCAAGTACTGACCGTTCATTACCTTACTCTAATGAGTCTCTTCAACTTCGAGTTTGTCCAGTGTTTAGATGAGATCATTAGTGAAAAGATGTAAGCTTCTTGCTTACACATTGTGTAAAATTTAATGTATGCAAATCAGATGTTTCTCATTCAAATTTACATAGATAGTTCCGAGAGCAGAATGCTAAATTATTCGGATACATTTATCAGAGGATAAATCGATCGTTGTAATCAAGTAGCTTTCTAAGCAATTTTTTTTTAGTTACAACTAATATTAAAAGTTGCGACGATTAGTGACTTCATTTATTAAGAATTGTATTTTATTTTGAGATTTCAACCTCTGTGGGTTATGTTCTTTAGGATGACCTACACGCACTTACAAAGATATACGAAAATTTTATGTAAATATCGAGAAGTATACTATATATACCTTGTTTCCTTTTTCACAAATATTAAGTTATACAGATGTAACAGAAATAAGTACATTAAATTTTAAATTAAACTTTTTTTTTGTAAATTTTCCAGATATCGCTTGCTAAAAATCTTCAAAGTTTTGTCACAAATATAATTGCCTGTCTAAGAATTCCAAATAAATTGTGATTTTAAAAAATACTAAGAAATATTGTAACTCTCGACGAGTTCTGCGACTTGTTAAATTTATTGTACTTAGTTCTGTTACACTCTGTATATGATTTAAAGTAAAATGATGAATGATATAACAAATTTTTTTTTCGGGTTGCAAATAATATTTCTTTTCATTTAATTATTATTGTATTGAAAATAAACAGGCACAAGTTCTAAATTCACTATACAAATAATCATTATTAATTTCGCTTGGTGCGCTTTTACAGTAAAAGAAAATATTAAAATTAAACAAATCAGTTTCAAATAAAAAAAATCTGATGTGGGCAGCACATTATTTTCCTTCAGTTCTATATTTTGTAAAAATTTCATACAGAAAGTTCCTTGCAAAAGATTATATTTCTTGTATATTACCTTCCGGTAGTTATATGTATTTTATACAAATTCCATACAGAAAGTTTCTAGCAAAAGATCCTATATTTCCAGTAAAATTATAACACAAACATACTATGTCAATTGCACTTGACATTGAAATCTTTCAATCATAATTTGCTTAATATAGTAGCTGTTTCCATAGTTATAGCATAGCTGGCTAATTTATAAAATTTAATTTCTCTATAATTTTTTAACTCTATATCCATTGAGTATAAAATGCAGTTAAATAGTATTAAGAATAAAATATTCTTTAATATTTATAATAACGTTAAATGTGAAAAAATGATATTTAACATTGTTTTTTCAAGGAAAACTGCTAAATCTTCAAATGTGGGTACTTTCGGTTGACCAATAATAACCAACATCTAATCAGCTCTTCATATAGATGTAACGAAGAGAAATCCGAAAGAATTATAATTTTTTAAATTGTAGTAGTTATCGCAGGGCAAATTTTTGTCACACGCAACACACAGGCACATACACACACACACACACACACACACACACACACACACCACACACACACACACACACACAGACTTCATCGTAAAAATAGTAAAATTGTATTCTAGGGGCCCTAAAACGTGCTTATTGATTAAAAACTCATCATAGAATTTTTTGACCAAAGACAATAGCTTCCTTACCTAAAGGTGACGGAAAGTAAATATATTCATATTTTATATAAAAACTGCATTTTGAATCAACATATCAAATTACAATTCTTAATTATTAATAGAAGCTGAGACCTAATACTAAACAGTACTTGGTAAAATAATTTTGGAATTTACTCTACCAGGAATGGAGCTAGCAAGTTTATTTAGAAAACGTCGATTTTTAGAAAATCTAGGGCTTGTGTGAACTGTAATGTAATTTAACAACAACGGATACTTAAATACATATTGAGCTAATTGGTGTTAAGTGCGTGGATTAAATTGATTGTATAATTTACATAATTGTGCGTTGTTGGGTTAAGTTAGGAAGTTTGCTTTGGCACGTGTGAGTGAATGACGATGTGTGCTTAAGTGTGAAAAGATAGAGAGTGTGAAAGTGCGAGGTATTGGCAGCACTGGCATCAGCATCGAGCTTTAAGCGGAGGTGTATAGGTGCGCGATATTGAATTAGCGGAAATTCAGTTACCGGGCTTGTGAAAATGGGACTCGGACGGAAACGATAAATACTTTTATCGCCCTGCAGTTTAGGGGAACTAAATTTACGAAGGCTGCGATTCAATAATACAACACGTTTTTACTCCTTCAGCCGTGACATTCACCCAGCGAATGAATTTGTCAAATAAATTATTAAACTTTATCTTCAATTTCACTCCTATTAGAAAGTAAATATTTATTGAGGTACGTGAGGTTTCACATCATTTGAACTGATTTTCTTACTTTCCGATAATACATAAACGATACTAAACATATTTATAAAAATTTTACTCTTAATTTAATATTAGGCCTTAAAGTAGATATCATATACAAACATGTGTCTAAAAAGATTGGCATTCCTACAGCAAGTTTAAGTGGCAACGTTTTGTTCCTCATTATCCTCATTGTCATCTTTATAAAACAATAATTCTACATACGTAGGCTAAAGTATTCTGAGAAATTTAATTTAACTGTAAATATATTTTTAGCGTATTCACCTTAGATTATTTTATAACATATTTAACATTTCACCGAGAACTGATATACTATCAGTTCTAACGCTTGGGTTACGCATATACAGTGAAATATGTCTTGAACAGACACACACTGGACTATACAAATTTGTTTGTCCAAGGGAGCTGTTCTTCTAATGGAAAATTGGATAAAATATAACATCAAAAAAATTTTATCTAAAAAAAGCATTTTAATTTGTTCTATTGTTTTTGACGAGTTTTCGTTTTAACAATAATAACTTGAATAGGTAATTCCATACTCATTTTAATGATAATATACAGCTTATTTTATGTTGAATTGAGGAGAGGATATTGTCATAAAAATATTAGAAAAGTTGTTCTTGTCTGCTCAGAAGAGAATCCGCTCAAAGGAAAGTTATGATAATACGTGAGACTGTCGCGACCAAGTAAATGCATAAATATTGTTTATTAAACGGTATTTATTGTAACCTAGTTTACAGTACGCATTAATAATTGGCCTAAACAGTCAACAAAAATTGTTTTTTTTAAATTTAAATATATGCTTGCTTTTAATATTTCCTAAAGTATTATAAATATGTTGGCCAGAATCTTATATTTACATTAATATTTAATTAAAATTCAACTTGAGTTTCGTAAATATTATAACACCAAATAAAAATAAAGTTAGGTTTCTGTGGAATAACTTATTTTTATGCAAAAAGAAAACTTAGAGAATATTATATTATGTAGGTACACACTTTATTTTAAATTTTGAAAATAAATAATACTTCAAACTAAAAATTTCCTAAATTTCACTAACCAAATCTGATTTGTATTCTACACTTGACTTGTAGCTGGGCGTACTTACTTAATTTCTAAAAGTTTGTCTTAATATTATTTAGTCTTTCTTAAATAATTTTCTGATGATGTACTAACTACTTCTTGAATGTTAACGGAATTAGCCGACCACAGCCAAATTTTATACGAGTTTAGCTCGGCAGCAATAATGTCCTCTCTTGTCTGAAATCGTGTTCCTTTCAATGGCCTCTTGAGTTTAGGAAACAGCCAGAAGTCGCGGGGGGCATATCAGGAGAGTGAGGAGCCTGTTGAACCACAGGAATCTTGTGCTTCGCCAAAAAAGACTGAATCAAGTGCGAGGAATGTGCTAGAGAATTGTCGTGATGGAGGCGCCAATTTCCTGTTGACCACAACTCCAGTCTCTTGCGCCGCACAGCATCACGTAGGCGATGGAGGACATCCCTGTAGTACGCTTTGGTGATTGTTTGACCCTGTGGTGCGTACTCGTGGTGTACCACACCGCGGGAGTCAAAGAAAGCAGTCAACATTGTAACACGAGGGGGGTCTCCTAAGATGATGATGAAGAGGATGATGATACTAATACTGCTTACTCCAACGATGACACACTTTATTCTAACTGGTGGACGCTTGGATGGTTGGCGTCCATGACTTCGTGAGAAGGAAGAACACACACACACTCTTTCACTTTACACTCGATTGAGGGATGAACACTTACATTATGACATGGACATTACTGATATTTACTAACTAAACTAAACGTTTTTACTTACTGTTATTATTATAACTTATTATTAACTATTGATTAAACTAAACATTATTAACAATTAAACTAAAGATTAAACAAATTACATTGTTACACACTGGGCTGGCAATGAGCCACCACCCAAAACCAAAAAACACTAAATGTTCCGACGACTAACGTCATCACGACGCGACGAACTAATCTAGACTCTTCCAAAACAAAGCGCTATCTTCAGAACAGGATTATCTTAGGAGTATAGGGTGCATAGGCTAGAGCATTCAAAGTCACACACGTATACATAATAATTTCTAGACTTAATGATAAGCAAATAAATGTCGTGATTATCATAATACGATAAAAAAAAATTAAACTGAATTTTGACATTTATAACTTTAAAAGATTAACACAGTTAAAAATATGATAATTGCAACTAAAATTTAGAAAAGTTTATAAAAAGTTATTTATCTGTTATTGCTCTCACCCTCGCCTTATAACAACATCACTTTAACGTTGCTGCGTACTTGGCGGGCCTTTTTTGGTCTTGATGACGTGGCATGCTTCCACTGTGACGACTGAATCTGCCGAATGGTTTCCACCTGGCTGTCGTCCAGTTTCAGGTAAAATTTGATGCAATAGCACTGCTCCAGTCGTTCCGTCATTTTCGTTGCAATGAAAAACCGACGAGAGCACTATACACTACCTCACTCAAATGCTGATTGCCAGCAACAGACGCTATCGACAGGCGGGAAAAAATTCACGCATGCGCACGAAGGTCTAACGTCGGCTCATGCAAGCGCGCTTGATTCAAATCCATCAGATTTTTGCAAAATAAAATAAGGTCGGATACTTTTCTAACATACCTCATATATAATAAATACGATACGTATATATCCAAAATATATTATATTCGAGCTTGCAGTACTTTAGTACTTTTAATATATTTTACGTTTGCTAAATGTCAGTAAATTTTTGATACGCAAAATAAACAATAATAAACATAATGAAGAGAGACCCAAGCGTGATGTGGAAGATTAGGAAGAATGGGTGTTTTTAAATAAAAAAACTAAATTCTTAATCACACTGTTATAGTAATAAACTAAGAGACCGACTACTTGTTAGCCATCACCAGACAAACGGAAAACACCATCCTGTAGATTCATTATCCTCTGGTTGTCTGATGATGGCTACTAAGTAGCCGAAATCGGTCACTTCATTTATTTGTAGAACAGTATGATTAAGAATTTTGATTTTTATTTGAAAAAACCCTTCTTTTCTTCTTACTAATGATGTAATTACATTAAAAACTTATTGAGGTCAATTCTAGTGTACTTTAAGAAATTCTAAAAGTGTTTATTTTGAAATTTCACATTTGGGTATAATCATCATAAAAACCCCAATAAAAATGTTGTCCAACACAATCATAACCCATTAAATTTTCATCTGCCAATATTTTCCCTGTTGATCAATATGTGACAGACACACCACCACCACATGAGGTACTTTTTACGATTAATTTGTTTTCAATTATCGAAAGTTCATCGAATGGAAATTAACTCCCGCTTTATCATCATCAGATGTTGCTGTTATAATATTGGAAAAATGAGCTTGAACATACGTGGATTACGGTCCACATCGGTGTTAGTTTTGCTAAGCTATTAAGCCCTAGCCCAATGGCTAGATTCACGGGAATTAGTTATTTAACACGTAGATATCTATCGCATTGCAGATGAACGGAGTCCCATAACTTTGTTTATATTTGGTTGTGGTAAAGCTAACAACTTAAGTAGATGAACATAAATGTAAACTGTAGGTATTATTTTTGATATTGTTAAGGTAAAATTAATAAATATGTAAGGTTTTTTGTTGATCGATACAAATAGATTAGATTAAGAAAAATAATTTATTCTTATATAAAAGATTAGCAAAAGGTATCAAATTTTACAAAATACATATACACGAGTAAATGATTCGAGAATAATATAATATCAATTATTTGACACTAATATAACTTACTATAATTTACAATTTGTTCATGTTTAGATTATTAGTTCACGGCGAATGCTCGTAATTTGAGTGAATTAGTAATGTATCTGTGCACATCGAACATCATGGGCTATACAAATAAATATTTATGTTTTTCTGTTTTGTTCATACAAATAATATTTTATACACAATAAATAAATTCCAATATTTCGTATATCGTTTGTATATAGAATTTTGCTATGTGGTATGAGTTTAACAATTTATTTATTTGGTTAACAAGGAACGAATAAAATGAATACAAAAAATATTTTTTTTAATATATTACTTCATTTTTAAAAATATAATGAATTCAATATATTTTTTGAAGGTATGCGAAATAGATTGCAACGGTAATACGCCATGATCATTGTTGTTATTATTAATAAATAATAAATTAATGAACATATCCGAACATATTGAAATATATTTTTATACTTAAGATAAAATTCTGCCAAGAGAGGTGTAAAATATTTCATGAATATGAACGTACTTTCTATACTTTGTAACAATGAGAACCATAACCTTCCAGGTATGTCATTAATTAATAAATTTGTCTTTAAATCAAATAAAAATGTAAAAAGTACAATCAAAATTTACAGCATGAAATATGTGTATATTTTAATAAAGAAAAATAATGGACCAATATTTAAACGTAGGTAGGTACAGGTCAAATTCTTAATCTGACTAAAAATTTACTTGTTATACAATTTTTTGATGTTTTCAAACTAAATAAATGTGGAAATATAATTTCTATAATATATAGACTGGCCAGAATAATGATATTTCTATTTTTAGGTTCGAGTAATGTACGTATATAAAATTAAAAATAGACAAAATGTTATTCAGAAGTGTTGGAAAAATTATAATCTTAAATTTAAAGCTCTATACAGATGGGGAATTGATTACGTAAGGAGATAACAAGACAATATAAAAAATTTTAAAATTTGATAAATTCTAAAATTTTATATTTAAACTAAGATTTAAAATATTGAAAAGCTTTTAACTACTTTTCCAAATAAATTTTTTATGGTATACTTGAAAATAGTGATATGGAAATGATATTCTGGCCACCGGTTTTTATTAATAAAATTTTATTTGTAGTTTGGAGACATCATTATTATGAGTAAATTTTCTATCATGTTAATACTCAATTTTTCCATGCTGAAACCAAAATCATTCACAATGTATATTTATAGAAGATAAATAAGTCTACAACAAATTTGACCAGCGTTCTAAAATTAAAATAATTTTCTATTTGATACGGGTTCGAACCTAAATCCATTTCAATTACGAAGCAGTATAATGGTATCCATTATTCGGTAGCTGATAAATATTTAAATTAAAAGGATATCCTTGAGCGTCTTGTAGCTTGTGAAGTACAAAATCTCAAAGGCGTTTAACCTAATAAATATTGGCAAGGCGTAGCTGCCATGCATCAAGAAGATAGAAAAATCCTTAGCGGTAAAACAAAGAACGGCTACACCTGCCAATAGACAAAGAAAATCGATGTGAAATGCATTTAATTACAATAAATTCCCATCACCTTTAAGACTGCATAATTAATGTGCATTCGGAATAACTGCAATTATTTTCAGCTGTTTTTTTATTCACCACGGCTCCAGATTGCTTTGAGCTTATAATCACTCGTTAAAATAAATAAGATCCCAAACAAATGTCAGACATTTTGATTAACTTTTCAAGGAAACGATCTACAATATGATAAATTGTGAGCAGTATTCTAAATGATCTAACCTGACGTTTCTATTTCTCGTGTACATTTAGATAAGAAGGGCATGGCACAGTTTAACCCTTGCAATCTCACGCAACTTCAAGATTACCCCTAAAAATTGATTTGAAAATTTGAAAGATGTAATGTAATATAATTTCCATTCTCGACGTCTTCCTAATATTACCTGTTCGATCAAAACAAATTGGAAATAATTTGTTAGACTTAAAATGGAATTGAATATGATTATCGAAATAATTCATGATTTGCGAATATCCACTGTCAGCTCAGTTATACTCTGTTATTTTGATTGAAGTTCTCTATAATTCATAAGAATTATATTACCTTTTTTAGCGCAGCAGTGATTTTAAGACCACGATGCGATTTGACAGTTTCAGAACAGTCTAATCTAAATCGGTTATAAATAGCTTATAGTTTTTAACTTAAAACAGTTAACAATAATGTAATGAAGGCACTGTCGTGTCACAACAAACATCATTACGCTACACGTTAGATTTCATTATGATGAAAAGCATTTTTATGTATATTCTTTTAGAAAATAAAATAAAATAAATAAATATATCGTCACAGCTTATTATCCATTGCTAAGATGACACCTTTATTGGGTTGTAACGAAATACCTTGGTTTTGCAATTATAACAACAATTTTCAACAATATTTAATCAATTAGAGTTTTTACTAAAAGTTCATTTTATTCTCTAACAACGAACTTTGCTAATAATATTGAGATCACATAAATTATTCTATTTCAGCAGTTGGAAATATGCATGAAAAATATGAGTTCTGCCAGTTTATATTTTAAATAAACAAATTGTAAAACCTACGCATATTGTGATATGTTTCTTTTCTTTAGATCAGTTTTTAAACTTAAATAAATTGAAAACGGTATTAAAGTAATCCGTCATTTAATACTGTGTTACATCGCCTTTATTGGTAATAGCAGCTTTAATTCTATTAAGCATCCATAAGCCCTACACATTTTTCTCTTAGAACTTAGAATATTGTCTTATGTGTCTTGGAAAGTAGGTCTCAGTAGAAAATAAATCTGGATAATAGAAGATGAGCCTTTTAAATGCGGGTAGAACTATTAACACACAATATTTGACTCACATTTTTTATAAGTTGTTTGTCTATATTTAAAGTAGCCGAAAGAATTTATAGAAATCTCTCACCATTAGTGTAGGTTTTCTAATTTGTTAAGAATGTGAGCCGGCCGAACTAATGTGTCCTGCTACACGTTAGGTTTCATTATGATGAAAAGTATTTTATGTATATTGTTTTAAAAGACAAAATAAAATAAATAAATATATCATCACGGCTTAATACCCATTGCTAAGATGGCACCTTTATTGTCTTGTAATGAAATACCTTGGTTTTGTAATTATAACAACAATTTGCAACAATATATAATTAATTAAAAATTTTACTAAAAGCTCATTTTGTTCTCAAACAACGAAGTTCACTAATAAAATTGAGATTACATAAATTATTCTATTTCAGCAGTTGGAAATATGCATTAAAAATATGAGTTCCACCAGTTTATATTTTAAATAAACCAATTGTAAAACCTATGCAAATTGTGATATATTTCTTTTCTTTACATCAGTTTTTAAACTTACATAAGTTGAAAACGGTATTCAAGTAATCCGCCATTTAATACTCTGTTACGTCGCCTTTATTGGTAATAACAGCTTTAATTCTATTAAGCATCCATAAGCCCTACACATTCTTCTCTTAGAACTTAGAGTATTGTCTCATATGTCTTGCAAAGTAGGTCTTGGTAGAAAATAAATCTGGATAATGGACGATGAGCCTTTTAAATGCAGGTTGAACTATTATCACCCAATATTTGGCTCACATTTTTTCTAAGTTGTTTGCCTATATTTAAAGTAGCCGAAAGAATTTATAGAAATCTCTCACCATAAATGTAGGTTTTCTAATTTGTTAAGACTGTGAGCCAGCCGAACTAATGTGTCCTGGGCTCGTACTTATATACCAAATTTTTCATCATATCTTTCACTTACAAAAGCAACTGTTTTTGATCTGGCGTGAAATCATAAATTCAAATAAGTATAAAAATAAAATAAATAAATATATCATCACGGCTTATTACCCATTGCTGGATGTGCCAATCTGCTTTGTGCACCAGCTCACGGGCACTCATTGTCGGCGTGGAGAGTGCACCACAGGGGTCAATTAGTATTATTAGATAGATGTTCAGTTTTTCGTTATTCATTCATTTATTTGAAAATACATAGATTCAAGATTTCAAAATGGCGATAGCAGAAAGCTTGAAAGTAGTAAAAATTTTGAATAGAGTATGTGTGCGACGTAGATGCAAAAGGAAGGTTAAGGGCATTAGAAACACGAATATATTAAAACAAATAACTAAGCTATAGATTTAATAATATAATACCCATATTCATAAACAATCGTAAAAATTTAAACGATTTTTTATAAATTTTATTAAGTAAAAACAGTCGACACTGACAGAAAAATCAAAATGTAACTTGACAAGTTCGATTCTATTTGTCAAAAATTGTAACGAGCCTTTTTGAAACTTTACGATGGTATAGATGATGCATGTTCTAATTTGTTACTACACCGGAGGATCTTATTTTAAGATGAATACAATGGCCGACGTGTTGATAAATCTATAACATCAGTGTACGGATGTTTTACATTTTGGTTTCATATCAATAGTAAATTGTTCATTTTATTTCCTAAAGGCGGAATAAAGTTTTGTCTCCTTATTAATGAATTTCGTGGTGCACTTTAAAAACAAAATTTTATTTATTTGTTGAAGAACTTCTTTATTAGAACCAGCGTTACGGCATTTCTTATAAAAGCTTATAAAGCGAAGAAGTTTCATAAATTTTGTGAAACTGTACAGTCTAAGAGAAAGGTTTATTCAAGAATATTTTGTTATTGAATTCCTTTCATTTTATAAGCGAACTATTATGAACAAAAGAATAAAATTGTTTAAAAATAAAGTTATCAAAAATTTCTTCTAAGGAAGACTGCAAATCTTTTATACTTTCAACTTTCTAAGTGCTTTTTTATGTAGGTTTCTAATAATTATATGAGAATTACGCTAGAATTATTGAGAATAAGAAAAAGAGGTAAGCTTAGGCTGTGGAAAACAAAAGTTGCACTATACTTTTAAACAGTTATTGCATGCTAGTTCTGTAACAACGGTACGTACTAATTTATAGCAAAAATACTTTTAAAAAAACAATAATAATTATTGCAAACACTGAATAAAATATGAAAATTATAGGCTTTATATTTGTTTCTATTGGTTATATATTTTAACAATGTGCAATGTTGCTAAAAATTAGCAACTATTTTGCAGAATTGAGGTGCTGAAATGAAATTGCGACGATTAAGTTAGTTAGAATATAGTTAAATAATTTGTTAAAGTATCGTTGTGAGTTAAAATATGGAATTAACCTGAGAGAATTTACGAATCATTATGTATAAATAACGTGACAACTTTGAAAATTTTTAATTCACTCTGCGCTTTTAAGTCTGCCAGAAATGTGTTTGAAAGCAATGTTCCCAAAGATTGATCGGGAGCTTTTAAAAAAATGAAAGGATAGAATAGTGAAGTATATTATTGTTGAAAGGAACTACTTTGAACATATTTAAAATAAAATACTACAAAAATATTAGCAACGTGTCTTCTCGATAATTCTATCGTGTAAATGGAGTTTTTGGGCACGCTGTTCCTTTTTTTACTTTAAGTGATATATTTACATTAAACGGTTTATTGTTTTTACCTCTCGCTACCCTTGGTAAGGAAGGTATAGGGATCGTGCTAAAAATCGCATATCGAGATTATGGTAAATCACCACGTTTTAAGGTCCCTAGACTCCAATTTTAACATTTTCACAATGATGTCTGTGTGTATGTGTGTATGGATTCTCCACTCTAATTCAAATACTAATTCAGAAAATTTTGAAACCTTGTATTTCGAACTTTTCTGTAATGGAAAGAGCCGATTAGATTTTTGTGAACATCGGATAACCGGAAATGACACTTTACTAGAAGCTCAAAATAGTTTTTCTTCCAAAAATACATTTAAATGTTATTTTTTTGAGATTAATGTTATTATAAAAATTAAAGATTATTAAATTTTCTATAGATTTGCATTAATACTTTTTCTATATATTTTATGGATAAATTTATAAAATTATCTATAATTTAAATCCCAGATCTACGCTTTAAACAAACAAAACGCAGTTATTCAAATGTATGTAACTAACAGATAAATGTCACTATCCAAGAACTAATCATTTCAAAATAACATTAGTAACGTTTTAAAAAGAAAAAAGTAAATAGAACAATAGAAAAGGAATTAAATACAGCTTCCAGCATAATTAGATATGTAGGTATGTATTTGGATTAATAAAAATTAACGATTTACAAAACTGTTTAAGCTAATCTTCATTTTTGGATTAGTGAATTCTATTCTATGCCGGTATTTAAAATTTAGTCTTCATTTTATTTATGGTTAGAGCAACACCTCATGTCAAGAGTGCCCTCGGAGCTATGGGTTCGAATCCCACTAAGGCATGGATGTGTGTGAATATGAACCCACTCTGTAATTGGTATTTAATTCTGTTTAGGGGTTTAAAAAAAGATAGTTACTTGGATTAGATTAGACAATACTTTAAGAAATAAACTGTCAAAATTAGAGTAAAATTCGCTAATCCAAAAAACTTAATCTTTTTTGTGACTCGGGCTGTAAATGGCGGGAGGTATTGTGATGGCCACACCAGATTTTTTGTATTTAATTTTTAGAAAAACAGAAATATTTTAAGGTAGAAATGTATGTCGGTATACCTGACTGGGAGAAACAAATTCTTGTACTTCTTGCCATGTAACATTTGCTTTATTAAAAAGCCTGAAATTGTCTTTGTGTAACGAAATACAGAAAAGCAATTTTGTTTGTAATTTTCTTGTCGTGGAAGCTCCACGGTTATTGTAGTCGCAAATGAGAAAAGGTAGGTATATATAAATCGTACATTCAGTAACAACTACGAGGTTTGATAAAAAATTAAAAACAATTTTCCGAATTTTGGAAAAATTCTTTTTAGTTGAGAATCCGCACGCCAAAATGTATATATCCTCATAAAAATTTACCCTTTTTTTCAACATGCTGTATAAAATGATGGAATCAAGGATCTGCATTAAATTTTGAGTTAAAAACTGTATAAAGTGCAGTAAAGTGAAACTAAACAATGTTGCAGAAATTTTTTAACCAGGAAGTTATGTCGAAACCAAGGGTTTATAAATGGTTAAATGTCTTCAAGAGGGCCGTGAAAACATAATAGATGACAAGATGTTCGCGCAATCGCCACATTACTTTAATTTAAGGGAGGTTGCTGAGGAAATTGGTATTTTATACGGCTCATGCGAAAAGATTGGAGGTAAACAACTCCTCGATTTTGCACTACAATAATGCACTCGCAATTTACTACATATTCGAGATTTTTTGGCCAAATATAACACCATCGTGATGCTGTAGCCACTGTATTCACCAGATATGACCCCCTTGTCTTATCTCTTTCCAAAAATAAATATGACAACGTTTTGCGACCATAGAGAGGCACAATTTCCAAATAAGGTGAAGGCTATGCCACAACATGAATTCCACAAGTGATTTGCAGGTTGGAAATAACGTTGGCATAAGTGAATTTATATCTAATGGGGAATAGCTTGAACAGGACAATATTAATACTGTTAAATAAATTATTACTTTTTGAAATCAATGACTTTCTAGTTATTTTTATTACCATATGTGGTACTAAACATAATAGAGACTTTTCTATGCCAACAATTCACGAACTAGGAGAAACTGTAAATCTTTTATAGAGTTAAAATTTGAAACTTTGATCTTTGAAAATTTGAGGAAAAACTAACTTTTAAAAGAAAATTTTAATACAAAAGCAAAATTTTCTTTGTGTACGGATTTTTTTTATCCTAATGGTAAGTAATAAACGTGTGGCCGTGCTTGTTTATAATGCAGAGCGGGTAAACATTTGTGTTGTAATTTAAAGATATCTTAAATGTGAAAGGATGTTAGCAAAAGCTTTGAATAAATTCAGGGAAATCATGGTATTTTGCACGAGTAAAACCTCATTAGCAATCAATTGTTTTTTATCCAATAAACCGCGTTTGCGGTAAAGAATTGGCCGGAGAGGGTGCGTAAGGCAAGATTAGTATGCCGGTGGTTTATCTAAATACACCCCACCCCACTCACACGGGGTAGGTCGAGGCGCGCTTATTTGCTCGGGCCCTTCGCACACTTATCGATTTTCGAAGTTGCAGATGTGACCGGAATTATTCGCCTACTTATGCCATTCTTCGAAAACTCTCTGGTTTTATTTGGGACGTAATCGCATAACTTTGAATGCTATTTCATACTCGACAGGGGAAAGTTTACCCAGCCGCAGGATTGAGAAATAGAATCGTGTGCCGTTCAACTTTGATTCAGAACTTGTGTATTTATGAATATCGATGAGCCGGGGAGGTTATTTTTCATCGCCTTCGCCGTTCGCCCTCGTCCTGCTGTGAGGAATGCGGGGTGGCAGGTAATTTCCCTCTAAGTGAAACGTAGATAAAGCCGATAATTCATACATCGCTTCGCTCGCACGCACGCAAGTACGCACGCACGCACAGGCACAGGCATCACACAGCAATATCGATTCCATACGCACGTTCATGCCACGAGTCTAATGTCTGATGCTCACATTCTAGTTTTGTTATTGACGGGCTATGACGGAATGACGGGTTCATTTCATGTGAAACAATGCATGCTGCTCCAATTGCTGCCTAAGCGTCAAACTGTACCTGTCGACTGTCAAATTTTATTGTTTATGAGGATGGGTTCCCAACGATAATGTTGTTAGAAACTTTACAATGGAATGCATTTACTTTAATTGCTTATTTACGATCAATTAACTAGATGTCAGTAGCAGGACGTTATGAGTTAAACGCAGCCAGCATTAGTTTCAGGACAATTGGAGGAAATAGTTTTTTGGCCAAGAAAATCCGTAGTAAATAATAAATCCTGCTGGGTGGCAATAATTTCTGTAAATGTTTGTGCAACCATTAATTCATTTCAGGATCATTAAATCCGTGAAAATTTGTCCTCATTTTGTTTCATTTTTATTTTATCTCAACCGTATCTTTTTTCCACTTGACGATACTCGTTTTTCAGGGCTTTCTTGTAATAGTACATCTCCGTAAGAAAGCTAAAATAAACCCGGCTTTCTGTTAAGTAATTAAAAATTTCATATTCTCTTTTTTAAATGTTTCAAATTACTTGCATTTGATATAAAAAGTCAAATAATATTTGAAGAAGTAGGTACGCAATTCAGGCAACTTCAAAGCAGTATAAATAATTGAAGTATCTAGATACTTCAAACGGAATTCACTTTCTGTGCTTCTTAGGGAATCTAAACAAGGCGTGGTGGGAGTAAGTGGTTTTGCTTTTGTCTTTCGCAGCAAAGTAGTCAGTCTGCACTGTGCGAAATTAGATTCCCCCGCTTATCTCATTTATTTCCTTAAATGTTGTAATAGGTTTCTTTTCCTGTGCTTTGCCAATAAATTGAAAATGATTTCTTGTGGCTTACTTGGCGGATGGAAATACAGTATCAATGTTTCTAGGGGCTTTCAAACTGTAAATGTGAACCATCTACTATAATTATTTTGCCTTTTAGATATTCCGAATACAAAAAAAAAACTCCATTTAGAATTCATGAGAGCAGCAGGAACGAATACATGATATATTGAATTCTTAAAATACGCCGTAACGTAGTTTTGATTTCCTCATTAACTCTATATTTCCATTAGTGGTTTTTGAAACAAACTGCCGATACGTCCTAACGAAACGCTAGAAAAGTGTTCGTATCTATAATGGATAGTCGATAAACGGTTATAGGTTTCCCATTATTTTCATCTAAACGAAAGCGTCTTTTTTCTTCTTTTAATTTATTAAATGCTTTAGCGCAAAAATCCTTTTACCGCATAATCTGCTAAATAGGTTACTGCTCGCGTATGCACTATTATTCCACAGAAAGTAATTATAAAAATCGTACGGAATCTCTTGTTCATAACTTTAATTTTCAACACGTACTAAATGTAGCAACACTATACGCTATTATTGCCCTTCCACTACCATTTAGTTTTTATTTTCTGCAATCGACAATTTGCTGCTACTTCTAATTACGGTTGTAATTACTGTTTAATTGCTTTCATATTTTCTATACTACATGCAAATATCAATTTGCATTTTTCAAAATTCTGCTTGCAAAGTTGTATTAACATATGGTGCATTCCATTTTGTCAGTAATGCAATTTTAGCATTAACCTGGAATTAAATAATAAGACGGTGTAAATAGTACATGAATTATTTATGAAGACAACGCTGTACGGTAAATATTCGAAGAATATTTATAATTTTTGTTCTGAAAATTCCGCAGGGTACCTACACAACGCGCATCGAAAGTTTTACTAATATACTTTCAAATTACATTCACAAAAACTTTTATGTTTTTAAACTTCATCAAACATATTAAATAACTAAAAATTAGAAATAGAAAACTATGAATAACCTGAAAGTTGTAAATATGTTTTAATAAGGCAATCATACAAACACATAAATTGCTTTCTGTTGCATAAAATAAATTAATTTCTATCATTCCAATACATTAAAAAAATTCTTGAACTTATTCTAGTGCAGTCATTCATTGGTCAACTGTCAAACATATACTGGATAAAAAATATACGTATCATTTTGAGAATATTCTTATCTTATCTGTCGAAGAAACCGAGTACTTCTATAAAACATGTATTTCTTAAGGAAAAGTAATGTTTATTTTACAATTACATATGCATGTATAACAAATGCGGAAGTGATGCGTTTATATGGTGACAGTGCAATAAATGGCTCAATTAAAGCTCAAAGACTAAGATGGTTGGGACGTATAATGCGGCTACCAGAGGACAAAACAGTGAAGAAGATTTTCAAGGGAAGGACAAGAATAAAGAAGAAAATAGACTATCCTAAGGGAAAGAGGTGTGGGAAATAAAGACTAAATGGATTAGAATGGAAAGAAATATGTAAAATAACTAAAAGGCCTGCAGAGCTGTTAATTAATTTGAACTTTGCTTAAAGTTTTAAAAACACGTTTTCCGCATGTTTTCAATAGTTTTTTATGTAATAAGGGTTGAAAGTACCTCTTTGCTAACCGAGGCTGCAACTATTTATGGTCCACAAATAAGAAAAATCTGATGTGGCCAGCACATAACCTCTCGCCATTTTACCTGGTTGTACACATAAAACGAAAAATATTTTTAAATACAAATACATATATTCCGTCTCACTACAAAATAATTCTCACATATATTTGCAAAATCTATGGGATATTTTAATATAAATTATGTACAATACACACATTTTCTTTATATTCAATATCCTGAAATTTTCTTTTTCTATTTTCCTTTTCTCTTTCTTTATATTCGTATTTTTTTCGAAAATTCCTTTTATATTCTTTTTTTACATATAATCTTTTGCGTTGTTGACTTTTTTATATTTTCATAATTATGTACAAATATTTTTGATAGTAACATACAAATATTTTTGACAGTGACATTTATGTGTCAATTACAAACATTTCTTACCCTGAAGTAGTTTGATCTGAGAATTTTTACATAAAATTATTTTATATGCATTTATTTATCTCTAAATCTATAGAAGATATAATAATGAATTTATATTTATCGAATAAAGAATTTAACGTTCTTTAATATAAATATTTACATAAATTTTCGATAAATAATATTTAGATGATTTTTTTCTTGTAATTACTACTTCCGGTTGTCCAATTGTTACCAAAACTTAAATAACTCTTCCCATTATTGTTAGATTGAAAAGTCCGTAGTTAAAAATGTCTTAAGTCTTATAGTATTTGAGAAATCGTGAATCCAACATCCACACACACATCCACACACACACACACACACACACACACATACACACACACACACACACACATCCACACACACATACGGACATCATCGTAAAAATGTTATAACCGGGTTCTAGAGACCTTAAACGTGCTTATTCACTAAAATATGGATATGCGATTTTTAGCATGAATTCAATATCTCTCTCAGCGAGAGGTAAAAATCACGATAATTATTCAATTTTTTTAAACAAATTACATGTTTGATTTTGGTATGAAGCAATACATTTGTATTATTACCTAAATATAACATTAAGTATATTACTGACAATTTTTTAAATGCGAATTATGTATATTATTTTTTTCTTCATAATCAATGCATTAACCGTACTGTCTTTTTCAGATTTTAATAGTTTTTGTTCATGTTTACTATCATTTTTTAAATCCTTTTGACAGGGATTTATTAAAAGTTACTCTTGTGTAGGCTAGTCCCAATATTTGATCCGTTGATGTTTTGGTTATCGGTTATTCCGGTTCTTGTTTGGTTCGAGCATGTGTAGTCGCCATTTTGGATATATTTATCGATTTGGAAGCGTTGTCTTATTGGTTACAACTGCTACATGTCACATTTTCTTCTAATGTGCTGCATACATTTGTAATTTGATAAATTGTTGACAATGATTCAATGGTTTTTTGTATGTTTTAAGTTGATGTCTCAAGTTGTAATGTTATTTAGAGTTATTGTATAATTCTGGTGTAATTTGCTGTACTGTCAAATCTACAGTTGGCTTACAAGACAGATCATTTGTTGTTATATACTTCCAAGATAATTGTCGCATATTTTCAGGATTATATATCTTATTATATTATTCTTGTCGTTTTAACATTATAAAATCAATTAAATTACAGTTACATTTCCATTTATTTTCATAGCAATTATTTTTAAATATTTCAATGTTTTAGAAGACATGTTATGTTGTTATTTGGCAAACATATATATTTCAAATTGATATTGTTAATAAACATATTTCGCCAATTTCTTTTATACGATTATAAGGAAATGAAACTACTTTCAACAATTTTAGTTTATCAAATAAACCATTATCTAATACGTCTATTTTATTTCTCGAAAAATATAGTTGTTTTAAGTTTATCCAACTTTTAAATATGTGATATTCTTATTTTCTTATATTCACATCGTCTCATAATAATATTTCCAATATTTTTGACCTTCCGAAAAATATTTTCTGCTAATATCTTAAACTTCACATATCTAAGTTTATTACAGTGACACGTTCATCAAAATTAAGTTCTTTACTATGAAGTTCATCGCCATATACAACATCAGAACATTTTAAAATTGCCTCAATCCCCATATATGTTTATAACATATCTCTCCGAATTCACACTTCACTATTATACTATAAATTTTTAAAAATAGAAACACCAATGTTGGAATCATCTTGCTTTGTATGCCTAAACAAAGTAAACCATACATTTTTTTTTTTGTAATTTTCCTGTTAATTAGGCGTACATAACTATCTTATATAAAAAAATGTTGTTTATTATCATCCCACGTTGTGTCTGCTTTAGTTTTATGGGTAAATCAAATATTTTATTTGTTACTCACTTGTAAATTTCATATAATGATACGGCCTACTACTTTTAAAAATTAATTAAAATTTTTAATAGTTTTGTAAACTCTGTGGACACGAACATGTTGTCTTCAACCAAGTGGAATTACAACAAAATAAACAATATCGTGTATATTTTTACATTTTAAACTGTGGTACAAATTTTGCAAATGATTCTGGTGCAGTGACAGTGTTTTCTAGTGTAAGTGTAAGTCAAACTTTTAATGATACTGCATTCACACAAGGATAATATGAATTATTGAACCCAGTTGATTTAGATTAAATTTTTCCTAATAACAAGTTTTTAAGCCGATGATATCAAATAAACTTTCAAGGTATAATTTTCTTGTTATTTAATTATTGACACTAATTGATTTAGTAATTAGATTGGAATCAATCAATACAAGCAGAGTATTTAATTTATTAACATAATAAGAGTACATTGACTTGACAGTTACGCACAACTACGTCTCTTCTGAACTAACATATGATTGCTATACTACTTGATTATATATTTTATTTATAATATTTAATCGTAGTGAGGGTCTCTTGTAAATACATTGCAACAATTGGTACATTAAAAATGTTTACAGTAAAATTCAAACTGCTTTAATCAATCTTGAAAATTTAAGTAAATTTGTAACTTAACTTGAAATAGTAAGTTATAATTATTATTATTATTATTATTATTATTATTATTATGTTAATTTGTAATAGGTAATTAATAATAAACGTTCAGTTTACTTTAATAATTTTGTAATTTATAATAATTCGCAAAGGGTAAAGTAGAAAATGTTATGTTGCCCTCGTAACTTCACAGCTTGTAAAGTATAGGAGGCTATGGTACAGTTAACGCCAAATTTATCTATCGGAATGTTCAAAAGAAAGACTTCTACTATGTATAAATAAAATAACACTTCATAACACTGTTTTGGTTCGATTTGGCAAGTTTTAATTTGCCACTACTCATAGAGTAACATAATAATCCACCAAACTACCCAAAACTCTGCGCGATCGAAAAAGTGGAGCTCTATTAAAACCAAAATGCGGAAAACATGTCAACCTGCCAGTTCTATGACAGATTTTAAACGCAAGTGAATTAAGTGCACAAATTTAATAACAGACGATTCTGTGCAGAAATTAATGAGACATGTCAAAAGGAAAATAATATAATCTGCATTCATTAGAAAAGTGATACATTGTATGACGAAGTAACATTTTTTATACATTTTCCTCCACATTTCTCGGTAAGGGTGGCAGACAGCTTCCTCGTGTTCACTGCGAAGTTTCAGACGACTTTCCATGTCCACAGCCTTCTTAGTGTCTTACAACCCGGCCAGAGACGTCCGTTTGATCGACGCTGAGGACACCATCAGCACGAATCCAACCCTCGTGCACTAGGAAAACCAACACCAACACCAGCCGCAACAACTTTTGACAACGCACAGAGTCAGCTGACCACTACTAGCGCTACGGCGAGGAACTGTACTACAAGAATAAAATATATTTATTCTTTTTATTTTATTATTTTGTATATGCATATCCACGGAAAAACTGGAATTTTTTTTTCATAGCACTTAAAATTCACAAAAAATGTAGCACGGGTCATCCGCCAAACAGACACACCGGCATCTCTTTTTACACATTTTAAACTAACAAAAATAATCCTAGACCTCCAACTAGCCACACGTAATCCTGACTTACTCCTAAGTACAGCACGACAACCGAAGAAAAGGGCAGGTTCATTACAATTGTAAGGAAAGGTGTAAATTATGTACACTGGCTTGCAAAAAAAATCGCATACACTTTAAAAAACAAGTAACAGAGTTTTTACCTTTTTTAAATATAAGTTGTTAATTAACTGACAATGGAGTTGTCATTGTTATCACTATCAGGTTACTTACTATTTTATATATTGCAGAACAAGTTCTTCATTCGGAACTTTAATTGCTACTATTGACATTGACATGTTAAATATCAAGACTGACTCAATACAGAAAAAAGTAGGTGATCGCGATTTTTTTGCAAGCCAATATATAACAGTAAGGAGAATGTATGATTCTTCCTGAGGAGTAACATTGTGGTACGAGGATTACAATACAACGAGGCAAAAACACACTTCGCCCACGCGGTGTATGTATCACAGGATTCACAGCTTGTATCGTCATTTAAGAAAAAATGCATAGATCATTAGATTAGGCAAAAATGTTAATTTTCAATTGTTTATTTTTGCGAATAACTTTTAAGTGTCAAATAATTGTGGATTTTGTTTTGCATTTCTTCAGGGCTCGTGTTGTTTCGAGTAGAGATGCTCATATTTTCTTACCACTGTTGTATTTCGAGTTAATTTGTATATGGATGCCATATTGGAAAATCATTGAAAAAAATTAACTTGCCACGGATGTTTAACTTACCTTGTTCATTCGTTTCAAAAAAACAATAATTGTTGCAAATAAACAATTGAACAAAAATTAATATAATTAAAGGTAATAATTTGATTATTTTCATAACTAATTTGAAAAATGTTTCAATGCTAAGTTAGAAATATTAATGATAAGGAACCATGGAAGTAAATAAACTTAAAAATTGACAATTGGTACTAACTGACTGCTGGTTTCATGAAAGAAACCATTGTTGATAACTTATAAATTTAGTAATTGTTATATTTTCACTGTTTGAATCAAATGTACATACACAAATGATATATCGTTGGAAAACTACAAAAATTATCTTTTCAAAGGTGTTACTTCTGATATGGCTCCCAAATAAAAATTAAAACTGGCATCACAACTCAAAATTCGAAAGTGATAAAACACCATTCGAAACATAAAAAAGTGCTCCAAAGAAGTGCAATGCAAAATCCAGTATTATTTTACATTTAGAAGTTATTCGCAAAAATAAAAGATCTACTAAATTTACATTTTCGTAATGACCTATGCATTTTTTTTCAAATAACAAATCACCATTAATATAACCCCTTCATAGGGCAAGGTTTTATAATTAATTTGACTTTTTATCTCTTAAGCCAAGTTCAGACTAGTAACAGAACATTGTAACATAATTTGTTACAGAACTATATGGACGGGATTATGTAACTGTGTTTTTTTTCGCCGACACATCAAAGAATGTTACGTACAATGTTCGGGAAACTTCGGACGCGTTTCTAATAGTTGAGAACAGTTCAAGTTAGCATCTGGCACGAATAATGACAAGCATCCACCATATTAGCGACTTTGGCGTTTTTCTTTTGTTTCTATGTATAATTATAATATATACACACGATCTAAACTCATATTAGTTGGGCCGGTTTACATTTTCAACATATTACAAAATCTATACAAATGGTTAGAAAATTCTACAAATTTCTTCGGCTAATTTAAATATAGACTTAAACGTTTAAAAAACCTGTGGGTTGAATGACTGGTGATAATAGTTTGACCGGTATTTTGAGGGTCATCTTCTAGTCCAGATTTAGCTTCTACCAAAACCCTTTGCTTTTGGCACAATGAAAAATGAAAAGCAACTTCTTAAAAATTCAGTGCGTTCAGTAAAATCTACTTTGCAAGACATGTGGAATAATACTCACAGGAAAATATGCAGGATTTTGAAATCTAATACTTAATAGTATTAAAGATGGCATTACTAATAAAGGCGATGTAACCCAATATTACATGGCGGAATACCTGAATAACAAATTCAGTTTTGTGAGTTTAAAATCTATATTTTAAACTAGTCGTTGTTGTGCGAATTACTCATCATTTGCGTAGGTTTTATAATTTGCTTGTTGAAAATGTTAACCAGGCCAACTAATATGAGTTTGGGCTCATATATATGCAGCCGTTGCTATCTGCATTGAACTTATGGTTGTCAATGCTAATGTTATTTTACAATGTTTTGTTTCTAGTCTGGACCCGGCTTTATGCTTCCCAAGTTCCTAATGGTGAGCAAATTAATTTCGACACCTGTATAGGTCCACAGAATTTCACACTCAAAATGGAGGTGGCACTTGTCAACTTTAGATATCACTTTGTAAGTTCTAAACCTGTGGTTTTAAAGAAGCATGGAGATGACATGTTAAGATAGAAAATATAATGTCCTTAACGTCCTTTTAGTCACTAGTCTTTCACGCTCTTTACAACTTTACATCATTCACTGATATTTTTTAAAATTTATAACCCCCTAACTAACTAAATATCTACTTATAACGTGTACATAGAATTAATTCATAAATCAGTAAACTATTCGAAAAACAAACCTACAAGCATTGTTAAATTTGTTACAAATATCGTGAACAACTTCTATAAAATGAATAAAATTAAAGCAGAAGGCATGCCCGGTTAAAAAATGAATTTTATAAAAAAAATCTGGAAGGAGTTAACTTCTAAACCCATGGCCCTACGACCTTGAAACTTACGACCCCTTTTCTTCAAAAGATAAAGAAAAGAACTCGCTAAAATCCCAGCCTTTTCCGAGATACAAACCTTTAAAGTTTTCTGAAGGGTTTAACGCTCAAATTCGTTTATGCTTTTAGTTCTAAATACGAGTATAGACTTGACTTATGTAGTATTTATATTTTTGCTAAATTGTATGTAAGTCAAGAAGTAATTAGTAATTATATTGTAGCAGTTTTGTAGACATTTCGCCCGGTATGGATAATTGTTTAGATTATACGAGTATATTTATAAGAAAAAAAGTTCTGTTCAGTTATGATTTTGGTATCGCGAAGCACACTTTCTGTCCCGGCTGGCCATGCAAAAAAGTCTTTCATTTTCTGAAATTTTTCTTAGCTCTATAGCTATTTCAATAATCGACAATTTAATAATTATAACTTTACGACGAATTGATGCTCATTAAATTCACTGTGCAAGTAGTAAGAACAAAATAACTTTTGATCCTTGCTAGCAAATTGAGTAAAGTTAAGTTGACACTACTTTCTCGTCGGGGCGAAAGCAAACGGCACGATGTGTAATAGTGGAAGCCACCCGAAGCAGATGCAGCGCCGACGAAAGAGCCAACGAACTACCGGTTACTAATGAGATTTCGGTACCGGTGGTAGCATCAGCAACAGCACTCTGTTCAACTATGCCCTAGCGATAGCACAGTGCCGGATTTACCTATTCTCAAGCTGTTCACTTAACTCTACTTTTATAAATTAAACATATCCTCGTCTTGCTCACTTCATCTCGTTTACTCGGAGAACTTTTTATTGAAAATATATTAAAGAGTCAATTTGTGTAATTGTACCGAAGGAATGGTTTTATTTCCAAATTTGAGTTCATGCAGGAATCGAATATAAAAATAAAATCTACTGAAAACGAATTATAAATTATTATAAAATTCAGTTTTAGAAAAATTAAAAATCTAAACGTTAGTACAGTTCTATGAAAGTATTTATGCCTTTGAACATATCAGTATTATTGTTAATAGAATTGTCATACTAAATCAGAGAGGTATAATTTTAACGTATCAAACTGGCTGTGTTTTAGGCTTGCTGCGCTCGAAATTTTATCTGCTATCAATAATATACCGAAAGGTAGAATAATTACTGAAGTAAAGTATATAATAATAATAATAATAATAATAATAATAATAATAATAATAATAATAATAATAATAATAATAATAATAATAATAATAATAATAATAATAATAATAATAATAATAATAATAATAATAATAATAATAATAATAATAATAATAATAATAATAATAATAATAATAATAATAATAATAATAATAATAATAATAATAATAATAATAAACTTTATTGCCCAACAGAATCCAGTTACAGGGCTAAAATATAATATATAAATACATTTAATGTAACATACAAACAAATAATATGAATAAAGAAATCTAAATGTAGGGTACAAAAAAAAAAAAAATAGAAAATATATACTGTGTAGAAGTTCACAGACAAATAAAATAAATCAAAGAACATTACAGGATTATATCCTCATACTTGGTCTCCGCAATGTTGCACATGATGTGGATTGGCGACCGCAAGAGTACATCAGTGCGCGCTGATGGTAAGTGGAAAGTCCGGGAATACCTGGATTCTAACCTAGGAACATGAATCGGCACACGTGATAATAAAAAAAAGTCATCAATTTTATTGTGCAACAGCATCCATAAAAATTTAGCACAAATCATATCTCTTCTTGTAGATAGTGGTGTTATTTTATGACGTTGAATCAGAGAATCTTGGTCAACGCCTCTAACCGGATAGATTCCATCCTGCTTATAGGATAGAAATTTCAAGAATCTGCGTTGAATTCTATCTAGAGCTATATTATGAGCTATATTATGAAAGGCGTAATAAGGATACCAAACTAAAATGGCATATTCAAGTTTGCTGACGATATATGCGAAATATAATGATTTTAAAACAGCAGGATCAGTGAACATTCTCGATATACGCATTAAAAAACCTAATGTTTTGCTAGCAGAGATACATACACTTTTTATATGCTCTGAGAAAGTGAAATTAGGACTAAATATAACTCCCAAATCCTTGAAGGTGGATTTGCGATATACGAAATTAGAAAATGTTAAAAAATGTCCATTTCATTTATTCGATTTCTTTACAAGGTACGAGTTCATAGGACTAATCTATAATAAGATTTTTGGTACTAGTTTCAAAATATTTCATTTTAGCCGATTGGCATTAACAATATGATTTCATAAAAATGGTATTTCCTCTGCCGGCGGTAGTAAAAGCAACTGTCACTTTTATTGCCCAGGAATTGTCAATTAAATTATTTAAATTTGTTTATACATAAATATCATCCCTCTGCAAAATGTTGACGACGATGAAAATAACATTTCAAATAATTATAAAATAAATATTAAATTTAAACTATCTACGTCCAGGTTAAATTCAACAACTCGACTTTGCCTCGTTCATGAAATGCCGCTGGGTAGCGAATCTGCTACTTTTGCTTTGTTCAACAAATAACTATTCTCAATGAAAAGTGTTTATTTTGGGATATTGAAGGTGAAAGTGGATACAACACTAGAACACTACAATTCAAAAAAAATTTTCAGTAGAAAGTAGAGAGGTATAGTTGTCTATTCAGTACTCAAAAAAAAGAAGGAAAACATTAGATTTGCGTTACTACAGTGTTCGTAGTGTTAATATTAAACAGGTTAATTATATTTACATATGAGCTCGGATATAACGTACCCTAGATATAGCGAACACTTGTTTTATAATGAGTAAAATAATTTCCCGGGGCAGAAATTATATAATTAATATGCATTTTGTAGTTAATAATGAACCCGTTTATAGCTATAACGCTCGCATACAAGAACTAAATACTTGGGGAAGATTTGCAATAATTCTCGGTTATAACGAACAAGGTTCGACAACAAGGAAAGGGAAAGAAAAAAAAACAGTGCAAATATGACAGATACTGAAAAACGAAACAGTTATCTACAGATTTAACAAAATTTCATCAGCACATCTGACATTTTTAAAATATTACTAACGGTGGATAGCAAATAGAATTATTTTCTATTTCGGTGTTGTCTATAAATTACTGCAAATACGTCGTTTAGATCTATATTCCATAAGACACTGTTTTATACAATGTATTACGTATACCAGTGGCGGCGCCAGGATGTAAATATAGGGTGGGCACAATCAAAAGATGGTTGGGCATCAGGGGGGGGGGTCGTAATAGGTTATGCAAAGGTAACCAGGCACCCATTTATTTTAAATAATAAAGATACCTACCTATATAGTTTTTTTCATATACACACATAAAACGATATAAAGACGCGGGTATCTAAATTTAAATAATTACATATACTGGGTGTTTACTTTTTTATGAATTACAGGTAATATGTACAATGGTGAAATTTTCATATGGCTGTAATTTCTGCCCTATTAATTTTATTTAAAAAAGTGTAAATACAAATAATGTAGTAGGTGGGCACAAGACTTTCTAGGGTGGGCACGTGACCACCCTGCCCCCCCCCCCTTAGCGCCGCCTCTGATCTACGCACAATATTCAAAAATAAGGAATAGCCTACATACAAATATGCCTGCTGATGTATAATATAGCGAATTTCATGTACAGATTCCAAATTTTTAACGTACACGTTGCTAGCATTAACCGTTTAATAGCTACAGGCGAAAATATATAAAATGAGCTAGATAAAAATTCATCGTTTATTATAAAAATTATTTAAAAATAAGTGTACCTTTAACTGCCTGTACTTTTGGAACAGCCTATATACAAATATGTCTGCTGATGTATATTATAGAGAATTTCATGTAGATTCTAAATTTTCAAGTACAAGTTGCTAGATTTAACCGTTTAGAAGCTACAAGCAAAAGTAGAGAAAATGAACTAGACAAAGAGAAGTATCTATACACGATTTTTTAGAAAATATGGTGAATAGATGCTACCTAAAAGTAGCATCTATGCACGCGAAAATTTTTTTAATCGTGCATTGATGCTACTTTCATGTAGCATCTATGCACCATATTTTCTAAAATAATCGTGCATAGATGCTACTTTCAGGTAGCATCTATGCACGCAAAAAATTTAATCGTACATAGATGCTACTTTCAAGTAGCATCTATGCACCATATTTTCTAAAATAATCGTGCATAGATGTTTCTTTTTTATACGTTTAAAAAAGAAGCTTCTACGCACCATATTTGCTAAAAAAAATCGTGCATAGATGCTTCTTTTTTCTGCGTTTAAAAAAGAAGCATCTACGCACCATATTCAAAATAAGGAGCAAGCTATATACTACTTTTTCAGGCAGCATCTATGCACCATATTTTCTAAAAAAAATCGTGCATAGATGCTTCTTTTTTATGCGTTTAAAAAAGAAGCTTCTATGTACCATATTTGCTAAAAAAAATCGTGCATAGATGCTACTTTCAGGTAGCATCTATGCACGCAAAAAAAATTTAATCGTGCATAGATGTTTCTTTTTCATACGTTTAAAAAAGAAGCTTCTACGCACCATATTTGCTAAAAAAATCGTGCATAGATGCTTCTTTTTTCTGCGTTTAAAAAAGAAGCATCTACGCACCATATTCAAAATAAGGAACAAGCTATATACTACTTTTTCAAGCAGCATCTATGCACCATATTTTCTAAAAAAAATCATGCATAGATGCTTCTTTTTTATGCGTTTAAAAAAGAAGCTTCTATGCACCATATTTGCTAAAAAAATCGTGCATAGATGCTTCTTTTTTCTGCGTTTAAAAAAGAAGCATCTACGCACCATATTCAAAAAGAAGGAACAGCCTATATACAAATATGTCTGCTGATGTGTATTATAAAGAATTTCATGTAGATTCTAAATTTTCAACGTAAAAGTTGCTATCTTTAACCGTTTAGAAGCTACAGGCAAAAGTAGAGAAAATGAACTAGACAAAAATTCGTTGTTTATTATAAAAATTATTTAAAAATAAGTGTACTTTTAACTGCCTGTATCTTTTGGAATAGCTTATATACAAATATGTCTGCTAATGTATATTATAGAGAATTTCATGTAGATTCTAAATTTTCAACGTACACGTTGCTAGCATTAACCCTTTAATAGCTACAGGCAAAAATATAGAATATGAGCTAGACAAAAATTCATCGTTTATTATAAAAATTATTCAAAAATAAGTGCATGTTTGCTAAAAAAAAATCGTGCATAGATGTTTTTTTTCTGCGTTTAAAAAAGAAGCATCTATCCAGTGGCAACGCCAGGATGTAAATGTAGGGTGGGCACAATCAAAAGATGATTGGACATCAGGGGGGGGGTCGTAATAGGTTATGCAAAGGTAACAAGAAAAAAGGCGCCGCAGGCAATTTTTTTTTCATCCAATGTTAAATGTCTTATTATTGAACCTTACAGTTTTTCAATGAATGTGAAGCTGCATGTTTCTCCCCCTTTCAAGTACAAAAATAAATTGCCAGATCAGATTAGAAAAGTGAATATATTTAACGGATTGTTAACTTACCTGAATAAACTGTCAAAATTGAATATCACCTGCACTTCTACTATTGCAATTATATTTTAACTGACATCCATACTACGTAATCAAAATTTATATTTGAAAAACAAGCAATCAAATATTAGCTGTGCTAAATACATTATTAAATTTTATTCTTAATCTTAAATTATAATATTTTTGTTTGTTTGATTTTGTTTTTTATCAAGTCATGAGAGGGGTAATTACCCTCTTAATCTCCCCACCCGTGTATACGCGTCTATTGGGCACCCATTTATTTTAAATAATAGAGATATAAAGACACGGGTATCTAAATTTAAATAATTACATATACCGGGTGTTTACTTTTTTATGAATTACAGGTAATATGTACAATGGTGAAATTTTCATATGGCTGTAATTTCTGCCCTATTAATTTTATTAAAAAAAGTATAAATACAAATAATATAGTAGGTGGGCACTTGGGTGGGCACAAGACTTTCTAGGGTGGGCACGACAGATTGCCTTGTGATACTTGTTTTTTAATGTAGTATTTTGAAACCATTACTTTAGTTTAAAAACAAATTTCGTTTATTAACAGTTATGACATGACTAATAATTAAAAACAAAATATTTTATAGATATAACAAACATTTTCTTATAACGAATTTTTTTTCGTATTTTTAAGTTCGATCTTAAGTAACTGTACTTTAAAAATTTCGTTAAATATATTGTTTTCGTAAAGGTACTTATTTAAATCTTGTAATTTAAATTTGGCTTTTTTAATGCGTGTGTCTGAAGGCTAATTATCAAAACATGCTAAATTGTGCTTAGGGACTCAAGCTCAAGTTATTGTCTTTGAATTAATAGTTTTAATTTAAAAACAAAACAATATATCCATGTATTCTTAAGAATATTCTGATTTACCCAATTGATTACTTCAATACTTGAGATATAATTTGTACAAATAAAAGTTTAATAAAACAAAAATTTAAAAAAATAATACATAAAACTTTGATTATAACATTTGATATTCCAAGTTGTGAAGGTTATCCAAACATTTAAATGATATGATATACATTTTAGTGTACCACTGTTTTCTGAATAATTTTATCAAAATTTATAATTCAATATTTGGTTTTGAAATTGGGATTAGCATACGATATTACGTTGTTGAAATATTTCTTATGTTATCTATTTTAAGTATAGGCTAATTGCTCTTTTGTACTAAAACAGCTCTAAATATTCAAGGATAAATTAATAATTCATCTGTTTCTCTTAAATGCAATTACAGCCTTTTGTGGTACACTAATAGTCTCTTGTAATGAAAATGTATTTAAGGTGGCATTTTGTAATTCCAATTCTAATTGAAAATTACTTTAATTTAACTTAACGTGTCAAAAAATATAGCTATCATTTGTTTCCTAAATGTCAAAGCCTTTAAAAAAATGTCAAATAAACGATAATAAATAACAGGAGTATACATATAATTGTGCAATTATTACAAATGAATGAATTTCTATTACTCCTTTTACTGCCGATAGCCGTATACGCGTTCTTTAGTCGATTATAGAATATCAACATTGGTTGTTCTTGTGTTAAGCTACACATATACATATATACTAAATTTAAGAAAATGCCTAAACAATAAAAAACTGTCGTCTTATTTTGCTTGTGTCGAGTCTCGTATAAAATATGGTATTTGTATCTGGGGTAGTTCAAATCCTGCAAATAAAGTTTTTGGCTTGAGTCATAGCTTATCCTGCAGAGCTACTTTTAAAGAATTCATTATCTTACCATTAATCTGCATTTATATTCTTGAAATGTGTCTTTTTAGTCATAAGAATAAATCATTATTTACCATGATTTCTAATTTGCATGAGTATAATACTCGCCATATAAACAATTTCTACGTTTCTATAGATTTCGAGTAAATGTTGCTAAAAATTCTTCTAAGAGAATGGGACTTAATTTTTTTTAATAAGCTGCCTGATTCTCTGAAAATAGATAATAATTTCACAAAATTATAAAAAAAATTAATGTCCTATATACTGCAACACAGTTTTTATAATTTAAACGAATTTTTTGCTGTGTAACATAAAGGCTCGTACCACGACCACGGTTTTAACTAAAACACAGTTTTAAGAAATGTCAAATTTCATTATTTAGTATTAATAATAAATAATATCAAATTTATCAAAATATGATTTTAAAGCATAACATGGTTTATATTCAAAGAAATATTTTTAAAAAAATCGTTCTTTAAACATAAGGACGAAATTAAATATTGAAATTTGAATTTGACATTTCTTAAAACAGCGTTTTAGTTAAAACCGTGCTCGTGGTACGAGCCATTGTGTTTTATTATAATTTTTATTCTTTTTTATGTTATTTTTCTTCATACACTTGTACTGTTTGTACGAGAATAAATTATTATTATGAACTGTAGATTCCATATTTTTAATAATTACAATATTCGTAATCAACCGTGAGTTAATACACTTTTTTTAAATACATTTGTATATACGAGGAGATAATAATAATTAATAATAATGAATTTAATTTGCAACTTATAGAATTGAAATATTATTGAAAAAATTTATATAATCTTATAAACTTACGTGCAAAGAAATCGACCCACATTACAACCTTGATTTTGGTTGTTTTTTATTTAAAAATTACACATTACATTTAAAAAAAAATTAAATAGTTTGAAAGACCATTTATTAACCTTTAACATGAGCCCAAATATATGAAGGGTGCTTAGCGTTTCTGAAGTGCATAAACTGTTATCAAAAACAACTCGTATTTGCTTGGTTGCTGTCACGTGCGTTATTTAATTTTTTGACAGATTGTAAATGGTTCTAAATTAATCTGCACATCAAACGTTTCTCAGAATTGACTCAAGATTTAATTGTGTAAGTAAAATGGATACTATACCGGAAGTTGCCGCCCAAGCGGTTCTTTTAATCGAAAACGGGTATAGTCAGCGAAACGTGGCCCGAAGAATTCATATGACCCGCTCAGCGGGTAGAATAGTAGGGCAACGTTAGCGGGAGACTGGTTCCTTTCATCGGCGACAAGGAACAGGGAGAAGGCGATGTTCATCTGAGCGAGATGACTGCTTGAATGCTTCAACAATTTTAAGAAATCGTAAACTGAATGCAGTTCAAGTGCAACAACAGCTCCGCGAAGTCCGAAACGTGAATATTAGTCAGTGGATAGTAAGGCGAAGACTACAAGAAAGAAATTCCCCTCATAGACCTGCAACTGGTCCAAAACTAACACAAACTCATCGTCAAACTCGCCTTCCTTTTGCACGGGACCATGTGAATTGGACCCTGGCGCAATGGGAATGTGTTCCTTTCTCCGATGAGACCCGGATTTGTCTCCATCCATGGCAGTGACCGGAGAAAGAGAGTATATCGGCGACCTATGAAGCGATTTTCTGAGTGCTGCATTGAAGAACGGGTCAGCTATGGCGGCGGTTTATGCATGATCTGGGGAGCAATTTCTATGCAAGCACGAACGGTAGAAGGGAAGGGCGCGGTCGCCAGAGGGGGGTTTAACCGGAGCTCGGTACATTGAACAGATTCTGCATGCAGCCCCGACCTAAACCCAATTGAGCATTTGTGGGACGAGTTAAAATGAAGAGTTCGAGTTAGAGTTCCTGCACCAACATCTATCCCAGAGCTTGCTGTTGCAGTAGAAGAAGAATGGCATAACATTCCACAAGAAACAATTTCAAATTTAATTAGGTCTATGCCTAAACGTATGCGGGATGTTATTATGGCAAGGAGAGGTTATATCCGTTGTTAAAAAAAAATGTTATCAAATGTTCTTGTTTAAATTATTGAAAAACCTGTTTGATTCTTTATAAAATGTGAAATTGTTAATTTCACAACTTTCTGCTTTAGAAGACGAAAATAATCTAGATAAATTTGGGCTCATGTTAAAGGTTAATAAATGATGTTTTAAACTACATAAGTTTTTTAAATCTTATGTCCAATTCCGAAGTATAAAACAATAAAAATCAATAATGCGAAGTGGGTCTATTTCTTTGCACCTAAGTGTATATGCTCCAAAGGTTCCGTAAAACAGTTACGTAAACTCTTACATTTATAAGTACGAAAATTTTAATTTAACAACAACATTTTTAGTTTAAGCTCTGTATTTTTATAAATAAATAATGGAGTACATTTATTTATAGAAAGGGTATATCAACTTCTATGTTATTAAGTGAGCAACAAAATTATAGAATTTATAATCTAAAAGTATTGTTCTTTTTATTTATTAGAATGATTTTAAAGATACAATTTTTTTTAAAGGTATTGAAATTTAATCTGTCCACATCCATGTCATTTTTGTTTCGTGTTAAGAGTTAAATACTACTTGTTTTGAATTATTTAGATCTCCTAATATAATCTTTATACCTTGTAAAAAAAACGCATATTTTATTTCTTTTGTTGGATTCAGAAGTATTATCACACTCTTACTCCTTTGAAAGTTTCTTTTTGCGCTTAGATATTATTATTATTATTATTATTATTATTATTATGATTATTATTATTATTATTATATTCTATATTTATACATACTATTATATCAGGAATATGTTAATACGAGTATATTTTGTTATATATTTTTCCTTTTCCCTTTCGATATTTTTCTTGTTATCCCCTAGACTTTTTTGAAATTACGTTTGCGCAGCCATTTATTTTTTTCATAATAGGTATGTTTAATTAAAATGATTTTAATTTCTTCCTCTTTTCCTTTATTAAAGGTTCCTAATGCCTCCCTGTGCGTTGCTGAGCGACACACTAACACCGCCAGAATGTGCTTGGAGGGCGGAACTTTGTCTATTAATTCCGTTCTCCTTGTAATACGTGTTACCGTATATGTGGGAGCTCCACGAACATTACATTCACTTGACGTTTTCATCTAGCTAGCTCTGCTACTGCTTGCAGACCCCCTCATTCTATCTCCCACTAAAAATTACTTCCAGGATCATTGCTCTTCGCTACTCACTAAATGTTATTGATGTTTCTTACTTTTTCTTCTTTTGCACTTATTCTTGACCGGGAAAGTTTTTTAAGGATTTAGTTTTTTAACAATGATGGGCGACAAAGTTTTAAGACTATACTAAGAGTAACAATGGTATTAAAGTAGAAATACTGTACTTTGAATAATTATTTTACAGAATATTCCATAATTTTTTAATTTTTTTTTTAATAAATATTGTTATATATATGTAACCACCTTGACCTGATTAAGAATAAAAAATATGTCTACTATATGCGTTCACAAAGGACGATTATTTTAATATAGTTATGCAGGTATGTATATTTAAGACAATTATTGATATTATTGATAAATAAAATATTAAGTTTCCATTTTAAAATTGTGCAGAGGTCAATTTCAAGTCAGAATCATCGTATGTCCAGTTGTAATTAATGTCGAATTGATGACTGTTGCCCTTCACAAAATCAAGTGAAGTTTGTTTTTTACCTTCCGTGACCTTTAGGTAAGGAAAATATTGTATTTGGTCAAAAAATTCCTTGGTTAAGTTTTGTTGAATAAACATGTTTTAGAGTCCCTGGAATAAGATTTTACTATTTTTACGACGATGTGTGTGTGTGTGTGTGTGTGTGTGTGTGTGTGTGTGTGTGTGTGTGTGTGTGTGTGTGTGTGTGTGTGTGTGTGTGTGTGTGTGTGTGTGTGTGTGTGTGTGTGTGTGTGTGTGTGTGTGTGTGTGTGTGTGTGTGTGTGTGTGTGTGTGTGTGTGTGTGTGTGTGTGTGTGTGTGTGTGTGTGTGTGTGTGTGTGTGTGTGTGTGTGTGTGTGTGTGTGTGTGTGTGTGTGTGTGTGTGTGTGTGTGTGTGTGTGTGTGTGTGTGTGTGTGTGTGTGTGTGTGTGTGTGTGTGTGTGTGTGTGTGTGTGTGTGTGTGTGTGTGTGTGTGTGTGTGTGTGTGTGTGTGTGTGTGTGTGTGTGTGTGTGTGTGTGTGTGTGTGTGTGTGTGTGTGTGTGTGTGTGTGTGTGTGTGTGTGTGTGTGTGTGTGTGTGTGTGTGTGTGTGTGTGTGTGTGTGTGTGTGTGTGTGTGTGTGTGTGTGTGTGTGTGTGTGTGTGTGTGTGTGTGTGTGTGTGTGTGTGTGTGTGTGTGTGTGTGTGTGTGTGTGTGTGTGTGTGTGTGTGTGTGTGTGTGTGTGTGTGTGTGTGTGTGTGTGTGTGTGTGTGTGTGTGTGTGTGTGTGTGTGTGTGTGTGTGTGTGTGTGTGTGTGTGTGTGTGTGTGTGTGTGTGTGTGTGTGTGTGTGTGTGTGTGTGTGTGTGTGTGTGTGTGTGTGTGTGTGTGTGTGTGTGTGTGTGTGTGTGTGTGTGTGTGTGTGTGTGTGTGTGTGTGTGTGTGTGTGTGTGTGTGTGTGTGTGTGTGTGTGTGTGTGTGTGTGTGTGTGTGTGTGTGTGTGTGTGTGTGTGTGTGTGTGTGTGTGTGTGTGTGTGTGTGTGTGTGTGTGTGTGTGTGTGTGTGTGTGTGTGTGTGTGTGTGTGTGTGTGTGTGTGTGTGTGTGTGTGTGTGTGTGTGTGTGTGTGTGTGTGTGTGTGTGTGTGTGTGTGTGTGTGTGTGTGTGTGTGTGTGTGTGTGTGTGTGTGTGTGTGTGTGTGTGTGTGTGTGTGTGTGTGTGTGTGTGTGTGTGTGTGTGTGTGTGTGTGTGTGTGTGTGTGTGTGTGTGTGTGTGTGTGTGTGTGTGTGTGTGTGTGTGTGTGTGTGTGTGTGTGTGTGTGTGTGTGTGTGTGTGTGTGTGTGTGTGTGTGTGTGTGTGTGTGTGTGTGTGTGTGTGTGTGTGTGTGTGTGTGTGTGTGTGTGTGTGTGTGTGTGTGTGTGTGTGTGTGTGTGTGTGTGTGTGTGTGTGTGTGTGTGTGTGTGTGTGTGTGTGTGTGTGTGTGTGTGTGTGTGTGTGTGTGTGTGTGTGTGTGTGTGTGTGTGTGTGTGTGTGTGTGTGTGTGTGTGTGTGTGTGTGTGTGTGTGTGTGTGTGTGCGTGCGTGCGTACTTACAAAGCATGCAAAATTAACTTTGCTTATTGATTCAAATGCAAAATGGTATGTTCTACAACTTTTATTTGAAGAATTTTTTTTGAAAATAATTTGGAGAGATACGCGCAAGGAAAAACTGTTTTCCCATGTTAAATGCGTATGTAACGGATTTCGAGCACCACCCGGTATATATATATATATATATATATATATATATATATATATATATATATATATATATATATATATATATATATATATATATATATACCGTGTGTCTGTCTTAAAGGTGTACATAGGAGATTAACATGGGAAATCAGTTCTTTGCAATTTCCTGCTCGCCTAATTATTTTAAGCAAAAACGCGTCAAATCAATAAACAGAATTACCTTTACATCCTATGTAACGACAGAAATTAATTATGAAAATGTCGAAAATTACGTTGAAAATATCGACAGCCATGGAATTGAACAAAAAATAAATAAATGCTTGACGTTTTATCTGTCACAACGTAAGTTAACCCATTTGACGTTTCTGACAATTTGATAAAACGTCAAGCATTTATTTATTTTTTGTTCAATTCCATGGCTGTTGATATTTTCAACGTAATTTTCGACATTTTCATATTTCTGTTTATTGATTTAGATGCAGAATTTTATGCCCTAAAACTTTTATTTGACGCGTTTTTGCTTAAAATAATTAGGCGAGCAGGAAATTGCAAAAAACTGATTTCCCATGTTAATCTCCTATGTACACCTTTAAGATAGACACACGGTATATATATATATATATATATATATATATATATATATATATATATATATATATATATATATAGAATTTAAATTTCAGAAGGCAGCTAGCTTTGCTATAACCATGGAAACCGCTACTAGGAGTGTGCACTTAATGTTAAAACAATAGAACCGCCAAGGCAGCATGACGATTAGTTGGGGTCCGGGCCGCAAGATCAAGATGCTTCTCATGGCAGTTTTCCAAATATTTTTGATAATTTAGTTTTACAAATAAACTTGAAATAAACATAAAAATTGATGATCTTTATTCCTTCTGTGATTTGTTCCGGTGTTCCTAGGAAGAGTCCAGAATGTATGGTTTACTTTCTTCAATCATGATAAACCCGTTAACTGCATTTCCTGTTTGATAATAAAAGTTCAGATAAGTTTGTATATCTAAATTATAAACTGAATAATATTACCTTTTTAAGACTATATTGTTGTTGAACACGTAAGGCGGCGGTCTCACTGACCGAGTACTATCAATCGTTCACTGTCGTGAATATTTCAAACACGTGTATTTTAATAGCGTGTGTCACCTTGGGCCATCGTTTTCTATCGGGTACCGTCGACTTGTTTGATTTTCAAGTTGGTTTGATTTTTACTCGATGCTCGATTCCACTCGATGTCTTGACGCATGCGTAAATGTACATAACCTATTAATTTAATTGATGTCATTCAAATCTCATTTGATTTGACACTGACAAACTGAAGTAGTCGTGAAAAAAGAAACAACAAAGGTTCTTGAAAAAGAGCGGAGCACGAGTGAAATTATATAGATTAATATATTTAGATATACTCGACACCAAATGATCTATGTAACTCGACCAGTGAGACCGGACCTTCAGTTTTTAAATGGCACGACATGATTCGATACTACACTACACGACACAACTTTACCAGTGAGACCGCCGCCTAATTGATTTGAATTGGCTTCTAATCGAAATATATAATTAAGATACAACTAAACGAAATAACCTCTTCGCCATCTACAACAAAAATTTAGTAAATGTTATTTAATATCAGTATTTGGTGAAGCAACTTATTGTTTACCTTGAAGAAAAGTCACCGAATTCAGCAAACCGTTCTTTATTCAGAAATCGCAGTGAAAACTCAAAAAAATCCTATTACTGTTTGTTTGCGATGTCAATATGTTGCCAAGGAGACGATTATCTGTATGTTCATTGGTTAATTTAAATACGAATAGTTGGGGCTCGGGCGGTTAGATAGCGCCACAAATGACAAAGGTTGGCAATATAAGTGATCTCTCCTGTTCCTCCTTGGATGTCAGTGTCAAGTGCAATTGAAGGTAATGTGCTGGCCACATCAGATTTTTTAATTTTTGTGTTAGAAAGAAGCAACACATCTGACAGGTGCGGTTGCAGCACGGCTAGCGGATTCTGCTAATTCTAATATAGCGTGAGCAGACTCGTGACTCGAGCGACCTTGAAGTACTTAGAATCAGCTGATTTGTGTGCACTTGCCACTTTGACAAGAACAATGTTTTGACTTATTTTGATTTTGAACTGCAAAAATATTATTTTACACTTTTCAGGCAACAAAACACTTGAAATAAAAAATAATAACGTGTTAGCAGTTGTACTTGTAAAAAAGGCAAGCGTTCACAAATCAACTGCTTCCAAGCACTTCAAGGCCGCTCGAGTTACGTGTCTGCTCGCGGCCTATGCGAAATAAAATACATTTTAATAACAATTGTCAATCAATCAATGTCTTTTATTTACACCAAAATATCATTGTTTAAATAATTCACAATAGTCACAGATAGACTCACTTAAATGGTTAGCAACAGTAATAAACATATACTCAATTTTCCCCTTGAGCTAAAATCACATAGGAGGTACTGCCAGGTCACCCGTGATATATAGCATACATCATTTAAAAAATTTAAAATACACTACTTAAACTTGCAAAAAACTATTTAAGATTAGGAAAATTACAGATTTCCAATCAATGTTCCAGTGGATCAGATCGTCTTTGGAAATGGAAACTATAAACCACTCTCTGGGAAAAGTGAAGTTATGCCCTCTGGCTTGACATGTTGGTGTTGAAGAATCTTACTTGCTCTTTACCCTCTTATTACGGTTTAAAATTTAATACTGAAGATAGAACATTGTTCTCTAAATATGTTTACCTACCTATAGATAGATTTTATCTTTTACTTTACCCTAGATTCATAACATGGCGTCTCCCGCGCTCGGCGAAAATTTAAACTGCTCTTTGTACTTACGCTAATTTATGCCAAGGTCAAAGTTTCTCAGTACCTTCCATACTGTCAGTGCTGAGTATTTAGAAGGGTTCAAATCGCTACACAATTATTATACCCTAAAAATATTGGACTATCTAATATTTCAATAAACATCAGAACTATTATTTATGGAAAATAATGTAATCACAGTTTGGGAATTTGCATCTAATGACACATAAATATCAGTGTTAATTTGCTATTATTTATGCGCTTTAGTATAAATAATGAACATAAAATCAATTTTAAAACACTGAGTTGATTTTATAATTCATTAGTTGTAGGTGGTATCGAGAAAATTAATTAATAAATGACAGATTTTAATAATTTATCATATATTAACTCTCGCTGCTGATAAAATCAATAAAATTTATTTTATTTTCAACACGTATTTAATTAAAAAATGTAGGTATTAAATTTAATTTATTCAGTTCACTGGTTAAGTAAAATTAAAATGAAGTTAGTTTCGCATGATGTATTGGAATATTAAGTTTAAATTCTCTCTAAGTAGGTATATCAACTTGTTTTTAATGGAAGGCTATAGTGAAATTTGAGCGTGACAGTTTGATTACTTATTGATTAAGCATAAATTAGAAATTAAAGGTGATGTTTCTCCAGGCTTTTAATTGATACTATTTCCAAACTTTGGAATACAATCAAATAATAATTGTCTACTCCCTTTTGTTTACCACTTTCTGAATAATGAGTTTTTGATTGACTGATTAAATATTTACAAGTTTCACAGCCTAAATCTTACTAATTACACTATTGTGAGGGATACGCATTGTGTTTACTTTTAGTTAAACCTTACAAAAGAAGAAAAAAAAGCATATAAAATAATGCTATATATACCATTTCATTTATCAATACAGATTTTATTTAACCTTTAACTATACGCGCCCTTTTTTCCAACATAAGTACACGCGTGGTGTACTTTATACATCAGTAACAAAAAGAGCTCATAGAACAATGAAATAAAGCAAGATTTTGTTTAATATATTCTCAATATATTTTATAATTGTTTAAATACAAATATGATGAAGAAAATTTATTCAAACTATGTTATAAAAAAATTAAACATAATGAACGCAAACATAAACAAAAATAATAAGACTGGTTGCAAAACTGACAATAAACATTTTAAAGCCACAAATAAAATAAATTGTTGCAAATTTGTCTGGACATGACTATTCGCTATCACCGAGATTGTAGTTGCAAAAAGTATTGTATTCAGGACAAGTAATGTTCGGAATTGCATGTTCTTGGCATACATATTTTTTACATTTCAGATGAAACAACGATGTTTCCGTAGAATTGTCTCAACGGAATGACAAGGCTTATAAAAGATAGCTCTGTAATAGGTTAGGTGGCTCCACAGTAACCCGAAAATATATTTTTTTAAATACAACAATTTTAGTCTGAGTGGTGTATTTTATACACCAGCGCGTGTAGTTAAAGTATTTTTTACTAGGTTAGTTCAACAATTATTGTGACGATGTGAATCTACCACATATTTATTTTGTT
Source organism: Harpalus rubripes (assembly GCA_963082715.1). Taxonomy (NCBI): domain Eukaryota; kingdom Metazoa; phylum Arthropoda; class Insecta; order Coleoptera; family Carabidae; genus Harpalus; species Harpalus rubripes. The sequence continues at coordinate 37,389,901 of OY720449.1, forward strand.
ATATTTCCCAAAGTCGCGTAGCTCAGCCCTTATAAATCCGTGAACCCCGAAAACGTTTCCTGCACGCAATGGAAGACGCGTAATTTGGACTGGGAAATAAGCAGAATAAAGGGCTCTCAAGGTCGCGTTTCATTTCGTACCTTTTGCTCTAGTCTTTTATGCAGATACTGCTATCAGTAAACAAACCTAAGCTGCTTTAATTAGTAGAGTCCGAGATAAGGTAAGTGACCATATTCGAATTTCAATATATATGTCATAAAATATAAAAACTAACCACTGTAGCTTCTCATTATAACAACAAAAACTAAATATTAATTTGTAATAATCTTGTTATCAACAATTTAATGTTTTGGAGAAGGGATATATTTCGTAAGTATGTTAGAACCGTGGACGAAGACAGATAGACTGCGGATATGAAAGAGCCAGTAAATATAAATAAATTAGCCTATCAGCGTCGCGTTTATGTTGTAGATGTGGCATGGTCACAGCTGGCTATAACTATCTCTTTCCCTCCCAGTCTAACCGTCTTTTTTCACGCTTCTACCATTGTCACGTCACAAATCCCTTCCCCAAATTTTTAATAATTATTTTCTCGTAAAGTACGAATAATTAAACTATGTAAAAATACGGGTATTTTATTTTTTTGCTTAGTATCATATTATGTAAAAATAAAAATTTGGTCACATACCAACAGCCTGACAGTAAGTAATCCGTTAAACCTCGAAACCGACCTCCAGGTGAGCAAAGTTTACTGTCTTTAAAGAACACCGAACAGTGAACTCTGCGTATGAGTTGTTCCGTTGTAGTATAGAAGTCTTAGTGTCACGTCGTGCGATTCATACGCCCTACGTCGCAACGCTTGTTGAGCGTAAGCCATAGCATCTTCGGAAGGCGTCCCTAAAACATCCATAGGCACTACGACTGATACATCCGTAGTTACCTCTGCGGAATAAAATCACCAGTTGCTCGTATCTAGTCGTTCATAGTAACTTGTCCGACTTGAAGTTTCGACGTCTCTGGCGTGTACAGACGTCGAGTCCGCGTGTTTATCCAGAGTTACTATAAAGCGACCCGTTAACTAAAGGCATCCAGTTTATCGTGCATCGACCCAAGTGCGTTTTTCTGACTTTGTGCCGCAACGTCCCAGTGCGTAAGCCGAGACAGTCAAGGTGCCGTTTACGAGCGTCGTCGTCTCTACGCCCGGTGTCGACCTGTCGAATATCACAAAAACGTGTACCCACGACTCTTCCGCCATTATTGCCGTTACTCGCCAAATCAGTGCGACATCTGCGTCATGCCAAAACCACCAAAAACCGTCCGGACACATTTCTATATGGAACCTTGAGATCCCTGGTTCTACCGCTCACCGCCCGGCGATGATTTTCCGAAAACCCATAATTCTGCTAATTTTCACACCCAGCAACAGATTTGACCCATCATCTATCACCATACTCTTCTTTACAGCGAATTACAGAACAATATAGTTGTCTTGTACATATTATGTCAATGAAGTCTTCTACTGCGATTTTTTAAATTTATAGTTATTTTTAAAGCAAGGCCGCGAAATCACTCTTTAGCGTACCGAGACAAGACACTCTCGAGGACACTAAGGATTTCGAGGACAAGGTGTACACAATATAGTTTAATTATAATTAGAAAGTTAGCTTTCAAGGTGGCTATGAGATTAACATTTGATAAACAAAACCATGCAATTCTCAAGTGTCAAAGTGATTTTTTACCTAATTTCGCGACCGCTACAGCAACAATAGTTGCGAAATCCAATTTTGCGGCCTATATTGCGGCTGCGAAATGCTTATTTCGCGTCCTGTTGCACAAAAAGGTCTTTGGTTTAACTCATTATCACGTCACGGTGACACCTATACCTTTCTCTTGCGTAAGTTCTACTGTAGATTGCGAGAGAAAGTTAGCAATATTGTAACATCTCAGTGACTTTAAAAATTTATTTTTTCATCTTAATCGTTATTTAAGTATGAACTGTACATTTTATTATTTTTTTTATGGTGGAGGATCCCATTTCTTTGAAAATGTTTGACCGAAATTATATTCAAGTAGGTTATTCTTGTCACTGTCTATATACCAACAAATTTCCTTTTCTTCTTCGTCTTGTTTGTCCTCCATCCGCAATAGGTGAAAATCGCCGGTTCGGTACGCACTGCGATATTGTTTACTTTTCGATACATTTCTTTTTTTTTCTTATGTATATGTATATGCATATAACGCCAATATTTTAAGCTTAGGCATATTTAATCATGTTTCGATCATTTCTTTAAGATGTGTGCCTATACGTCTACTATAAACCTGTTTTACATCCTTCTAAATCGTCTTAAATCACTTTTTGTTAAGAAATTTTATGGTTATTTGCTGGCATTAATGTTCTACGTTCTGGTGAACTGTCACTTTTTGAGTATTTTTAACAAAAGAATACGCAAAATCGTCGGTTCCGGTGGCTCGAAAGTTAGAGCAATGGCTTTTAGTCATGAGCACGCAGTAGGTCCTGAGTTCGAATCCCACTAAGGCATGGATAATTATGTGAAACCAAACTGTAATTGGGATTTTCGCCTGTTGAGGGGTTTAAAAATAAGTTTATGTAATTTAGGACAAAATCATTAGTTGTAGATGGAATGAACACATTTTTAAGTTAATGTAAGTAGGTAGGTCAATTTATTTGAAATAACAATAACAAAACCGATAAAAAATTGTTTCTTAGTAGGTCTGTTCGTTTCGCAACTTTGCGTTTACGGTTTACTGCCGTCTCTATACAAAGGATATGGACGCGGCAGTAAACCGTAGACGCAAGGTAGCGAAACGAAGAAACCTATTATTTCAGGTTATGTTTATAACTTTATGTCATTTGAAATTATTGAAATTACCTGTCGTTACCAACGTTGAAAATCGTTAGTATTTAATATTTGGACCATAATTCATATTAATTAAATAAATTTATGGATAAATGGACACAATTTTTTGTATATTTACGTATTGTATTACACGCCCAGAAACTATTTTGCGTGTCCACGTATTTAAAGGCATCACTCGCCTGTCAAAATGTACTACACTTTCAAGTACATTTTATAGACTAGTGGTACAAATAACTTTACTAATAATTCGGCCCACGACAATTCACCACTACACTTACATTACCGTCAAATATATGGGTACACTTCCTTGTCAAAATAAATATATTCAAATTGTTTCCCTCTTACAATTCTTAATGTAAGTTACGAAACACAATAAAACTGAACATATCTGATTTTTGTCTCTGTTTACCTTAGCTTCAATCGAACGTTGTCGAACTTCTGTAGGAAAAAAAGAGAGAAACATGTCATAAAATTAGATCAACCATCCGTGATCTTAAATAATTTGCAATAATCTACGCACATTTTTGGGAACAGAAATATCTTAATCATTTTCACCTTAATTTTACAATACTGCAGGGTTGAATGACGCATGATATAAATAATGGAAATACGTAAAATATCACGTTGCTTTGCCTGACATTGACTTATTCTAATTGCATTTCTGCACTTGACATTCACTATGTGTACAATCTAAATCCTATCAATATAAAAGTCCATTGTCCATTGTAGCTACTATGCATTAACTGTACAATATTCAAATACAAATTTGATTCGTTTGTCTCATGTTTGCATGCAAACAAAAGGTAAATATATTTTTAATACAAAATTTAATATTTATAGCTTCTAAATTTAGAGAAATTGTTAAAGGCTAAACAGATTTGTATATTATAAACTACAATACAAATTCCATACTGTAAATGGCATATAGCATTAGGAAAAGGATTGTGATTACTTTATATAAAAAATTTAGTTAATACTTATATGTTGTTTTTTACTGAAAACTTTAAAATAAAAATGCTATTGCGGGTTATAAAACACGTAAGATATATCATTCTTAACAATGAATAACTTGTGAATATTAATTAAATGGGTTGAATGAACCTAAATTACGTATTTATTAATATTGCAAATATATGTATGAAAACAATATAATAAGAATTATTGAACATGGTAAGATTTACAAAAAAAGTCAAAGAAAACATATGTATACCGGATAGACATGGAATTGGAAGAAAAGTTAAACAAAAATGTTTGATTTTTTATCTGTCAGAATTCGTTAGCTATGATTTAAAAAAATAAATTATTATTTAATAAAATTTGCATAAGTTATAGGTTAGTGGTTCTATTTGATGCAGATTTTTTTATCTTTCTATTGATACGACTATAGTTACGTCGTGTGCACGAGACAATATGGAGGGCTGGAATCACAGAAGTGGGCAATGGGTGTTTCTGCATGTGTAGCAAAATATACTTTTTTTGCAGAATATTCCCCCGGTTTTGACTGACAACAATAGTTATATCAATAGAAAGATAAATAATTTCTGCATCATATGACAGACAACACTTTTTTCCAGTCACACTCTTTTGCACCTGAATTACATAATTCATTTTTAATAAAAAACTATTTTTTATCAATAATTAATTGAACTTCATAATAATTACAATAATTACTTTCACTATAAATGGAAATAAATACATGAATAAGTAATTACCAAATATATTGTAATTTATAAATCTAAATATACATATATAATAACCGACGTATGTGGGAAATGAATAATTTTCGGACTTTGTAGAGCATGGGAAGAGTAAATTTTCTGTACTGGTCGTATAAAAACTAATTTTCAGGTTAATCCCCTATGTAGACCTTTAAAAACACACCAGGTATATCTTTGCTGTCGCTGACTTTTTTTGTAGAACATATGCTCACAAATTTTTCGATTTAGGCAGCATAAATCAAGAAAGCCTTCTTTTTTTTCGTCGTCTTGCTTCAGTACAATCGCCACTTTACTTAAACCGCCCTTAAAAAAAAAACACTCAAAACACATACTATGCTCTGTTCCATTTAAGCCATTCAGTAGATGGCACTGATAACAGCGCAAATCTGAAGTAGCCGAAATTACATTGGGTAAACCTGGTTCTTGTCTCTAATTTCAGCCAATCAGAGAGGTTAAAACTATTCCCTATGCTCCGCAATACTCAATGGCTTAAATGGAACAAGGTATAGTGTAAGATAATGGTACACTAGTGTATCAGTCCCGCACTATTTTTACTGCTAAAAATAACACTATAATTTATTTTAGTGTAATTTTTTGCTGCGTGACAAATAACGAGGTCAGATGCGTGGGACTTGAAACCACAACTCTTGGGTCGCGGGGTGACATCCTTGCTATTGCTATACAGACTGCTTAGACACGTTGCTATTGAATTGAATCAGAAGGTAAAACACACAATGGAAATAAAGTGCTACAGTGATGAGATTCAATATCAGTAATGAAATAATAAACAATAATGTAAATGTTTATTAAAAAGAATATGAACATGCTTTTAAAAGTGGATAAAATGCAAACGGTAATTATAATTTAAGAGTAATTAAAACTTTAGTCAGTAAAAATCTGGCGAGGTTTACCTTGGCACATTTTCATTACAAAATCTGTCGTGTTTGCGTTGTACTTAATTTCCCGCTCACAGACAAATGCTGGAAGTTTATGATAGATAATGAAACTGTAACGTACACCACCAAATATTACGGTGAAAGCTTTTTGCTGATTTCAACTTTCCAACTAAAAGCGTAAGTCATAATAAATACGTTTTCCTACATATTATACATTGTTTTAATACCCTATTTCAGGAAATTTCCCAGCTGAAATGGTTTTTACTTATCTTTATTATGAACAACTAAAAGAATATGTAAAATGTTATCTAGATGAAACTATTGTGTTACATATAAATATTTTTGAAGGAAAATATCCTGAGTACATTGTTTGCAAAAATGAATTCAATTTTCGTAGAACTATTCAAAGTAATGATTCTCTTTAGAGTTTAGAGTTGATCTTGTTATCATAAGCATATTACATAGGAACATCAAAGCTTATTTTCCTTTGGAGCTTAATTTAATATTATCTTGTTTATTGAAAATTGAAACATAAAACTAAACATTAAATTTATCCGAATTAGCTGTGAAGTTTAATAAATTTACAGTTTATGATGTGATAAATAAATAATAAATGTGTTCTCATTAATAAATATAATGAATTAAGTGTTATGAAAAATATTAAACGAAATTATTATTTAACCCTTTTGAGACGAATTTTTACTCTGCAAATTAATAAAAAAGTGTCTCTTTTTTCTCAACACTTACCGTAAATACAGGATGTCCGGATTTCGAATGCTAACCATTGGGATCTCGAAAACTGTATGAGATACGACTTCGGTTAAATGGGACACGTGGTGCGCCTTTGGGGTGCTACTGTGCTGACAAAAATTATCATAGGTTACTAGAAAATGGCAGAAAACTGAATTTGGTCGACATTTTCATTTTGAAATTACTTCTAAGCTATCAGCAATCGAGAAAAATGTTTCAAATGAAAGACTTAGATATTTTTATTGTCTATCCAGTGGCGTACGTAAACAATTTTTCTATCGGCAAATTTTTGAGATATAATACAAACTTAAACAGAAACTATATTTGATTTTTCCTTCAAAAAAAAAAAAAAAACGCTTATCTTTTTTCTTTCGATTGGTGTATGTGTATCTGTGTTTTAAATAATTTTTTAAATCATACCTGGTATACCTACTTACGTGCATTTGAAAATATAGAACTAGAATTAAATTATGAAACAGGGTAGTTATGAAATAAATTATTTAAGTAAAAAAATGCTATTTTAAAAAATAAATTAAATTACTGACAAAAATAAGAAATATCTTGAAAAATAATGAAAAATATATGATTTTGAGGGTAAAATAAATTTGAAACACAATAACCCTTATACCGACCGAAAGAGAAAAAATAAGTATTTTTGTAAAGTAAAAATCAAATATAGATTCCATTAAAAAAAATGTATGTTTGTATAATTTCTCAAAAATTTACCGATAGAAAATTATTTTCGCACGCCAGTGGATAGATAAAAAAAATATCTAACTTTTTTATTTGAAATATTTTTCTCGCATACTGAAATTTTAGAAGTAATTTCAAAACGAATATATCGACCAAATTCAGTTTTCTGCCACTCTTTCGTAACCTATGGAAATTTTTGTCAAAACAAAAACACATCTAAGTTGGCCTCCCAAAGACGCACCATATGTCCCATTCTACAGATTTCGTACCTCTTATAGTTTCCGAGATCGCAATGGTTGCATTCGAAATCCGGACACGCTGTATATTATGCAAAAAATGAAAATATTGGCGGTTTTCTATTTAGGGGGCGGTACCACTATGTGGTACACATAGTTACAAGCCGTCTAGGTTTACTACATGCACAATATAACGTAATATACAGGGTGTTATGTAAGTAATATGCCATACGTTATCACTTAATAAACAAGGATGCAATGTATCATAATCTGAAATAATTTCTTTTCTAATGTGTATGTTGCAGTGGTAAAACTACTTCAAGATGAACCAATAACAATTATTTATTTGAATAAAGAATTATTTAAAAATCACAGTAGTTTGAGTGAATACAACAATACTTGTCATTTTCGAATGATTAAAACCAGATGTGGAACATAGATAGTACACTATGACAACTGTAAACCGTAAACCAAATGCATATCGGTGTATTCTTGACTAGTGATAGTAACAGGCATTTCTAAATATCTAAATACTTCGCTAGTTATTGCAAGTATGACGACATTTATGACAACCAACAAATATTGTTTTTTTAAACAACCTGATTCTTAGATTTTAATTTATTAAGAAGCTGGTTCGTAATTGGTTGGCTTTATAGTCCCAAAACTTTTACAATTTTACAGATTTTGCAGAATAAATTTCAGATTATAACTTCTTTCAGTTCTTTTTATCATACCTTGAACTTTTGCACATTACTTACATAACATCCTGTAAATATTTTTTATTTGTATTTGAAAATTTATTATGATTGAATCACATAAACATACATCCCATAATAATTTAAATTTTACCTTGATCAGTTTATTTTATACGGCAGCGTTTGTTTTCTTTGATCGCATAACTATGGAGGCGCTCGTTTGTATGTTGTACAATGTAACAAAATAATGAAATTGTAAACATTTTTTTGAAGTATTCTAATGGAGATAAGATTTTCTGTATATCAGATGATAAATTGCATTGACGATTCACGGGAATTGAATTTGACCACTAAAATTATAAATAAAAAATCAACTGTGTTTTTCGCCTGCTACTGTCACGTAATTTGATATATTACTTTAATATCCGTTATTATTATTATTATTATTATTACTATATATATATATATATATATATATATATATATATATATATATATATATATATGTATATATATATATATATATATATATATATATATATATATATATATATATATATATAAATATATATATATATATATATATATATATATATATATATAAATATATATATATATATATATATATATATATATATATATATATATATATATATATATATATATATAAATATATATATATATATATATATATATATATATATATATATATATATATATATATATATATATAAATAATAATAATAATAATAATTGAAAATTCACAATAAATGCTTCAGACATCAAATTTGTTCAAATCTTATTTTAAGAAATGTTTACGATTTTAAATATTTAATTAAAGACTTATTTAAAATAAGTTTAAATAATATAATATCATTTAAGAAGAAGAAGTCATGAACTTATATAAATAGTTAAGAAAAAGTAAGTAGGTACGTTGCAAAGCAAAAAAGTTCTTCAATATGAGGGTGTTAAAAAATGGGTAAATTTTTTTGATGGCATACAGTACTGACCAAAATGATTAAAAAGAGTTTAATCAACCTGGGTCCGATCTTCACTAGTTTTTGATATATAAGACAGTGAAAAATGAGTTTTTATGGTGCCTCTGCTATCTCGAAAACTATAAGAGTTACGCCTTTGATTAAATATTTTTTTTTGTTTAGAGGTCATTTTAAATACGCTTTTGTTTCTTAAAAAAGTCAAATATTTATAGTTAAATGTGGCCAATATTTAATTTTCAAATAACTGCGTAACTATTAGAAATTGAGAAATGTTTCATATAAAATTTTATTATTTTTATAGTTTATTTACTGACATAGACAAAATTTTGTTCGTTCACTATCTTTGTCAGTTTTTCTTCGATTCAAATACAAAATGGCCTGTTTCTCGGAAACAGTTGAAGATCAGATCTGTATCGATTAAGTTATTTTTACTCATTTTGGTCAGTACTATATACCCTCAAAAATTTTACCCTATTTTTAACAGCTTGTATAATAATTGAAAACTAATAAAAGTCATGAGCGTCGTACAATGCTAATCGGATGAAGAATTATTAATAAAATAGAGATATTACAATACTATTCCCACATTCCCGGAAATTTGAAAACCTCACGTGTACATATGTACGAGTATGTCATGACACCTCGTTCGTTTTAAAAACACTTTTTTGTATTTTTATGTTCAAATTAATTATTTGTGCAAAATTGAAAAAAATTACGTTATGTTTATATAAAAATACAAATCGATGTTTATTGCGAAACTTTAAAATTATGTTACTCATATAAAATATAGTTTCACAGGCTTGCTTTAAACTTGAAAGTTTAGCTCAACAAAGCTGGAAATATCAAGCCAAGCTTAAAATTTTCAATGATAAAGATTCCAAGCACAGGCCAAGCCTAGCTTGAAATCAATGTTAGCCGGCGGGATTTGTACCCGCACCTTTAACATTTGTACTGTTGAGTACTACCAATTGCACCACTGGGCTGCAAATCCACCGGCCTATACAGTCTATTTTATCGTAAGTTACTCACATAATTGTATGTGACCCATGATATGTGTGTGTTTTGTCATTTCCCAAAAATTCAGATAACTTCACTGCTCTGAAGTTCAATAAGTATAGTCCACGAAAAAAATCGTAAATACGAAAGGTGTAGCAAATTTTGTCTTCTACAATATTGATAATAACTTTTTTCCGTATAACTCTGGTAGCACAGGGCTTTTATTTTTATAAAATTGGTTTCTTATCGCTGACCTTGGTTCTTACAACATATCTAAATATTATAACTACCCGACCTTTTGCAAGGATTTCCAGGTTCTATTGTATATATTGACTGGACTATACAACAATATAACTTTTATATATATCAAGTTGAGTTTTTAATTATGATTCGTCTGTCTTTTATCTCTCACGGCTTACTTGTAAAATCTCCTTGAGTAATAAAAATTTTGAGGGAGCATTTGTGTCGACTTTAGAGCAGGGCGAAGAAAAATCGCTTTAATTATAAATCTCCGGAGATTTATACAACATTTACGGTGAAATTTTAGCGTGTTATTTATCATGTGTAGAAAGAGAATACCAGGATAATACCGTGTGAGCCAGAGTGCTTCCATTCCTGGACAAACATTAGCGCCAAATAACGAGCGTCGTCCACGGAATATTTCACACGTTCCCAAGTTATAAACAGCACCTGTCGCATGATTTTCACTTTAAAACATACGACCATATTTCTATAAAGATTCGCATCTGTTAGAGGCAATTTGCCACCAGAAGACAGCGTTTTATCTCTTGAAACTCAGTTTCCGCGTGCGACAAGCCTCCAATAAGGCCTAACTTGGAAACTTCAGCAAATCCGCTGCTTGTTTCTATGATATGTTGATGCTAAAGATATGTTTGCTTTACCAACCAACTTGTACTCAAACAACTTTTTACTTTTGCGCATTCAGCCGTTTATATATTCGCTTACCCTTGACACAGCTACGGCCTTTCTTTTAACTTATTTGTGTGTGTGATTTGATATACGCTTTATGTTCTATTATATAAAGTAAAACTCTGTTATAAGGGAAAGATCAAAGACAAAAATCTCCTATTTCGTGACGAAATATTTTTTGATTATAATAATTAAACCCAGTTATAGAAATGTGATCTGAAATATGCAAGATCATGACTGATTTTCAAATGGCTGGTTTTTTCACTCGATCAATAGCTCTTTCCTAATAACATACCTACTGTACATTTGCTTCAGCATAGATTCTACTCCAGATAAGTATATTGCAGATTTTATCGTGTAATAGAGGGAAATGTATTTATGTAAGAATAAATATGTAGTCTCCTTCGATTTTTAATATATCGTGTTTGATGCAAATTTTACTGCGCACTTTCTTAAAAATGTGATTACGCGAACTAAGATAAAATATAAAAGTCAGACATATAGAATTGAAATTGGTAGTTTTAGAAAATAACTACCAGAATAGTTGATTATTTATGGTAGGTCGTACAAAGAAATAAATGATATATTTGTTGAGATAAATATAAAATTATATCAGTTATGCAACCCAATAGAGAATCATCGACATAAATTTCGTTTACGAGTCTCCGGATACTGTGCAGACCGGTCTCCCAAAAACATATACATTCATATCAGGAGTAGCTCACGGCAATTTCTTGCTAGGAAGCAATATATCATATTAAACCATCTCTTGTTTATATAAATAAAAAATCCACGACTTTGTTTTACTTCAATCTTCATTTCAAATATTGTTTTGAAAGTTACTTTATTGCTTATATTACTTTGTGAAAACGAGTCAGAAAAAACAATAAATAAGAGAAACGTTCTTTCACTCTTTGTTAACCGCCTCTCGGATCTATCGGCGTTGTTTTCCTTTTCGTTTACTTTTGCCCATTGTTGATCATTGAATGGCGCTTTCCCGCCTATGCCATGTTGCGCTTGCCGCTTCTTCACGGCACGCATAAACCCAGTCACGGACAAATCCAAACCAACTTCTATGAACTTTCGCTGTATTATAAAATAATACGTTTTTACGATCTCCTAACGCTTTTGTGTTATCTTCATCATCAGGCGACCAGGGATATAAAATTTTCTCTATATCCTCAGTTTCTTCCTTCTAGTGAACTAGAAAATTTCAATTAATGAAAGACAATTTTCAATCGTAAGCTGGAAAAAATCATACGTAGAAAGATTTATAGTCCACAATTTTGGATTTTAGTTTTATTTGAAATGAAAATGTACATAATTATATTTCAGAAACACCTGCTTGCATTGACGTAGGCAAAACAACAACCACCGGAGATTCGAGTTGCGCAAACTATTATGTGTGTATTTATGTTATGGATAAAGTTCGAAGTCCGGATAAAACATCCGGTTAGTGTTCATTGTTCAGTTCTAATGGGTAAGGTCCGAAATAAAATTATTTTGTTTTTAATTTCGGGTGTTACTCGGGTAAATCGTTTTGAAATGGTAAATGGTCTCAAAATGTATTACAGAATGACGGCAAAATTTGAAATTATTATGATAATTATGTCGCCGCATGCCTGAGTGTCAGGTCGCGAAGCTGGGGAACCGGGTTCGATCCCGACCGACGCCAAATATTTACAATTTTAAATGGCACAAAATTGACCCCCTGTAGTGCACTCTCCACGTCAGCAATGAGTGCCAGTGAGGTGAGGCCTGGGAAGCGCCCGCACGGTGCAAATATTTCATCATTACCGATATCTGTGTACAAAGCAGATTGGCTCACCCAGTAATGGGTAATAAGCCATGATGATATATTTATTTATTTATTTATTTATTCATTTATATGCTGTTAGATGGCGAAGCAGTACATATTCCTCTTTGAATTATTTAATCAGTTTCGTACAAAATAATATATGTGCGCGAGTAGTGTTCATTTTAAAACTATACAATTATTATAATGATATTCTAAGTATTCGTATAACAAAAAACTAAAAATGCTTAGGCAAACATAGGTATGTCTCAGTTTACTACTCGGTTGTCATCTAGTGGTGTTACATTTACAGGTACTTTATGACTGAACAGCCTGATTAGGGTACAGACTAAGGAACACAAATTTTTGGGGGGCGCATATTTTTATTATTTTACAAAAAACGTCAGCAGCCTAGGGCACACGAAGCCCAGAACTAGGCTCTGAGTGTTACCAGTACCTATTTTACCTACTATTGCATAATTTCATGTTCCAAGTCATTAAAATGTACAACTCATGGTTCATTATTTACAATGAAATATCTAATCATGTGTCTGCTGGCGAATAGCAAATAAGCCAATTCGTAATTATTTTTATTTAAATTTTTGTGTCAATCAGTGGTACTAAAAATGTACACTTCAAGAACTAAATAAATATTGTGAAATAATTTTCCAAATTTTGCAAAAATTCTTTTAGATTCATAATCAGTACGTCCAATAACCTTCAAAGTTTCTTACACCCTCTGCATATTACAGATGTAAAAATATCCTTTTCAATATTAATACGAACCAGTTGTGTGAAACGTATATTGGTTACCTTAAACTACACATATTATTCCATCGTAAACAAGAAAATTTACGTTTTAATGGAAAACCATAGGTTTATTCCAACATACTAACAATTCCGTAGGGAAGTGTCCGACGCATACGTAATACTAAAGTGGCATTTCAACATACATCAAACTGGATTTTTGACTGCCAGTCGGAGTTCCAACAAGCTTCGAACCGATCGCAAACCAGTTTTGGACTAGTCAACACAGTCAGCGGATTGGAGCAAAAATATCTGCTGCGAGTTTCTAAAGTTGTAGTTAACTTATAAAATTTCATTTCTATGAGATATTTAAGTGAAGAAAATGATTTTCTGTTGCTACAGTAAAGTGATGATGAATATAATGATTTGGAGCAGTATATTCATATATTATCTTTAACGTCATTTCTCATTTTTCAACTATTTATTCTAGACTAAAATTAGAAAAAGACTGTTGACAGGCCACTATATGTTCCAACAAATCTTGAGTTGACAAATAGTTCCAAACTTACAATTTCGAACCAGTATAGAATTAGCCCGAAATCACTTGTTGGAATAAACCTCATAAACAGATACTGAAATTAGTAATGCGTTAATTAGACATGTAACATACTATTAAGTAGGTAGACCAGTAAACGTTTAAAGACTTTCAATCAGGTGCGTCATAGTTCACCAATTCCGTGTCTAGATTCCTGAAGGGCTGACGTATCCACGTCGAAATTGTTTTGTTAGAAGTAATTGCTATCGCATACATGCGCCGTAATTCGTAATTCGCCATGATTTCGTGTTTGTGTTACGTTGGGTGCTATAATGTGCAATACATTGTACATTTACCTTCTCGGTCTCCGTTCTCTTGCTCGCACATGTGTTTGTTTTAGTCACATGTGGTGTTTTGCTACGTGCAACCTGCAGCGACGATCCACTGCATCCAGACAGAGAGCGTCGTGTAACACGATTGTATTGACTTGAAATTGGAATTCTTCTTCAAAGGAGTACATGATATTGACAACAGATACTACTTTGTAAAAATGGTATTTGGTTAGAAATTTACTGATGTAGACAGCAAATATTGGGGATATCTATGAAGTATTTTACAAACAAATTCCATTACGTAACGTAACGTATATGTAGACTTATCAAATACAAACAAGATGAAATCAATTGTAATGGAACGCTTCAAAATAATTAACACAAACATCAAATTTAAACTTTACTTGCGATAAAAAAAATTAACGTTACAGTATAATAATGCTGATAGAATCTATTTAGGTTTTATACAAGCTCAAATTAAATTAATTATCTTTGCTTTTTAAAATTATATTATTCATATTCTATGTGTAGCTAATTTTAAGCGAAGGTACATGTTAAAACATTTTCATTGTTTATGTAAATTGACTTATTGAGCCCAAAATATCCAAAGTTAAAGTTAAATAAATGAGGTTATGTTTCGGCGTTAAAACGAAGTAGTATATTTGCAAATTAGTGTAGTATTTTTATAAAACTCGTAGCCATAATGTAAAAACCGTTGTTTAATTACACGCAGGAGAAAATTGGCCAGATTGTCAAAATCTTTCTTGATTCAACGATGTTTTATAATATGACTAGCATATTTCTCTAAATATAGCAATAACCTAACTTTATACACAAAAGTCACGCTTGAAAAACTCAGGTCGAATTTTGTGCGTTAGGTTAGGTTATTGTTGTTATTTTTAGAGAAATATACCATTTCAACTTATAAATTAACGAGCATGTAGTACATTTGTACGCAATTACGAAGGTACACGTTAAATGCCTAGATTTTATATTGGGTATTAGGTACACATGAAAGTGTCCCTAGACACAGTCTTATTCATAAGTGAAAAGTATACTATGCAAGAAGTGCTGGAAAGATTCTATTTCACATAAGGTGCACGAGTGGAGCATTAAACTTACACTTACATTACAACCACATTTTTGGGCAAGACTTTGTCCATATCTATTAATTTATTTTTGATATAATGTAACAAGAAATGATAATATAAACTGTGGCACTTAACAAAATAAGTTTACAAAACAAAATTTGTTACCCTGCAGAACTAGAAAATTTAAATATGGTAGGCTTACAGCCGTGAGTTAAGGTGTAAAAAATAATTGTCTACATATTGATACACGGTTGCGGATAATGGGAAATTGTATTTCTTTATAAGGTTTGGGTAAAGTGCAATTTTCTATCGGTAAGGATTATAAGGAAGGCCTTTGACGTAAATAAGTATAAGATACTAAATAAAAATAATAACACTGAAATACATAAAAGTATAAAAAGATAACCTCGCGGCTTCTAGAAATTAATAGGTATTATAGATATTTCTCTAAAATAGTTTTCAAATTTTAAGTTTAAGCTAGGAGCTTTAGCATGTATTCATTAGAGCTGTACGTTTGTCAATCTACGGTAATGAAATGGATATAATTGAGTTTGATATTTAGTTCGAAGGTTTGGAACATTCCGCTTCGCGTCGTGTTCCAAACTTCCTTCTCACAAAATAAAATGTCACTTTTAACACATATCATAAATAACTATTTTATTAATACATCACTCTTATTTTTTTTTAAGATTCCCTCTAGTAATACAATAGTTATTTGTATCACTAGGTCAGAAACTGAACATTTGCGAGACCGAGTTTATTTTGACAGGCCGAGCTGAAAGCGAGACCTGCAAATACGAGATCTCGCAAAACAGTTTCTGGGCGTATGATACACAAGATTTTGTACCGACTTCTCTATAAATTCTTGGTATATTTCTCTACACTTTATTTTATGTTACATAACCTAAAAAATGAACAAATTTTTATCGGTTTTGCATTGCAAGTTTAATTACTTACATTTGAGCTTAAAATGCGTAATTATTTTATATCTATTGAAATTATAACACAAACATTAGTTATATATATATATATATATATATATATATATATATATATATATATATATATATATATATATATATATATGTATATATACAGGCTGTAAATGAAATAAGTGCATTAAATTTAACCAGTAATATAACTGGACGAGAGCAACAATATATATATATATATATATATATATATATATATATATATATATATATATATATATACAGGGTGTAAATGAAATAAGTGCATTAAATTTAACCAGTAATATAACTCGGCGAGAGCAATAATATTTCTTAATAACTTTTTCTCGAAATCGCATATTTTTTTAGCATTTTTACCACCCCGTAAATTGACGAGTCGTTCCAAATATTTTTGTGATAATTGAATGCAGTAGCAATAGCTATGAAAAATTTTGTTTTAGCAATTGACAGTCCTGTCAATTGTTGCAATTAAATTTTGACATTAGTAATAAACTTGTTTATAATGTAAAATTCTGTCAAAATGCGAGTACACAGACATTGTAATTACTTACCTGGTTTATTTATTTTTTTACTCGTATCTGTACTACATTTTACTTGACATCACGGTTGACATAAAGACAGTGTCATGGAGTTGCCAACGCATTTACACGGAGCGTTTCCAAATCATCACCAAATCATTCTGTTCTTAATATTCGCACATTTGTTAATCTTGTACATCTTTATCACATCTTAATACGGAGTGTCACATATGACAATTTTAAAAAAAGCAATAGCTATATCCATAACATGTGCAAAAAGTTCTGTTTTCAGCACATAGCAGACTTCAATTTTGGGAATGGCTCATAATGTTCATTAATGAGACAGAATTTACTTGGGAAGGTGTATTTATATTATTATGCACAATACACATCTCGACAGACGAAAATGCTGTAAAAATTTTCATTAAAACATATTTGAGCGGGAACAATATATGGACGACTAATTATTGGTACTCATGTACCTCTTTTAAATGGACAAAAGTTTGTACTTACATTTTTTGAATAACGTATTTAAACTATTATGATTTATCGACGATAAATAATCATCTCCTAACCTAATAACTATGCTTTTGCTCTTCCTGTCGTTACCTCACCTGGCGTCTCCTTGTCTTCCACTATTCACAGGTGATTAAAAAGTCTGGTTTAATACACAACTTTATAATTTTGTTATTCAAAATTATATTTCTGTATTTTAAAAATTGTACTATTACGAATTAATAAATAATAAATGTTATTTCCGTTGATTCGTTTATTAATTACTGTGTCTGCAAGTGTAACCGAAAACCGACAATTATTGAGCTGTTTGTATCCCACTTAATTACGGGAACAGCCATTTGTTCTCCATGGGCGCGCGCCGAAATATGCAGTAAATATTTAAAGAATTTTAACTCAAAATCTAAAAGACGTAGAAAAAAAGTTATTAAGAAATATTGTTGCTCTCGTCGAGTTACATTACTGGTTAAATTTAATGCACTTATTTCATTTACACCCTGTATATATATATATATATATATATATATATATATATATATATATATATATATATATTTTATATACTTTCGAATATTTTTAATGACAGATAGCGGAAAATAAATTGTATCACGTGAATATAGTTGTAGTTACAAAACAAAGTAGTTCTAAAGTTGGAACTTATAATTAATCTATACGAGATGTAAATAATGACAGCATATTATTATTTTTAAGACAAAATTTAGTTCTTTAAGTTACAACAATTACAGATTTAGCCCTACAATTTGTAAACATTTTGCTAATTCTTGTGTTGAAAATAATCTTAAATTGACATATCACCAGAACAGTAATGCCAACTCCTTTTGCCGGTTTAGATCAGCAACAGCGCATTTCTGGACGATTTTGAGTTCTGTAATACTAGTCAAAATGAACGGAGGTACGAAAAAGCATTTTTAAAAACATTATAAGATGTTAGGAATTGTATTTTATCGTCTGCAGAAAAATATAACTTTCACGGCTATAAAATAGCACAAAATTGTTCTTGTACTAAATTAGTTCGAAATTCAGTTCAAGATGGAGATATTTTGCAGATTCAGTAAATTGTCAACATGTTCTGAAATATAAATTAAGCTTATTAAGAAGCATATGAAATTCTTGCTCGTTCCGCCATAAATAGGAGTAGTGGGGCACAAGTCCATTACAGCAATTATCTAAATGCTCTCTAGTCTATTTTGTTCATTGTTCTATACAGCAGCAGATGACTATTATATATTATAATTTTGAAGATGTTAAGCGTTAATATACGTGATTATGTATATGAAACACAAATCAACTCTAAATTAGTTATGTCTGTAAATGATTGCAACTTAAATCTACTTTTCTATTGTAAGCCACAATCAAACAGTATTGAATATGTCATTCAATACAAATAAAATGTTCATTTTCAGAAATTATGAATTTGGAAGAACGATGTAACAAATTAAATAGTATATTGAATATAATGTCATTCTATACAAATAAAATGTTTATTTGGCGAAATTATAAATTTGGAAGAACGATGTAACAATTTGAAATTTCATGTTTACCTTGTAACTGAGTGCTTGGAAAAATGAAATTTTTATCTTCAATATTTAATTCACAGTGAAAGTTATCCTTACTTGTCCAAACTTTTTAAGTCAACGCTATTAAAAAATTTATGAAGATGGTACCCAAGTGAAGCGACTTCCTAAATATACAACATGAGATTTTGGTAGTGAATTATTAATGAAAACCATTGGGCTAATAAGAAAAGTAAGAATTTCAAGAGTACTCTTGTGGATTATTTTATTACAAAAATATAATTGAAGATAATGAAAGAAAATATAATAACTTTAAATAAGATCTTTTTTATTAAATAAAAGTAAAGATTGCACTGTAGCTAGTCTTATTAACTTTTTTTTTCATTTTAATTAGCGTCAAGTTTATTATGTTTTAAGAATATTTTTCAATAAAGAAATATACTTATACTATACTCTTACTAAACATATATCCTATTATTATGAGCAACATAAAGGAATTGTGTGGTTAAATGTTTTATGTAATTGTGGTTCAAACAGCCTGAGTTTGAATCCGGCAATCGTTAAAGTTAAAAACTATTTACAATTTCAAATCTATGACAGCTTTGAGAGCTACATGGATACGAGTATATCGTCATGACCTCAATCAAAAACAGACAGAGAGAAGTGTATTAATCCGTGATTAAATATTTAATTATTTTAAATAAAATAAATAGATAAATACATCATCACGGCTTATTACC
This sequence comes from Harpalus rubripes, assembly GCA_963082715.1. Classification (NCBI taxonomy): domain Eukaryota; kingdom Metazoa; phylum Arthropoda; class Insecta; order Coleoptera; family Carabidae; genus Harpalus; species Harpalus rubripes. The sequence continues at coordinate 37,409,469 of OY720449.1, forward strand.
CATTGCTGTGTGTGCCAATCTGCTTTGTATACAGATATCGGTAATGACCGTTTGGGAGCTTACCAGGCGTCATCTCACGGGCACTCATTGCGGGTGGAGACTGCACCACTTATTTTATGAAAAATATAATAGGAGAAAAAGTTTTATTAACAAAACTATTTCTTCCGCTACCCTTAGTAAAGGAGGTATACAGATCGTGCTAAAATCGCATATCGAGATTTTGGTAAATAGTCACCTTTTAAGGTCCCTAGAATCCAATTTTAACATTTTCACGATGATGTCTGTGTGTATGTATGTGTGGATTCTCCGCTCTAACTCAAACACTATCATTCAGAAACTTTTTAAATCTTGTGTTTCTACCTTATTCTATTATAGAAAGAAGCCATTAAATTTTGGTGTAAGTCAGATAACCGGAAAAGGCACTTTACTTGAAGATCACAATAGTTTTTCTTCGAAAAATACCTTTAAATGTTATTTTTCCGAGATTTATTTTATTATAAAAATTAAAGATTATTAAATTTTCTATAGATTTGCATTAATATTTTTTCTACATAATTTATGGATATATTTATAAAATTATATATTAATTAAATCCCGGAGCCTACGCTGTAAACAAACAAAACTCTTTGGTTACGCAGTTATTCAAAAGTATGTAACTGACAGATAAATGTCTCTGTCAAAGAACTAAGCATTTCAAAATAATAAAACTAATTTTTTAAAAGTAAATAGAACAATAAGAAAGGGATTCAATACAGTTTCTAGCATAATTAAATATGTGTGTATGGATTTAGATTAATAAAAATTTACGAATCACAAAAAAGTTTAAACTAATTTATTTTTATTATCAAAAATAATAGTTACTTGGATTAGATTAGACTGTTTTAAGAAATAGACTGCCAAAAATTGAGTAAAATTCGTTAATCCAGAAATAAGGATTAGCTTAATCTTTCTTGTGACTCGGGCTGTAAATGGCGGGAGGTATTGTGTTGGTCACACCAGATTTTCTATTTAAAAGTTGAGCCTTCCAGAATGGAACGTATATTCGGAATTTTAATTCCACCGTAAATATAGGTGCCTCAGTTCGAAATTCGAACTTTAGGATTTGAATAGTGCACCATTTTAGTTCTGTAAAAAATAAAATGTCAAATTTTTTAAATTTTATCTACTAGCCATACAAAGAGTAAACATGGAGCGTTTAACGGTTCAACAACGAATTATTTAATTTGTTTAAATGTGCGAAATGGTGAAATCAATTGGCCTGCTAGGTAGGGAGGTCAAGTGATTTAACACTTCTTGACTTTTCCCTTTGAGGTTATTTAATGGGGAAAGTCTACGTCAATAAACCAGCAACAATTAATAACTTTAATCCAAACATTCAACGTGTTACTGTTACTGAGGGCATAGAGCCAACTTTTGGTACCAGTGTAATAGAAAAATTCGCCAAACAAATGACATCGTGCAAGATGAGTTGAGGCGGCCATATTTCCGAATCGTTTTCCATATATATATATATATATATATATATATATATATATATATATATATATATATATATATATATATATATATATATATATAAATTTGTAGAACAACCTTGAGTTTTTTTTAAACAAATTCAATAGATTCAATTTAATGCACTTATTGAATAGTATTATTAGTGTCTGGAATTGAAGCTGAATCCGAATCTGAACTAAAGCCAAATTTAACTTGCTTTTTTCGTTAATATAAACCCAAAACAAATGGGGTCTCGTGGGCGCGTGCTTGAGTGTCCAGTCGCGAATCTGGGGCAACGGGTTCAATCCCGACCGACACTAAATATTTTCGAATTTTAAATGGCACAAAACAGACCCCTGTGGTGCACTCTCTACGCCAGCAATGAGTACCCGTCAGGTGACGCCTGGTAAACGGCCGCACGGTACAAATATGTCATCATTATTACCGATACCTGTGTAATGATATATTTATTTATTTTATATTTACAAAAATCATCTTTACTTTTAATTCCGGTATTTTAAATATTTTAATTATCAGTTAATGATATTTTTTATTGACTGTTTTAACTTGAAAATAAATGCAACTGTATTTAAATTAGCTTTTCAAAACTATACTTTCCAAAGGATTTTGTTTTAATAAAAAAATGCGCATTTTTCAACATTACATAAAAAATGTAAGGTGTAAATATTGTAGATTAATTAGGTTCACAAAATTGTGTGTTTTTCTATGAGATTTGTTTCCTCATTATTTTTTATACAATCTTGTTATATAATACAATAAATGATGTGGTGAATTTTACAAAAAGTTATGAGAAATGAACAGCCTTTCGTGGACTTGTTCGTAGAGCTATTGGGTTCAAAAGTGCAGTGTGCAACCAATGAATATTGGTAATAACTAAAATAAATATATTTTGTAATTAGTTTAAGACGAGTTGACACAGGGATAGCGGTGTTTCTATGCAACAGTTGATAGGCGTATATGAAAATAATTTGGCGAACTTCATGTTTTGAGGCAAAATATTTACTTCATGTTAATAACTTAATAAAGAACAGATTGCAGCTCGTATACCGTCACTAAGTAGGTATTTCATAATATCTCAAGAATCCTTTTCAAATGCCAACAAATCACACACAAAAATGAGCAATGTTAATACTGTAATACAGAACGTAGAGCTAAATTGGGAACTTTGATGCAAAATAGGATAATATCTAGTTTTGAAGCAATTTTAAACTAAGGAACTTGGATGTTTTTTTACTGGTTTACATTACCCAAATTCCCATCATAGAAACTAGTTTCAAACTTAAAACTAAATTTTTACCTGTCAGAAATGCTCTGTTCGATTCATCATTATTGCAGAGAATTATTCACACGAAGATAAATAAAAAAAATAAACAATATTATTTTGATGCAAATTATATTTATAATTTCTGACAGGTAAACCCAGTCATTACACTTGTTTGTAATTTTCCTTCGCTTGTCCTGCGATATAATTACCATGTAGTGTCGCGTTATGTCATACCTGTCGTTCCATTTGGAAGTATATAATCGAAAGAAAAGAAAAAAAAAAACACCCGACGTAACACCCCATTACAGCTCATTTAGTTACTCGTTCCGTTATTTGTACCTGTCGGATACGGACGTTCAACAAGTGGTTGTGTGTTGTGTTTTTAAATAAAGTGTAGTGATAATGATATTTTGAAAAAGAAGACACTTTTCACCATCAGGCTGCCGCTATGCTGCGTTGGAGAAGGAATTAGATTGAAAAGAAAACTGATTTTGAAGTCCTAGTAAGTACTAGATACTTTGTTATGGCAAGGATCTGGTAGTCATGTGACTTACCCTCATAGATCCGATGAACGCGTGTTCATCCTTTTTTATGCCCTGTAACAATTGGATCCGGAAATCAGTCGACTTACCTCTTTAGATCTGATGGACATGTGTTCATTATGCCGTATAATTACATTATCCTGAACCAGATAGTCAAGTGACGTATCGCTACGTTCCTGATAATCATGTGTTTATCCAATTTTTAGTAATTAAGGTAAGTAATTTATAGTACTCTTCTATAGTCCAGGTTTAGTGTAGGCTTATTCCTATTGGTAACAATGTTATATACGTTCAGTGTTACATTTGTTATGTAAACATCAAACCTTTCTTGGTTTAAGTAATTTGTCAGGTGACTTACAAACCTTATATTTTACTCATATAGTTTCAACACAATGAGATGATACATGCTCGTCCGGTGTGCGGTAACGAGAATTTACCCATGTACATGTTTCCGGAGACAAGTTTTTTCCTCTGTATCTAAAGTCTTAAGCAAAAATTTACTTCTTTCTTGGGGAAAAATCCTACCGATTAGCAAAAACGAAAACGTAGACATACAAAATAAATTTGTTGTAAGAATTAACAAGAATTTAAAGGAAGAAATGGCTGACAAGTACCCGTTGGTAGCCATGTATTAAGCCTTGCGCCCATCTAAATTAATTGGTGAAATTCAAGCGTGCATACCGGACACAGTGGTCAAATAAGACATTTTCCTTACATGTATAGATTACTCAGAGCCTTTTTAGTTTTGGTTATCTTAATGAGTAAGATGCTTACAAACGATCTAACTCTACTGCTGTAGTAGATTCTTTGCCAAAATTGGTAGAAACTTCTCAGTTTATGGATAATGCCGCAATTGTACATAACGAAATTTCGCTTTACAGAAAATACATTTTCTCACCTGACTAAAATACAGAGTGCAGTAAAATGGTGAAAGACCACAGGTATGGACGATTATTTCTTCAACAAAAATCTTTATTAAAACGTAAAAACAAACACTCCTTCATTCAAAACCGTGTAAACTAACAGCGGCATCGGAACTCCACCAGGCTAAAAGAGAGGAGGGAGGCGTTAAACACAGGGCAATAAAAGGACAAGAGATACATGAGAAACTATTTTGGTTCCTTACTTAATTACTGATGTAATGGTGTAAGTGGCAGGCTCTTATGCAAAATAAAGTTGTCTTAATCTGGATAAAGGGATTCGCTACACCTTTTCAAAAATATTCCTTTCAAAATTCTATACCTAAAACAGTTACTTATTGGAAAGAGTCAACTTAAAATAGAATAGGCTGTTTCTGACTTACTCTTTATAGATAACTATATCTAAATGCTAGGTACTCCAATTGAGTTCATATGAAGTTATTTTTTAGCGAAAAAAACTACTCTAATGGAAAATTTAGCTTAATTTAAAATTTAGTAAAACTAAAATGTTCATATTACATCCTTTTTAAAATTAGTTAATTTCGGCATCTAACGTAACTGAATCTTACGTAACATAACTGAATATCTAACTTAATCTGAACGATATGCCTGACATACAGCCTTCAGTTTTAATCCTCTCAGTACGCTGAATATTTTGGTGCTAAATAATGCAGTTCCATGTTATCTGTTTTAGATAAACCTAGAAATTAAATAAATTCTACAAATTTACAAGTTAAACGTAAAAAAATAACAATATAACTGATCTCACTTAGTATATTGCACAATAATGAACAGCAGCAATATTATGAAGTTATACAGAATTTAATTACTAATAAATGTATAGAGTATGGCAAAGAGTTATATTTATGCATACAGTATTAATAAGAATTTGAATTTGAATATCGTTGACAAAATTCATACAAATCATTTTATTGTTTTATTAATAATTGTTACTTTACATATGAAAGTGGTATCATTTTGAATCTCGCTGAACACAAAAATAAAATAAATGCAGCAATAAAATGCAAAATGGTGATGAGATGGTCGTTACTTTCAACAATTGAAATACAAGTTATTTAATGAGAATTTTATTACCAGAAATGAAATTTATTGAATTACACGTAGATATGTATAACATAATATTCATATTAGTGGATATTAAATTATTTTTTATTCCTGTATCCTACCTATCAATTTATGACTATCGTTTAAACTAAATTGGTTTTTTTCTTTACTGTAACATAAATTTTAAATTGTGTAGTCATAAAATTTTAAAGCGTACGTGATGTGTTTATTCCATGACTGGTGGAGTAGTATGCTTAGCTTTTTATAGACGGCATCCCTTAAAAGATACATGACTGACACTTTTTGATCGCGCCGAAATCTATTCAGCAAATTTATGGAAATACATGTTTTATAACGCATGTGAAACTGTACGCTAAACAATATTTTACATGCTAGACTAATATTAAAACATTTATGAATTATGAGCAACATTAAAGGACACTTGGGTATATCTGATAGCATCAATGTAATATTAAATATAAAACTGAATCAAAATTTCAGATACATATATAAAATTTTATATGCTCCACAGTACCGTATCTATTTTTATTTTGATGGCACTAAAAATGTGCTTTGTACGTACAATATTTCATATATTGAGTCGTATATTTACATGTCATTGTGTTTTATATGAAAACAAATTTTTAGTTATTGCTCAATTGTTTGCTGCATAAAAATAAATATTTATAATAAATTGTAAGAAATATAAAAATATTTGTTTGTGGTTATAACACACGAATAATGTGAAATTTCGTTTTTCTCTCTATTATATGATGAAAATAAAATTTCATAATACTGGTGAAACGATTATTTACATCTGTTCATACGGTACAAGTACAATACCTAAAAAATATAATTTAAAAAAATCTGACAATAGAAACAAAATAAAATACAGCATGTTCTGTAATTTATCCATATACGAGTGCGAATCTAAACATATAACGGTATACTAAATACATTATTGAGTGTATTTTTTTAAAAGAAATTCATTTTATCTCTTGCTTCTTTACCAAAGTAGAATAATTTTCATGTTCATTTACCAAGAGATTTCTTAGAGTTTATTTGATCAGAACCGTACTTGAATTATGAGAAATAATTTAAAAATACACGAATTTAAAGGTATTCAAAATGTGAATAAATACTCCGTCCAAATTCTGTGATATTATGTACTGAATCTATTAAAATACCATTACTAATGCAACATTTTAAAAATGGGGATAGATAAAAATATGAATATAGCTTTTGAAATTTTATTTGTCACTCGCGGAAATTTACATCTCGTATGCTGTGGATAATATATGTCTTTAGTCACTTGTACAATAAACAACTATTAATGGTCAAAGGCAACTATTTTTAAAAAAGTGGCAGCAGTGCCGAACGCGGGATCATTTCCCAATGAGTGGTTTACAAGAAATATTCGGGACAATATTGATGCATTTCTCAGCATTTTATAAAACGGGGTCAGATTGTCAAATCCAGGCGTTTTATAAAACGACCAACAGCTTATTTAGCTTGTATGTTTCTCAAAATATAACAACAGCAACATAACCTAACGCACAAAACTAGGCCCAAGTCTTCCAAGCGAGAGATTTGTGCGTTAGGTTTGGTTATGTTAATAAATGCTGTGTCTGATTCGTTTAACCCACTGGTCGGGTAACAAAATTAGACCAAAATGCGTTCTCTTTTATTATGTAAAATAATACGAATAAACGTTTAAATATGTATTTAGAGAAATTAATCCGTCTAATCGACGATTCCGCGCATTCGGGACTGTAGCCACTTTCTTTAAAAAATTATATGGTGAAAATGGATGCCTTTCGTTTAAACGTACGTATTAATAAAAACTTGTTTTGCCGAAAATTTTAACGGTCACAGTTTGCCTTCGTTATGTGTTATATGCAGGATACAGGTTGTCAACATGGAGCCTGCCTAGAGATATACACAATTTGGCTTAATAGTGATTATCTAGCAAGCCATACGTGATTGTGTACTTACGTATTTGCTTATGTTGGTTTCCAAATTCGATCTACGATCCGCTTAACTAACCGGAACCCAAATGACAATTCTAAATACTTAATGCCATACGGCATACGTAACTATATTTATTAGTTTAGTATAAAAATACATACCTACTTATTTGAATAGAAATTGAAATGAAGGAGCTTTTATCAGTTTCACACCCTTTACATTATTAAAACAGAAATTCTCAAAAATAAATATGACTAGCGTGTAATATAATAATAAGTATAATGACCAGAAATTCTTGATGCGATTAAGCTTTTTTTTTAATCCGGAATTAATTATCGAGCAATATCTCAAATAAATTGCTTATCAAATATAGGAAATTCAATATAGCAATAGAAAACATGAATTTTTTGCATTCTTACCTACATCTTTAAGTGCGATTTTAATTAAATTCTAGTTGTTCAGAGATAGCGTTTTTCAATACACTAGTTTGCGATTGATATTAATGCCAATTTTATGCAGTTATTGTATATTTTGGAAGTAGTACATATAATGTCGCGAACTTTTAACAAAAGGAATTTGTCAGTAATTTAATAATAAGAATAACAAAATTGATATGTTAATAGGGCATATAACTATTTTTGACGTAGGCAAATGCAATAGTACTAGTTACATCACTATATGGCAACCGAGTAGTAGACGAAGAAACAAATATGCTTGTCAAATTGGCATTTCTAAGCATTTCTAATTTTCTGTATTTATATGTTGTACTTGAATACTATTGTAATGAGCCGGTTTCACATTTTTACTTCCTTGTACATAGTAAAGTATTATAATTGCGAAAAAATTCGGTTTTCAGATTAAGCAGAAATAAACATATTGACCATATCTGAATCCATTTTGACTTATCTCGTCGTGACATCTGTACTTACACGCTACCTAACTCAAAACGGTAAGCCGTAGAGAGTTGAAATTTTGTATTGAGGACTGGATAATATCTAGTTCTGCACCTCTCTTTTTGGTCATTACATAATTTCCAGAAGTGGTATTTTACTTGAAGCCTATAATAGATTTTAATGAACAACTATTTTAAAATATAATCGAATTTTTTTCAAATTTGGTACATAAGACTTTTATATCAATGGGAATAACATAATAGATTTTGGTTAAAATAGGTTAACCGGAAATGATAACCTGAAGTTGTTTACACTTTATCTTCTAGCACATCAAGTATAATTAAATTAACCCTTTGTATAAGCGAGATATGTAAATTTAAAAATCATATACTTTTTGGTTTTTGTAATAAAGCTTGCTATGGATTAGGACAAAAAATAACAAAAAAAATCTGATGTGGCCAGCACATTACCTTCCGTCAGTTCTATATATTTTGTACAAATTTCATACGGAAAGTTCCTTGCTAAATTAAATATTCTATTTCTTGTACATTAGCTTCCGGCAGTTGCATGTATTTTATGCAAATTTCATACAGAAAATTATTATTTTGTGACGTTTTCTATATAAAGTGTAATGTATCTGCAGAAAAAAAAGATTTATTATTATTATTTCTTGTACATTACCTTAAAGCAGTTGTATGTATTTTATACAAATTCCATAGAGAAAGCAAAAGATCCTATATTTCCAGTAAAATTATAAAACAGACACACTATGTCAATTTCACTTGACACTGACATCTTTCAATCAGAATTTTCTTAATATAGTAGTTGTTTCCACAGGTATGGCTACTTTATGAAATTTAATTTCTTTATAATTTTTTAACTCAATATCCATTTAATATTAAGTATAAAATGCAGTCAAATCGTATAGAGAATAAAATATTCTTTAATATTTATAATAACATCAAATGTGAAAAAATTATATTTAACATAGTTTTTTCAAGAAAAACTGTTAAAATCTTCAAATGATGGTACTTCCGGTTGACCAATTGTAACCAAAATCTAATCAGCTCTTCCTATGGATGTAACGAAGAAGTATACGGAAAAATTATAATTTTTGTAACTGTAGTATTAGAGTTATCGCAGACGAAAATTTTGTTACACACACACATCCACACACACACACACACATACAGACATCATCGTAAAAATAGTAAATTCGTATTCTAGGGACTCTAAAACGTGCTTATTGAGTAAAAACTCATCATCGAATTTTTTGACCAAAGACAATACCTTCCTTACCTAAAGGTGACGGAAGGTAAAAAATGAAAAAAATAATGACAAATTACGTCAAATACGTGCAATTTTATGATTGGGTCTATACTTCATGTTGGTCAAGGAAGATCTTGCATATACAAGGAAGTGTGGTTCCCACATCCGATATTTTAAAACGTATTTTAAATGAAAGTTTATGCAATATTTTTCATAATATTGAAAATAACGATAATAATTTGTCGTTATTTTTGTAAATTATTAAATAAAATGTTTGTGAAGTCAAAGTATATACATTACGTCATTCGTAGCCAATAGGAAAACAGTTTGTCCAAAACCTACGTTATTTATATAACTAAAAGTAGGCGATAGTTTGTCACATGTTATGTTGTATGAACATCGACAAAACATTTTGTAAATAAAGTAACTTTTTCAAAATATTACACAAATTTCAATAATTATAAAATATCTAATGGAAATTTCGTTATATTTTGAAATTTTAGGTTATTTAAAAAACAATATTTTTTAAAAATTTATTATTTAGAAGACATAAAATTCTTGCAACAGCCATATTGTAAACGTGAACAAAAACATTTGATGTGTTGTATCATGCTTCAGGCACAATTTGAATCCATGTACTACAGCTTCGCTAACTAGCGGTGTTTCATCATAATAATTTTAAATGTTGATGTCATTCTGCAACGTCAGTTACAAAACAATGCAAATTTTAATTATAATTAAAAAAAAATGTTAATAACAATTTTCATTACAGAATTATTTTTTCTATTAATATTAATGCATATAAGTTTCAATTAGGTACGAATACGTGAAATACCTAATTGTTATATTTTTGGCAGAATTATGATTTAACTAAAATGATTCGGGTTTTAAACCAAAATTAGTTGTAATATCATATGAAAAAAAAAAAACCAGACTAGTGACACAATATACAACAGAATTTTTTTTAGTAAAAATAATGTTGTATGTTGTTTGCTAAAAGTATAATTCCTGCGTGTAATTCGCGATAAAAACTCTGTCTACTTAAAATTCTATCTATAGTGATATGATTTGCTTTTTCTTTTTTTCCATGTAAATAGTCAAATTGAATATTTTACATTTAATGTAAAAATGCTTTAAGTGTCATATGATGCCTATTGTAAATTATAGATGTGTGCATAAAGCTGAGAATGAGCACAAAGCATAATCTATTTACTAGTCAGCTCTAAATTTTAAACCAGGATTTGATATCTTTTGTTCTTTTAGTTTATTTATTCCTGTAGCATTTCTTTTATATTAAAACAGTGTTTAAATTTCCTCTATCCATAAATAAGTCTGAAAACGAATTTGAGTAAGAAATCTCATGTGCTTACCCAGTCCAGAGCACAAACTCGATGTTGTCTCCCTGGCGCTGCTGCATAGTCTGAGCGGCGGATTCTAGCAGATCCCACGGAGTATCGCAACCATAATCACCGAAGCGTCCCGACGGGCGTCGGTTACCGCGAGATCCGCCGCCAGAGTCGTATTCCGAGCGCCAGCAGGCTGGAACAGCACAGTACACTCAGAATAAATCAAACGAATCATACTTAAGATTATGCAAGTCTACATCTTCACTCAGATTTAAAATTGGATAATTTTAAAAACAGGATTTCACATTAGTATCACTTTTTTGTATTTTTAGTAATTTAATTATAATAGCATACTAATACGAGCGGAGTTTCTAAACAATTTATAAAATGAATCATGTACTATGCTTTCAAAACCAGTATCTAAAGAGTTTATAACACAAGTCACATATATTTTTTCTAAGACTGGAAATTAAGACGTCAGAATTACACTTTTTAATGAACTGATAATGGTTGCTATTTGTAGATTCACGCCGAGTCCAATACAATCGAAATCACAGTTTGTCAAGTTGTGATTAAGAGCCTGCTGTTACTTTAACGGTGAGCTATGCTTGCCCGCGACGTGGGTGACGAAGACGGCAGTGGGTTGGTTCGGCAAGTACCCCACTTTTACAAAGAACTACCATTCCGGCTATATATTTTAGAGGTTAAAAGAAAGAAGTCATGGACGTTTTTCTCTAAAAAAAATTAAACTAAAATTGAAATAAAAAGATGCCTATAGCTTATAGCAGGAAATGGTTTTTGATCATTATACCATGCAGTATACCACCACAAGTTTGAATCTGATTTTTTGACTACAATTGCAATTTTATAGTACAGATTAAATTTGTCAAGTATGTTGTTTTCAGAATGTATGGTATGTGTACATATTGAAGGTGACATATATTATTGTAACTTCGAGGAATCAAGTTCCTTCGCTCTCTTTCTCTTAGTAGCTAAGAAAACCGATCTGCTGACATTCTCGGTGACGTGGGAGTTTTCCAGTGCATTGATTGCCTCTTGGTTTCCGAAAATCTAAGTTTCATCTAATTATTTTTTTAGCAAGTCAGGTTCTGTAGAGTTAACTGGTACCATTTTGGCACAAACTTTGTGCATGCCTAATTCGTCATGCAGCATTGTACGCAGGAGGATTGTCCCGGTGTAAAATTACGACAGATATTGCATGACCAATTAGGCATGCATAAAGTTTGTGCCAAAATGGTACCAGAAAACCTCAGTAAGGGGCAGAAAGTTGTCCGAAAACAGATATGCAGTGAGGATGACTCTACAGAACCTGACTTCCTGAAAAAGATAATTAGATGAAACTTAGATTTTCCAGTACCCTCCGGAAACCAAGAGGCAATCAATGTACTGGAGAACTCCCACGTCACCGAGAATATCGGTTTTCTTAGCTATTAAGAGAAAGAGAGCGAAGGAACTTGATTCCTCGAAGTTACAATGATTTATGTCATCTTCAATATGTACACATACTATACATTCTGAAAACAATATACTTGACAAATTTAATCTTTATTATAAAATCGTAATTGTAGTCAAAAAATGAAATTCAATCTTGTGCTGGTATACTGCATGGTAAAATGATCAAAAAGCATTTCCTGCTATAAGCTATAGGCAGCTTTTTATTTAAATTTTAATTTAATTTTGATTTAAAAAAATTAGAATTATTCTGTTTTAGAGAAAAACGTCTATGACTTCTCTCTTTTAACCTCTAAAATATATAGCCGGAATCATAGTTCTGGTTTTTAAGCCGTTGTTGCGGAAAGAGTCATGTCATAAGGTTTGGACAGTAAAAGTGGTAGCCTGTAGCCTATCTCCCTTCAATATTTCGTAAATAGGGGTGGATACTTTGTAGAAGTGGAGATACTGGCTGACCCAACCCACTACCTTCTTCGTCTTCCACGTCGCGGGCAAGCTTACCCCTCCGTGAAAGAAGGCTCTTAAGTAGGATTGTAGAAAAATCTTTTATGGTAATAATTTTGTAAATTTAAAGTTTTATCTTTAGGAAATTTAGTTATATTCACAAGTAATAATACAAAAATCTTAAAATAGTATTGTTAAAAAGTGGAAGTAATTGAAAACATTATTCTCGATATGTCAAGAATGATTGATATATATTCGCTTTTGCTGAACAAGGAGTAGAATTTCTCCGTTTTCAGTGACAATTTTTTCTTGCATGACAATGACCAGTCCCAGTAGCGTAGCTGGTGTAGGGGAGGGTACATCCTATACCTATATATTTATATTAGAAAAATACATGCAATTTGATATGTAATAGTACAAAATATATTTATTAAAATTTAAAAAGAACGTCATAAAATTTGCTATCCAATATATAAAAACTATCATACGTTTACGTTACGAGTATAAAAAAAATTATTAAATTATTACTTTTTTATTAAATGCAAACGTAATATATTGGATATGCCTTAATGAAAACAGGGAATTAAAGAGTTAAAATTTACTTGTTTTTTTTGCGAGAAAGTTATATAATTTTATTTTATCCTTGTGAATGAAAATGTTCAAGCTTATCTCTATTTCCTTTTTCTTTTTTATTCATATTATTGGTGTATTGCTGAATCGAAAACGAAATACCAGTAGTTCGTAGTATTAGGAGCTTTAAATAGTTTAATATTTGATTATCAAGATAATCCTAGTAACAAGTTCTAAGTAGAATTCGATATTAAACAAAGGTATTACAAAATGTTTAACTAAACTAAAGCTCTCCAAAGCTAGTTCTACAATTGAAACAAACTTCAAAGTGCTTCAAATTGAATTATACTCTACAACGCTTTGTTTTTTCTTTTGGTACAATAAAAAGGGAATAACATACTTTGCGCAGCAAAAAACTAGAACTGACAACATGTTTATTATTTATATACCATACAATCTGATGCATTCAGAATATACAAATTATTTATCATCAGTGTCAGTGGTTCGAGAGCCTTTGAAGGACCGAGGCTTCAAGTTCCGAAGGTTATAGTTTCATGATCATGACCGATTGTTATCAGTACAGTATTATTTATTATATATTTATATATTATTTATTTAGCACATGACTTTTAATATCTTGTATAAATAAATACATAATTACAGCATATCACCCAGTGCCGACTGTGTCAATCTGCTTTGTACACAGAAATCAGTAATAATTATGACATATTTGTACCATGAGGTCGTTTACTATGCGGGCACTCACCCCCTGGCGTGAAGAGTGCTCCTCCACAGAGCTTACTTTTACCATTTAAAATTCAAAATAATTTTTGCTTTAATAGTAATCCAATTCGGATTCCCAGATTCGTGAAATTGTATAATTTCACAAACATACCTCATCTTTTTAAATACAGGATTGTGACCGGCTCTACCGAACATGAGATTTTAATATGTAAGGACATAATTTCCTGCTTCCCTAATTATTTTGGGCACACAACCGTCAAATAATAGACATACAGAATAAAATTTTGAATCTAAATCAATAAACAAAATTAGTTGCTATCTTTTTAACGTGAGATATAAGTATGACAATGTTAAAAGCTCGTCTAAAATATTGACAGTCATTATGAATTTAATTTAATAAATAATTGTTCACATGAACAGAAATTACAAATAGGTAGGTAATAAAAATAAACTAACCTAAAACTATTATAATTAGCCCTTAACCTTAAAATTAATTTTAATAAAAACTAAATACGTATTTCAAGAACTAAGTTCTCATCATCAGTAGTATAATAAGGGAAAGTTAAACAGATTAGTCAAGATTACTCAACATATCAACCATGCCAGACTAGAGTTGTTAGAACCTCTGGCATTTTAAGGTTAAGGGGTAATTATAATAGTTTTATTTAAATTTAACCTTAGACTCCATCTATTATTTATTTATAAACTAACCTAACTTCACAGATAAACCGTTCGTTAAACATTTATTAATTTATTTGTTAGTCGTCCGCTATCTGTATTTTTGAGGTGATTTTTGACTTTTTTATGCTTTACAACTTTCATTTGAAGTTTTTTTTTTACCTAAAATAATAAGGAAATTAGGAAATTACGAAAGCATGTTTTTACATGTTTAGGAGTTCCGGTTAGCACCGTGTATATTCTACTAACTTTTTATTTGCGAACAAAATATAGTTTGGATCTCCATCTCCATCATAAGCTCTTACGGTATGGTTTCGAGGTGCAGCCGCGGTCGGCAGTAGCGGTCAGCAGCTACGGTTAGACAATACCGCCAGCGTGGTTTTGAACGCGGTCGGCTGTCGTTAGTTGGAATATAAAATTAAGTGAAAGTTGATTCTGTTATATTTCTTTGCTTCATGCTCGCGGAAGAAGAGAAAGATGGCATTTTAGAAAATATTGAAAGTGTAGAGCCGTCTGATTTGTTCTAAACCAGAGAGACGAAGGATTTTTTTCTTTGTTAATAAATAGTCGACTAAAAACGAATGACTTAAAATTTAGACAATTTCTTATTAATATTTCAGCTTTGTTATCAGTAATGCAGGCGTCATTTTTAACATAAATACCACCGGGTCGCTATCAGACTGCTCTTGAAGCGGTCGGAATGCAGTAGCTCCGCGGCCGGCATTATTGGGTATGCATTGCACTGCGCCAATGAAACCGTGCACGAAACAACACTGATGCAGTCCAGTACTGCTGACCGCGACCGCTGGCAGTGCCAGCGAAACCGTACCTTTAAACGGCAGGTAATATACGAATGATGGTTTGATCGCTACCTTCACTGTGCTTAGCACTAATGAAAGCTTGACTTATTTATAAAGACAATATCCACACCGGTATGTTTGGTTCGTATTCTGTACAAAGTGAAAAGTGACCCATGATTAGCGGTTGGATTTTCAATGATGCATGGAAAACAAAGACCAGTAATGTTGAAATTCTCCGTTAGAGCCTTTTCTGCCGGTATAGTTAGTAAGTGGTCCTAGTGGAACCATGGCCGTCCGAAAAGAATAAATTTAATAAAAAAAAAATAATAATTACAATTTTATATATCGATTACGGCCAAAGGCTGAAGGAAATAGTACACATTTATAATAATGAGACTTGATTTTGAAAAACAAAACGAACTCGCCTTTGCGATTCTAAAAATTTAATTATAAATACAGTAATGAAATATTTGATTTTGTTATATACAACTAGTGAAATGCGTCAGTAAATTATTTTTCAGTCTCTATTATTACCTATCATATTTTTGCATTCCTTAGTCAAATCAATTTTTTGTTATGCGAAGATGTGGAGGTGGAATGAGTCTTAGAGGGTAGGTGTAGTCCGCCTGTAATTATTTTCTTGATATTATTGAACTTTGCGTGAGCCTTCTTTACATATGGGCTATTCAACCAGACTGGTGCGCAACAGAGGAAACTAGGAACGTAATAGGTATGATTTTAATTCTGACTTCTCACATTATATAATACTAGCGAAAATAGTAAAATATCTTATTTTTACCTGCCGTCACCTTCAGGTAAGGAAGATATTGTCTTTGGTCAAAAAATTCGATGCTAAGTTTTTAATCAATAAGCACATTTTAGGCTCTCTAGAATACAATTTTACTCTTTTTACGATGATGTCTATGTGTGTGCATGCGTGCGTGTGTGCGTGTGTGTGTACCTGTGTGTGTGTGTGTGTGTGCGTGTGTGTGTGTGTGTGTGTGTGTGTGTGTGTGCGCGGGCATGTGTGTGTGTAACAAAAATTTCGTCTGCGATAACCCAAATATTACAATTTCAAAAATTATAATTCTTTCGTATTATTCTTCGCTACATCCATATGCAGAGCTGATTAGATTTTGGTTACAATTGGGAGTACACTTATTTGAGGACTTTAACAGTTTTTCTTGAAAAAACTATGTTAAATATAATTTTTTCACATTTAATGTTATTATAAATAGTAAATATTTATTTATTGTCCATAAGATTTGACTGCATTTTATACTTCTTATTAAATGGATATAGAGTTAAAAAAATCTGATGTGGCCAGCACATTACCTTCCGTCAGTTCTATGTATATTGTACAAATTTCAAACAGAAAGTTCCTTATTGCTAAAGAAATATTCTTGTACTCTACCTTCCGGCAGTTGCATATATTTTATGCAAATTCCATACAATTTATAGCAAAAGATCTTATATTTTCAGTAAAATTATAAGACAAACACACTATGTCAATTTCACTTGACACTGACATCTTTCAATCAAAATTTTCTTAATATAGTAGCTGTTTCCATAGGTATGGCTACTTTATGAAATTTAATTTCTTTATAATTTATTAACTCTATATCCATTTAATATTAAGTATAAAATGCAGTCAAATCGTATAGAGAATAAAATATTCTTTAATATTTATAATAACATTAAATGTGAAAAAATGATATTTAACATAGTTTTTTCAAGAAAAACTGTTAAAATCTTTAAATGAGGGTACTTCCGGTTGTCCAATTCTAACCAAAATCTAATCAGCTCTTCACATGGATGGAACGAAGAGAAATACGAAAGAATTATAATTTTTAGAATGGTAGTATTAGAGTTATCGCAGACGAAAATTTTGTTACACACACACACACACACACACACACACACACAGACACACATACATACACACACACACACACATACAGACATCATAGTAAAAATAGTAAAATCGTATTCTAGGGACCCTAAAACGTGCTTATTCATCAAAAATTCACCACCGAATTTTTTGACCAAAGACAATACCTTCCTTACCTAAAGGTGACGGAAGGTAAAAATATAAAGAAATTAAATTTCATAAAGTAGCCAGCTATGGGAACAGCAGAACAGCTACTATATTAAGAAAACTCCGATTGAAAGATGTCAATGTCAAGTGTGATTGACATAGTATGTTTGTCTTATAATTTTACTAAAAATATAGAATCTTTCTGTATGGAGTTTGTATAAAATACATACAACTGCCGGAAGGTAACGTACAAGAAATAGAATATTTTGCAAGGAACTTTCTGTACGAAATTTATACAAAATACCACACAAAATACATAGAACTGACGGAAAGTAATGTACTAGCCACATCAGATTTTTTTTAAATCAATTAATTACATATAAGTAAGTACATATAAGTTCCGAGAAAAATATATTTAAAATTTAGAAAAGGATTATAATATAGGAGTCATTATAGCCCTAAAGTGATAAACAAAAGCAAATATTATGCCATATTTGTTGATAGCAGTAGAAATATAAACTCAGGCCAAACTGATGTTACCATATCTCTTCTCCAAAACATTCAAATGCAAATAACAATATTAGTACAAAATAATGTTTAATTTTTATTATTATAATGAAATGAGGTAAAATTGTGCCAAGTACGTATTTAGTCAATCATATTATAATGAATTGTGGTTTTTGGTTAATTTTACATTTTTTTACCCACATATTGAAATTTCATTATGGTCACGTATCCTATTATAGAAGCTCAAGACCATATGTTGTACCACATAGGTAGTTCTGAATAATGTTATTTTTGATTTCAACTTTTCTGCAGTTCCTTAAATTAAAGTTTTATGCCTAGTGTAAGTTAATCCATGCGACAACCAATTGTTTACTACTGCAATCAAAGCGAGAATGGAAGAACCCTTACGGAACTACCTCCCTCCAACTTTAAAATTATAACTGTGATTCATTCTATTAAAAATATACAGAAAATCTAGTAGTACATTAAAAATAATATCCCAGATAACTTCAAACTGTACACAGATTGTTTGATCATAAAAATTGAAATTTAAACGAGGTCATAAAAATATTGAAATAAATTTTCCAACGCTAACGTACACAATTCTACATACTTCAAGTAAGTTATAAAATAATTTCGCATCATAATGGTAGTAAAAATGATATTATTGTGAGTAATATAAAATGTTGGCAAATATTATGTAACGTAAGAGAATACCTTTCATGGATCATATACATTTTAGTATTTTATAAAAAAAAAGTAGACCATGTAGCTTATCGGCAACGATACCTTTTGTGTGACATAGGTAGCGTGTTTAGCTTCTAGGACATTGTATGAACACCATATTTTATACTTAGCCACGCTGTCTAGGATGTATTGTAGGAATTTGTATTGACTAAAGAGGTAACATATTACACTCAAAACAATAGTGGCACATTCAGCAAAGATTTGATCATTAATAATAAAGGGCACTTCTACTAAATGCACTTGGTCGGTGAGTATGTTCACATTCATATATTACTTAGGGGCAATCAGAAAGAAAAAGGCTGTTTAATTCAATGCAAATATGGATTTGATGTACAAAAACGAAGTATTAGTGTGTACAAAAAAGGTAGATTTTAACAATAAAATGGAATCGTATAAAAAAGCTATTTTATATAAAAGATAACATTACAAAAAACAATAATTTCTACAGTAAGGTTAATATTTACAAAAAATAGGTTTTACAAAACAATATTTCTACTGCAAAAAAGTTGGGTTAGATTAGTTCAATTATTAAATTTCTGTATAAAAGTTTTTTGTAGCTGTTTCAACAAACTAGTACATATAAATCAATCTTTTTTTCTGCGTATATTTTTTTTTAATTGTCCACAAAGATTCTTTTTCTTAAGAGGAATACCCACCCGTGCTGAATAAAGCAAAAATATGTTCTTGTCAGGGCCACGAAATTTACACTAATTTTGGTCCGAATTGACTATTTTTTTTAAATAAAAAGATAAAGGATGCCTTCAAGACTGTATAGCGCCATTTTAATTTTATTATTTTTGTATTCATTTTATAAGGCTTTGAATTTAGTGTACTTTGACTATCATATATTATAAAAATTATAGTAAAAATAAAAAAATTGTTACTATCCAGACCTAGTTCAGACTTTTATCTTTCGAGTAATATATATATATATATATATATATATATATATATATATATATATATATATATATATACTATAAAATTAGTGTCTATTTCATTAGTTAAATAAAACCCCTTTTCTATAATAAAGTTGCTACTGCTAACTAGCGCCACAAGTGGAATTTATTAGTATCAACCATAATCCACGCCTAGTACAGTTCTGTGAAAAATATTCACTTGCTTTTTTATTCTGTATTACAAGTAAAATATTTTTATAATAATGTGCAATCGAAAAGGAAATAAATCAAGACTTAATTTGTCTGCCAGACGAAAAAAGCGTACAAATTTACAAGAATACAATAGGTAAGTATAAAATAACACACTAATTTCTTATAATTTTTTACGTGGACCACCTTGCCAGTACAAGTTAATATCTTTTGTTTATTTATTAATAGATGCAGGAAATTTGATCTTGCATATTAATCAAAAATTGGAAAATTAACAGATTCTGGAACAACTAAATCCGACAATTTGATGTCAGTTTAAAAAGCTTATAATAAATAAAATACGAATAGGCAGTTAAAACATACTATATTTTATCTGTCTATTTTTTTTTACAATAACTGTAATCAATACCAAATTAGCAGAATAGTAACACTTACTTTCATCTCAATAATTATTATATTAGTCCAGTCAATAACGGTTTTACCCTACAAAAGGTGGGGTAGAAAGGATTTTAAAATGTTGTTTATGTCGTGACGAGAATGACAACTTCAAGTTCTCGACCTTTTGGTGGCTCAGCGCGAGCCGCCATCTTGAATCAAAGATGCAAAAAATAAGTTTTTTCGGGTTTTGGCTATTTTCTCGAGAACCGTGGCCCGTATCAAAATTTTACAAGAATAAAAAATTAGTTAGAAACTCGCGAACCGCTCATCGGCAAATATCGAATAATACATAGCATGAAGAAAAATTTCATGTTGAATTAAAATTTTCAATACAAGTTATCGTTTTTTTAACTGAGTCGGAGTGGTGGATGAATTTGTAGGAGTTGAAAAAAAATCATTTAAAAATCATCGATGCGATGCCACGTCGAATGTAAACTGTTATAAATAGTAAAACCAATTATACTGTATTAAATACCTAATATTGTTTATTTTTTGTGTAATTTAAATTTCTTTCATAAATTATTATTACGGTTAATTATTTTTAACATACCTAATTCTTTGGGAGTTCATCCTAGGTAAAAAAATGTAACAACCCTTTTATATATACAAAAAATTACAAGATTTAAATTTATATTTTTATAAAATTTGGTCCGAGTAACTGTTTTCGAGAAAATAACCAAAGTCCGAAAAAATCTTATTTTTTGCACCTTTGATCCAAGTTCCGACCTAAACTAAAATCGTTTCTACCCCGCATTTTGTAAGGTAACGGTCTTTTTTGGTCTCCATTGACTGACTATATGCAAATAAATATATCATTTCAGGAAGGATATTACAGAATCCAATTCTGTATTGAATGACACAGACACAAATCCGGAAAATTCAACGAATTATGTTGAAGTCCACACTGATCCGGAAAATAATACTTTTAATACATCTGCTAATATTAATGTTGACGGTAGACGAATAATTCAATTCGAGCATTTTTTTCAAACACTAAAATTTAGCATGGAGAAAAATTTGGATGTACTTTTAGTAACTTGAATATGGTTCAAGAAGTTCAACAAGGATTAAATTCAATATTAAATATAAAGTGTTCAATGTGTAAATCCACATTTTTGGTAACAACAAATGAAACAAAAAATCCTGATATGCAAACTGTAGATGTGAATACTGCAGCAGTTGAGAGGAAAATGAAGATTGGGGCAGGATTTTATAATCTTGAAGAATTTCTTTCTGCATTAGAAATTTCTTGTATGAATAAGAACACATACACTAAATACCATAATATTGCTAGTGATGCATTTGAGACAATGCAAAATGTTGCCAAAAAAGAAGCAGAACACGCTATTGATATAGGAAATGTGGAGAAGACTGGCATACCTTGCATTACTGTTGTAGCTGATGCATGTTTGTCGAAGAGGAGTTACAAATCAAATTATAATGCTTTATCTGGAGCATCGGCTATTGTCGGTCACCAATTTGGACAGATATTATATATCAGCTTAAAAAATAAATACTGCGCAGTATGCAATCATGCTAAACAAAGTAATACGAATGTAAAACCACACATATGTTATAAGAATTATTACGGATCTTCAACTGGTATTGAATCTAATATTCTATTCCAAGGATTTAGTAGCAGTATGGACATGTATGGTTTAAAATACACCAAAATGATTGCTGATGGTGACAGTAGTACCTATAAAAAATATTTGATTCTTATCCTTAAAAAGACCATGTAGTTGAGAAAATTGAATGCCGAAATCATATTTTACCTAATTATTCTAATAAATTGAGGACAATTAGCTCTGACACACGGTTTCCTATACATTTAAGTAAATTGTTAACTGCAAGAATATTACGACTACGCACAACTGTTGTAAGTGCAGTAAAATATAGGAAGTCCATTGATATGTCAACATCAAACAAAATTAAATATTCAATGGAAGACATTGAGAATAGTTTGAATCATGTCTTTGGAGAACATATGAAATGTGATTACTTTTGCAAAAAGAAAACTTAATTTGTGATTTGAAAAAGTACCCAGAAATGTATAACAGACTACTTGTCACTGTTAAATTAGTTTCTAGACATGCGCGCAGTTTATTATTTGATGTTGACAGTAATATTGTGGAACAATTTCAGTCTATTGTAGCAAAATTTGTTGGAGGGAAGAGAATTAATTTTTGTAAATGTAGATCTTATCAGTCAAGGTGTTATGGAGCAGTTGTTTCTTTCAATACAAAAAATAGAGCTCATTATTAATTTCATAAATCTATAGTAGGTAAAAGTCCCAATAAAATCAAATCCAAATTTGATATAAAAAGAAGTGAAAAAGTCTTTGAAATTCAAAAAACCAGCAAGAAAAAAATATGTAAAGAAGACGAAGATTACGGAATTCATTGTCAAAAACCGGATATGGATGTAGAAGAATTTGAAAGGAAAAAGAGAGTATTCTTGCAGGGATTGATGACTACTGAAGAGAAGCGCAAAGATTTTGAACAAAATACTATTTTGCAGTATGAAATTGCAGTTTGGTTAGAAGAACGAAGAAAATTATGGAATGCATCATTTTTTTTTTTAGTGTTTGCCGCAGGTTACCATCTACCAGTTGTGTAACATTAGTCAAAAATTTGTTATATGGGAAAGATATTCCCATGTCATAATTCTTAAAATTTGAGTTTAGATGCACTTATAAATAATAAAAAAATAACTTTTTGGAAGTAACGATCCAATAAACTGTGTATTAATAAACACCACAGCAGGTATTACCAAATTCAGGGCCAGTTAAAAACAACAAGATGCAATAAATGTATATTAACTGTTTGTACATCATCTAGTAAATTGAAGACTGGAATAATAACTAGAGACGATGTTTTATGGAGTGAAAATATGAAAGAAAAATGGATAAAATTTTATATGAATTGTTTATTGCCTGAGTTAGTAGATTCAAGGTATAAGCGGAATATGAACATTAGAAATCTTTGCTATATAGAGGAGGCCATTGAAAATAGGAAAAAAGTAAAACACCATGAAAATGTGCTACACCCGATATCTCAAACACTGGTTAACTCTAAAAATAATTGTATTTTCAAAATAATTACATGAGGACGTTTTATGAGTTTTTTTCCATAATTTTACATATTGAGCAGGTAAGCTTTTCTACTAACTAACCTTACTATATATTATGTAATGCAGGTACACAACATTTTTACGTATATTCTTTTACGTTGTTGACTTTTTTTATTTTCATAATCTTCATAATAATGTACAAATATTTTTGACAGCGGCATACAAATATTTTTGACAGTGACATTTATGTGTCACTTACAAACATTTGAATTTCTTGTCTTGAAGTAGTTTCATCAAATTATTTTATATGCATTGCTTTATCTCTAAATCTATACAAGATATAATAATGAATTTATATTTATCGAATAAAGAATTTAACATTCTTTAATATAAGTATTTACATAAATTTGCGATAAATAATATTTAGATGATTTTTTTCTTGTAACTACTACTTCCGGTTGTCCAATTGTTACCAAAATTTAATCAACTCTTCCCATTATTGTTAGATTGAGGAATCCGTAGATAAAAATGTCTTAAGTCTTATAGTATTTGAGATATCGTGAATTCAACATCCACACACACATCCACACACACACACACACACACACACACACACACACACACACACACACATCCACTCACACACACACGCACATACGGACATCATCGTAAAAATGTTATAATCGGATTCTAGGGACCTTAAAACGTGCTTATTCACTGAAATCTGGATATGCGATTTTTAGCATGAATACAATACCTCTCTTAGCGAGAGGTAAAAACAGAGAGCTACTTTGTTTCAATTTTTGAAATAAGTATAAACATTTTTATTCTTTGAAAGTTAAATATGTAAGAGATCTGTAATACCTGAGAAAAACATATATTCTTGTGAAGAATCAACTACTAGAAATATGCTATTCTTCTCCCCACTTTTACACTAATACAATTATTCTGTTACAAACTGTGCTAATGTGGGATATTGCGACCCCTTCTAAATAGTCACGTGTTAAGAACAAGCCCAACCTAGTAGCCGTCCCCTCGCACGCCTCACTTACCCGCAGATCTAGGCATGACACTGGGGATTGCTCTTAACGCCTCAAATCTCAGTCAAAGAAAAATAGGACACAATATGACGTTACAACTAGTTAATCTTCTTTTATCTGCAGCGAAATGAGGAACATCAACGCATTACACTGTTGTATCTTGCGGGTCACCAGAAATTAGATGGAACAATCCCAATAGAAATGGATTGTTTTTTTTTAGATATCTGATCACATGTTCCAACCATCAATATAATGAATGCTATTTAAATCCCCTTTTCCCTAAGAACAATTAAAAAATATTTATCACTTCGAACGTCTATCTGAACATATAGTGCGATAAGTTCATTTATTTTGAGTTTACAGGTTAAATTATTTATATTGTTTTTATTTTAAGGTTTCGGTTAGAGCTATTATATAAAATATTTAATCTGTGTTAAACAACTCAGTTTGTTTTCGGGATTTTATGATAATTTTTCCAAGAAATAAATATATTGTGTTCGATTTTAATTTTAAATATTAGAACAACTGTAAAGCTTCTAAATATGATTGTAGTTATAGACATATTGTAAAGCATAATTTACAAAGAATAAAAATCATGTATTTATGATTTATGACTGAAGCTCTTATAAAATCGGCCACATTTACTAGATAAGTTAAATTATTATTTGTTATCAAGATTATAGTTTCTTAAAACAAGAAATAAAAAAACCATTTTCATTGACGGAAAAATTTGCTCAGAATTAGATTTAAACTCCTGAAAAATAATAAATATTATAGTCTTTGTAAGTTTAGATAAATTCACAGCGCGTTGTGCCTGTTCTTGTTTTTTTGTTTACTGACCGTTTTCGGTACTTACTCCTATATCGTATATTGAACAGGGAACAGTAACAGATGTTCAATATTATTCTTGTACATTTCATTACTACTCGTAGTATTGTTCAATTCTAATTAAGCAATATTATTTAAAGTCTAAAATTTAGAGTTTTGGCGTATTCAGGAGTTCAATACTTGTTCTGGCTAAATTTTTGAGACAATAGAGTCCTATAACAATTTTTTCCCTGGAAATACAGGATGAACCAGAATTTTAAGATGCAAACGCGACTTAAATTTTTTTCGTAATTATCGAGTTATGAATTATGAAAGTTCAGAAATTGGCATATGACGTAGCTAAACCTCACTAGAGGTAGACAAACTGTTAGTTCTAAATGGTACAATATTGTATATTTGCATAGCTGAAATATTTTTATATATAAACTAAGCTAAGAAAGTTAAAATTTCACTATGGTATAGTACCTTGTTCATGAATAGACTACAGAGTGTAACGTATATGAAATAAATACTTGTTACTTTCCGTAGTCCTGCGCTGGTAAAGTTTAGCTACATTGCTAACACCTTTTTAAAACTTTTTGTTTTACTTCTATAAAATAAAAGCACCTAATAAACTACTATACGCAATAATTATAACTTATAACCCATTTAAAGCGACAGAAGAAATAAAGATGCAGATAAATTTTGCAGGGAGAGGATAAGGAAACTATAATCAGTCTGAAGATGACTCCTCTCCTCTAGCTCCCATTAGGACTTATTAGTCAAAACTTCATCTAGGATAGCGGAGTATACATGACAGCGTCTTGTCCAGACGCAGGCGTTTCCTGGAACACATTTATGCTTTCCCGTTTTGCGGTTGCACGTGCCAACATCCATCCTTGAGGCTCCTAAATCACCGTGCCGTCCGAACGGACGGTGGAGCAGGCGAGGGTTGCTGCGCATGACATGCTACTCTCTAAGTGACAAACGAGCCCAGGTATAATTGGATACGAGGACGTGGTAATCATTTATTTTGCTTTACAAGTGCAGAACACATCTGCAACACTCTTCACTCTGATCTATTCTCCACGGACCAATTTTAGTTAAGACAATTGATTTCGTACCATGTTTTACGTAGGAATTTTATTTATAAGGATCCCATTAATTTGAAGTTAATCTAAAATGTTTTTCTTTGCCGCTTTTATTCTTTTGGGAAAGGTCTGCAATACATTCTCTATACTACAACAAACTGATATCGTGTTTAAATTAAATAAAAAAATGATCAGGGACTCAACTGAACTAACTGTCGGACTTCATTACCAGAACTGTCTGTCCGCCTTCACTAATGGAACTTAGCTGGCTATGTAACTCAACTCGTCAACTCAACTCGGCTGATTGTGTAACTAGGTAAATAACTCGTCAACTCAACCTCAACTGAGCTGACTATGTAACTATGTATATCATACATCACCAAGTATATAACTAACTAACGGGTAGAGCTCCGTCGTTTTTATATAGCTGCCCATTACATTCTCGAGAAGTCTCGAACATTCCGTCGAATGCAAAAGGTTCAGGCTATCGGAAGTAATTAGACACGAAGTTTTTTTCTTCTTGTAAACGCTTCACCTGTAGTTCGTCGCACGTTCTCATGTATGGATTCGGTGGTTTCATTTCTTTCAGCATAAATATTTCGCACTGGCAATGGGTTGCGTGAAGCATGTTTGGCAGCTTCATGATCGAATACGTTTGACAGTGCGTCATCGAATGTTTTCGGCCGAACTTAGCGCAGTACTTGCTGAGTTCTACTGTCTCGAACTGCGTAGATGAATGCTTGCGTACCCAGGCGCTCAAAATCGCTGTCAGGAGCCGTAAGAAGTCTCGAACATTCCATCGAATACAAAAGGTTTAGTCTACCGGAAGTAATTAAACACGTCGAGACCCGTTTGTTTACGTCATCTGGCTGCAAACGCGATTACGTCATCGCTAAACTTAGGCGCCTGCTCGGCGTTGCGGTTTTCCCAAATTACAGTATTATAATATTAATATTATGGTACTATTGTAGGCACATTATAAAAGATATTCATTGTCGTACTAGTACAAACATGTTGTTCATTATTGTACTAGTGAAAAAATGTTAGCTCCTTAGTTCACCGCTGGCGGCGGTAGTTGCCACAGCAACACAGATTATATTGAAAATTGATATGTGACAATTGTATCGTTTGTGTTTTGTAGTGCACACAGCCAGATTTGGCTGAAATTGCAAATTCTACAATTAAAAAATCGCAAAAAAATGTCAAAATTTCTAAGAACCGCTTGAAGAAGAAATAGTATATGTCATTCGGAGTAGAATACATTTTTTGTGTTTTACCCAGCAATAAATTATCGGAATATAATCGAGTAAATGATGCAGTAATAAGCAGATTGTATATACTTTCCTAAAACCATAGTATCGTCAATTAAATTTTTCTCTGAAAATTTATTTAGCAATGTTATGTCTAGTATCAATTATTTCAAAATTCACGAGCAAACTAATGAGTATGTAAATCGCTATTGACACTGATTTCTGTCAGTTAGTAATATTTGATCACCTAAATTTTAATTGTTTCATAGCTGTAGAATAAGTTCTAAGATACTAATTTCTATATTATGTGTGTAAATTTTCTTTAATCCATGGAGTACAGGAAAAGAAAAATATTCAATAAAATACGCAAAGAAAATAATATTCCTTATTTTGTATTTATAAAAAAAAATGTGCCAAAAAATGATATTTAATTAGTTTAAGAAGAATTGTTAAAAGCTTCGAATAAAGTATCATTTTCGAGTAACCTTATAGCCCAAATCTAAGCAACTCATAAATGTTAAATTTGGAATTGTAGTTTTTGGATTTATGGTAGTAGTTGACGTAAAAAATTGTAACATATTATCACGATTTAATTTTTTGTACAGACAATACCTCCCGTAGCTTTAAGTGACGGGAGGTAAGAAAATGGACAATTTAATAGTATTTTACAGTACAAACTGGCGAACCGAGTAGGTAGTGAAACATTTACCTGGCCTGTATTGTACAATATTATTTGTTACTCATTTGTAAATCAAATTTGAAATTATAACCAAAATTTGTCATTTGCAATTGACACTTATTTTTAATATGTATTACTAGAACAAAAAATAATTTTCACGTATAAACTACTTTCTAACGTGAACACTAACTAACTTCTAAAATTTTAACGAGTTAGTTGTCAATAGTAATAGGGTAGTATAGTAAGTCTACTAGTATTGAATAAATATTTATTCGAATTCAAAGATAGCAATCGATTTCGGGATTATCCCATCATCAGGCTAACCAGCAAAAAAAATAATAATAATAGGTATAATGAATTTTAATATCTGTCTACAAGGCAGATTGGCACACCCAACAATGGGTAATAAGCCGTGATGATATATTTATATTTATTTATTTATTTATTTAATTTTAATATAAAAATGTAAAAATGCAGAACTATTTTCCAAAAACATGTAAAATTTTGAATACTATGTTCTAAAAAACAAGATATATGAAAAATATAAAAAAAATATGGAAATACAGGGTGCCCATTTTAAAAGTTCCCGCCTGAAAATTCATGAATAGGCAATGATACATTTTATAAGTGACTTGGTTTTTAAAATTTTGTTTTGCTCTTATACCTTTTGTGATTATTCAATTTATAGTACTAATATTTACCAAGTGGCTTATGAAATATATTCTGTTTTGCTTATTCTTAAAATTTCAGGCGGGAACATATGAAATGGGCACCTGTATATAGGTAGTTGAAGGTGCTGCTTTTAGATAGAATTATACGATAAAGAATATGAAAAGTTTTGTGAGTGACAGCCTTCAGAAAATTAATTCACTATGTTGTCTGACATTTATCGATAAACCACAATTTTCATTTGTTTGATTATTGTTCCTTGTCAAATTTATAAGGACCTCGGGCTATAAAAACCAAATTGTGCCCGTTTTTCAATGCAAATAAATAGTTTAAATATAATTTAGTATACAGTTTGTAACACAAAAATTATGCATATTTCTGAGGCGTCGTAATCTAACGCTCTATTTTTAAGAGGTAAGTTACGCAAAAACATAGTGGACCTGATAGTGTACTGACTAGTATAGTATCTGGTCCACCCTATTTTTACTGTTAAAAATAATACTTCTACCATCTACTGTAGTGTTCCACAGTGTTAAATTAGTGAAAATAACATTTTCACTTGTAAATTTATTAATGTTTATATAGAGAATTAGAATTAAACAAACAATTTAAAAAAATCCTTTTTATAAAATTATTAACAAATATTGAAATGTTTACCGAATCCATTTACTTTCTTAACATTTTTATTTGTAACAAAAATACAAAATTTATTAAAGAAGTAAATGTAAAATATTAGAGAATAGTAGAAAAACTGTGAGGCTGAATAATCACGCAGAAATTGGTTAAAGAGCGTGATATATTTATTTACAGTTAAAATAACATGTTTTTCCTTTTCTGTTCTCGGAGCAAGTGGCCCATTCACCTCCCGCTCGTTACGGCTTTACTGTCATGTACTTGACGCGAATGTACGGCAACAAGACGATTTACAAGCACTCCACGACACTAGCTTCTGTACTAGGCCACTAGTGCAGTAGCAAGAAATAATATATGAGCTAGAGACAACGCAATGTTTAGATTTCATACAGCGAACGGTTTATAAATTTTCTCAAGTGAAATTTTTTGCCGAGTGGAGATATCTTAAAGAAAACATGCCGCCAGAGAGGATATTTTTCTATGATGATTTCAGACGGAATCGTGACTTCAATGCGACTTAGGGAGCTTCAAAGCTGGAAAGTTAGAGCCAGGAAAGGAATTTTAGTACATAGGATGAAATTTTGAAACAGAAACCAACTAAAAACAGATTTTGTTTAAATATTTAAATAATATGTGTATACCAAAAAGTATCTTTGTAAATTATTCAGTGTTGTATTTGATTTAATTACACATACATGTAGCCAGTGGCAGATTTAGAGAGGGGGGGGGGGCACTCGTGCACGTGTCTCCCCCCTCTAATTTTAAAAAAATAATTATTACATATTATTATTCACGTATTACATACATCATAGATAAATGAAAGAATAAACATACTAAAAAAATAATAAAAATACAGAATTTCTACTTATTTTTCAAATTATTTATTATTTTGAACAATAAACATTAAATAAAGATATACAGAATGTGTATGGGAAGATGTCTCCCCCCCTAACTTTTTTATTATAGGTAATAGAACAGATGATTTATTATTTATTTTATTATTTAAATTATACTATTTGATTGCAGTTTTAGATATTTTTTATAAAATTATGTTTGCAGGATACGACTATCAACTTTTATTTTTTAAATAGCAAACAATAATTATTTCACCAAAATATAAACTGCCATTTTTATCTTAAGTTGTTCTTATTACTTAATTTGATGTTTTAGTTTGGTTAATATAACGTTGTTGCATTTTGTTTATTTTCACATAGCTACTTAGAATATTTGAGTAAACATTATTTCTCATATTTCTCACTCATTTACTTGTTATTTTTCTTGAATCGTTTCAAATACATTAATAAAAAGTAATAGATCATTAAAAAGACAAAAAAATGGCGGTTTATATTTTAGTAAAATAATTATAGGTTGCTATTTAAAAAATAAAAGTTATAACTTTATATAAAATGTCTACATCTGCCATCAAATAGTATAATAAAACTTTTTTATGAACAATTAGTTTCCATTAATTATAATACAAAATTAACTGGAGGGGAAGGTCACCCTATATATTTAAGATTTGTTTTTCCGAATTTAGTACCCCCCTATTATAATTTTCTAAATCCGCCACTGTATGCAGCCTGCAGTTAAATGCAATATCATTGATTATCTACAGATTGGTGAGCTTATGAGCATTTGTGTAGCACAATGTAGTGCGCTATGTATTATGTTGAAGTCTTTTATTATTTACTAGTTTAGTCGTAATAAGATTAATATTAAATCATATAATGCTTAACCATAGAACCACAACGTAATATTTATATTACAATAACAACTCGTTATCACACTTATTTCTCGGAAAATAAAACTGTTATTCATTTATGATAGTTTTATTTATAAGTAATAATTACTACAAAAAACTAAATACTAACATCAATTGACACGTAAATAGCAATTGAAGCTACGCCATTTTTATTGGCGAAAGTATCAATGAATACAACAAAAAGTTATTTCGAAAATTCACCAGATAAAAAATAATTTTTCATAATATTATGTTAGCAATGAGTACATTAAATTATATTTATTGTACCTTAGAAAATAGTTTTTTATTTACATTTTATGCAAATTCTGAGGTGTTTTTCAGCACTACAATGGACAGATAAGTGTCACTGTGAAAGAACTAATAATTTCAAATTAATAATAGTAACGTTTTAAACGAAAAATAGTAAATAGAACAATAGTTATACGAAAAGAAATTTAATACAGTTTCCAGCATAAGTACTTATGTAGATACGTATTTAAAATAATAAAAATTAAATGGCGGGAGGCATTGTGTTGACTAAATGAGATTTTTATATTAGCAATTACTTTTATATTCTAATACTTTTACAAACCCGAGTTTTGTACAATCGCTCTTACTATCAACGTTCAATAAACAATAAAACAAATAACAACTATAATTTTACATATGATTCTCCGAAAAATGACATCAACCTCAGATCCGATGAAAATACATGCGTTACAGAGCTTTAATGCACGTGGCCATCAGAAACGGAAAAATTAATTTAGACTATATCAAAATTAATAAAAAAAAACTATTAACCGCACTAAATATTTTATAAAAATTTATGTACTTACTGACGAGTCTATGAATAAAATATTCCTGAATCTTCGTTTATTTTCATAATGTCAATGAAGAATATTTATGATTTTATTATGAGAATTGATTTATATTTTGATAACATTTGTTGGTTTTTATAGAACATATTTAATATTTTAAAAGGCTAGTACTTGTAATTTTATTTCTGCAAAGAATAAATTTATTAAATGATTATAGTGTCTAAAATGGAGATCTAAATTACTTGGATACTGGTAATTTACCAATAAATGACCGAAAAGTAATTTAATTAATTTAATATTTTAATAAATTTTAACTAAATATTTCTACATTTATTTCCATTATTGACATAAAAGTGCAAATATATTTGTGCAAATTTTAATAATTATACTGTAAAAGTAGTGGTAAATGATGAAAGTTTGATATTGCCTTCAAAATATTTACGAACCCCTTTGTACGCTGAGCGTTCAGGATATTGTTATGGAACTCTTAATAGTTCCCCGTAGTGAAAATAAATTTCGGTAGCGCAACGATCTTTCTTCGCCTGGCCAGGTTAAAGCAACTTTTTTCTTATCTGCTTTCTATAGCAGAAATAAATTAAACCGGTCTCCATTACTGTTTTGTGACGATAATTTATTGCTCAAAGATGAAGATAACTGAATTTTTTACGGCCTCGCATTTACTTAAGGAAGAACATAATTATATTGTAGACAATATATCTTACAAAAACGAGAACAAGTGTAAGAGCATGTGTAAATTTATTTACGATTTTATTTGCTTTAAAACCTGTGAATTTATGAGGATTACAACATATATCGCTCATCATGTTTTAATCCAAATGATATGCTTAATTTTGCCGAGTATACTTGCGAATATTTTTGTAGCGCAGAAATATCTAACAACGCAGGAACCGTTTTGGTAAATGGTTTAGTTCATTTCGGTAAATATTCAATGTGTTACCAGTCCAGTATCAAAAATAATAGAAAATAATGGCGACTGACTCTCCAGACCTATTTTTTTTTGCGGCAATACGTCGATTCAAAAGACCATAGTAATTACTAATTTAACCTAACCTAACCCAAGCTAAACTAACCATTACTGAACCTGACCTGAACCGAATATTTATTTTTACCGATCTTTTATTTCCAAACTACTGCCCATTAATATATAAGAAATATAAACAAAACAAGTAGAAGTGTTTTAATTATATGGTACAGTAGCGATACAAGAGGTAAAGAAAACATAAATACAAATTTTAGTTTTTTCTTATAATACGAGTAAAAGAATATATTTCTAATGTGTCATATCATGTAATTTTAACAGTAACTTGTATTTTCAATTACTTTTAGTAAAGTATGATATCTTTTATGATTTAAAAAAAATCATCCTATTAGTGTAAAATTTAAAACAATTTCTGGTGATTTTTAAAAATAAATTATAATAGATAGATTCAGTATTTCAAGTACATTATCAATATAGAAATTACGTAATTATTAGTAAAGTTATAAAGTTTAAGACAATACCTCCAATGTTGATCAAACACAGATTGAGTATATTAGCATATATTCACAGCTGACTAAAGAGCCCTTCGGCGTCGCTGTTGGTTTGCATGTGCATTTATGCCCGTTCTATTAGATACCCAAATATCATTGCTAATGCGGAATCTATTATGAAGGTATGTCAACAATCGAATACCTTTAGAACAACCTTGTCTCTAAGTTTCTAAGCTACAGGATTACATTACGACAGGAAATGGAGAACAAATATTAACAGAAATAATAATGAATTTTCCTCGCGGAGGTTGAAAAAAACAGCGTCTGTGAAACACGGCCAAGTCGTGCGTCTTATATTACAATGCAGGCTTATTCTTTATTAACAAGCCTTGTTGAAAATACATACACATTTTCCATTGTTTATTTTCCATTAAGACAAGTATGTAGTAATTCTTTTGTTTACTTTGTATTGTTGCTGTTTCTTATTTTTTCTCAGTGCCTATCAGCATGAAGTATCTCGGTGTAATTACGGGCTTGGAAAAATTGATTGTAATTACACATTAGGAATATCGAGCAAGAACAGGATCCCGGAAGCGGGAGTGGGCACTGGAGCACGCAATCTACTGCATATTTCATATACGACTCGTGAAGAAGGAACATTTAAAAAAAAAATTGATTTGCGAATTTACACTTATCGCAAATAATAATTGCAGATACTAAAGTACACGTTTAGCCGGTTGAAACGGTTTTTTTTTTACTGATTGATACAGTGTTTTAACCTGTTTACAGCCTAATTTTGACTGGTTTATAAACAGATTTGAACAAGGATGTTCTAGTAAAATAATGGATAGCTGACATACGTTCAACAAGTGAGGCAACTGGTGTGGGTCTGGCGCCATTTGCAGAAAAGGCAAAACGTCAAATTATATGGTAATTTTCTTGAATAAAGTAGTGTTTGTGTTGTGTTCTTAGTGAGTGAATGCTTTAAGTGAGATATGTCCATAATAAAAGGCAATATGCCGTCCTCTTGTAGTGCTTTTGGGTGCACAAATAGACAGCAAGGATAACCCTTGACGATTTTTCAAGTAAGTATTATTGTTCATATATATGTATACATATTTATTCATACTATTGATTTAAATATTTTACAGATTTCTGTTAAATAATAGTGGTATATTACAATTGTGGAAAGATGCCACAAAAAGTTCTATATTTCCAAATTTTCCACCTCTTATGCAAAAGGCATTTTTTTAATAAACAAATATTATTTTTAAATTCATAGTCCTATTTTATTGTGAATTTGCTATATATGTAATAAATGTATATTATATTATTAAAATAACTATACATTTTAAAATATACACAATAAATATTAAAAATATGTTAATTCAATCCATTTATAATTTGTTTCTATTATGTAATTTTAAATTTGGCGCGTGTTTTACCTTTTCTGCAAATAGCTGCCTTCCAGTTGCTTGCCTCACAGGTGTCTACGTGCACAACATACAAGTTAGCAATCCAGTGTATATATTAATATCCCTGGATTTTATCCGCTTTTAGACTGGTTTATAGGTGGTTTTTAATAATAATAATAGTAATAATAATAATAATAATAATAATAATAATAATAATAATAATAATAATAATAATAATAAAATAATAATAATAATAATAATAATAATAATAATAATATTTTATTGATTATATTATGTACAGAACATTTATGATACGTCAGGAAATTAACATGAATTATTCATTAATATCAAAAAAGTATAAATTAAATAAAATATATTACAAGATGAATGTCATGTATACTCCATCTTAAAGTCAGTGTAGAAAAAACACAAAAAGTACGATTAAAAAACCTACAATTTATTATTTACCAGAGTAAATGACAACTCAAAAAAGGACAAAAATAATATATAAAATCTGTTAGCGAGGTATTTAAATATTCGTCAACAGAGAAAAAACCGTGCGTGCAGAAGAGTTTTTTAATTCTGGATTTCAATTGTTTTAATCCTAATGATTTTATGGATGTAGGCAAGTGATTATATAATTTTACATTTAACGAATTTTTTTCAGAAATTTTGAGTATATTTTTTTATTGTAACTTCCTCAGCGCTTCGGAGTAATTTAAAGATAGGTTTAGTGTGTTCAAAATAACCAACTTTTGTAATAATTCTAATTACCTGTTTTTGTATGATAAACGCTTTATTTGCGTTACTAGAATTTCCCCATAGCACTACTCCATAAGTCAGAAGACTGTGAAAAAGAGCAAAATATACCATAATAAGGCATTTTTGGACTAGATATTTAGATAATTGCCGAAATAAAAAAATTAAAGACGTAAGCTTATTACAAAGAGAGTCAATATGGTACATCCAGTTTGTTTTTCTATCGATAAAAATTCCAAGCACCTTAACTGCAAAGTCTTGATCTGAGTTAGATGTAAGTGAAATGATCAGGGTCTGTGTTTTCTTCTGATTCAATTTTAGATTATTTGTAGTAAACCAGTTCTCTGCTTTGATTATTATATTGTGCATCATATTTTGTAGTATATCCGTGTTAGGGCTTGATACTAATAAAGTTGTATCGTCTGCATAGAGTAGACATTTAGTTGGAGAGATAAAGTCAAAAGAATCATTAATATATAGAGTGAATAGGACCGATCCAAGTACCGATCCTTGTGATACTCCATGGCGAATGAATTTACGATTCGAATTAAGCTCTCCAATATTTACAAACTGTTGACGGTTCCGTAGATAGGAGGAGAACAAATCTAGGCACTCCCCCCGTATGCCGTATGATTCTAGTTATTTAATAATTTTTTGTGTGAGACACAATCAAAAGCTTTTGAAAGATCACGCTGTATAATCGCAATATGTGATTTATTGTCAAAACCTTCGATAGCGTCATTAATGATCTGTCTTACAGCTTGTATTGCAGATTTATTTTTCCGAAAACCATATTGACTGTCATTGAGAATATCGTATTTATTAAGATATTTGTTTAATCTAACAAGAATAACATATTCCACAATTTTACCAAATAAAGGGATAATGGATATTGAGCGGAAGTTTTCTGGATCATTCCTATCACCCTTTTTGTAGATTGGTACAACTCGGGCAAACATAAAAGCGTCTGGAAAAGTTCCACTTTCAAAGCATTTATTAACAATTGTAGTTAACGGGCATGCTATAAAATCTATGATTTTTCTAATTATGTGGCTATTTAAGGTATAAACATCTATTGACTCAGAATTTTTTAGATTTTTTATTATATTTATCACTTCCTCAACAGTTACAGGTGTTAAGAAAAATTAATTAGTTTGATCATTGATATTCACTGAAGACTTTGGGAATTCAGTATCTTTAGGCAGGGTTGCAGATATTTTATTTGCAACAGTAACAAAAAGTTCATTAAGTTGTTCAGGAGATAGATCGATGCGTATATTGTTATTTTTACTGATTTTTTTTCTAAATTAACAATTTTCCAACATTTTTTGCAAAGATTATTGTCATTTTGTGATTTATATATGAAGTCTTTATAGGTATCATGTTTTTCTATCAAAATTTGATTATGATAAATTTTACAGTTTATTTTAAGCGCATTATAATATGCAAAGTTTTTAGTAACGTTAAAAATATCCATAACACTTTGTACTAAGTCGCTTAGTCTTTTCAGTTTGTCATTGATCCAGCAAAATTTGGTATTTATTTTTCCAGAGCAAACATGTGGAAAATAAAGACGGATAAGACTGCTGAGTTTATCTACCAAAAAAGATGATAAATAATTACAATCCAAATCATTTTTATCGTAATAATTGTTTATAGCCGGTTATGAATGAAAAATGTAACGTTATGCATTATAATTATTGCATTTTTATCACGTCGGGCCACAAATATACCTTAAAATTCAGTTTATATATATATATATATATATATATATATATATATATATATATATATATATATATATATATATATATGCATCAGGTTTAAATGGTTTTTGACCAATTGAAACAGGTTTTTCACAGATTAAATATCAATTGTTAACTAGATGTAAATCGGTATCTCACGATTAGTCGGTTCGTTAACTGACGGTTAACGGGTTAGCAGTTATAGTATTTTAAACAACCGGACAGATTAAGTAGAAAACTAAATATGTACGTCTGGTGACAGGTGCGACAAAGAAAATACCTAAGGATATACTTTGTAAAAATGCTTAAGGGAGACGATTTATGAATATCATTCATATTGGACTTGAACATATTTGTTACGATGTTACTAAATTTGAAAATAATAATAATTTAATAATACTTCTTCAAAAACAAATTTATAAACTCCCGGAGTATTGTTGTAAAATTCCGAAAGCGAACTCAGTCTATTATTTTCTAACAAAACTTTTAATATAAGCGTTAAAAGTAATATAAAAATTCTAATATGATAAAAATGACAAAATTTATGTGCATTTTTATGGTATGTAAAAGTAGTAAAAGAACTATGTGTGCAGTTTTCTTCTCTTTCCTCGGAAATTTACAGTGTATCATAATGTCTTAATCCTACAATGTTTGACTGTACGGTTCTGAAGATTTATGTGGAACGTCGATAAAACGAGCCATTCGCTTGTATTTAATTCCAGTCATTTGTAATCTGTAATCGAGGGTATGTTCATCTGTAGATAATGCCAGAGTAAGTTGGTGTCAGAGTACGTATAACAAGAGAAGTCCAAGAAGCGGAGTAGCTAATGACAAAACTAATTAATAGTTAAAATTGCGTGGGCGGTATCAGCATTGTTCTTTACATCCCAGCAGGCACTGTTTATCTGGCATAGTGTCGTGGATATCTACCTTTACCTGGCTTGTTAACTAACAGCGTACATGTGAACTCGCTTGCTACTCGCTGCCTTTACTTTGGCATCAAGTTACAAACTTAATCTAACTACTGTCTGAGGAATGCCTGTACTGTTTTGTTGACGTCTCAGGCAAATTTGTGGTCAGAAGTTAACTCGCTCCATAATTACCTATTGTTGTCCTGCACTTCCTGTAATCAATCGCCGGTCTAACTATGTATAGCTTATAAT
The DNA here is from genome assembly GCA_963082715.1 of Harpalus rubripes. Taxonomy (NCBI): domain Eukaryota; kingdom Metazoa; phylum Arthropoda; class Insecta; order Coleoptera; family Carabidae; genus Harpalus; species Harpalus rubripes. The sequence goes on from OY720449.1 coordinate 37,448,172, forward strand.
TCTGTTACCGAACGCAGGTGGACCTGCAGCTACGACTCTCCGAGGACGCTTTAATTAACTTATACACGGCTATGACTCAGACTTTGTCATTTCCACTACTATCTACCTCTAACATAACATTATCAAATGCCTGGGGAAATACAACTAATTACCTGCACTATATGTACAGTAAAAAAAATTAAATACACTAAATACAATAACAAGAAAAGATTTTTTATATGTAACTACAAATTAGTTATGACAAAAATAAAATATTTAATGTAATCGATACCTAACGTTTTAATAAAAGGTATGTAGAATTTTTACGAATATTTAAAAATTTGCAAATAATATTTTTTTTAAATTTAAACAAAAAATATAATAAATACAGTACAGACCCTTTAATCCGAAATGCCAAATATAAGGGGGTACGCGGACTAACGATTTGTTCAGATTATTGGAAATTTGGAAAAAGAAACAAAAAAACATAATTATTAACGTTGGTTTTTAGTTTTAACTATATATATATATATATATATATATATATATATATATATATATATATATATATATATATATATATATATATATATGTTGAATTAAAAATAATTAATAAATTATTAAATCTAAAAAAATTGAATTTTTGTTTATATTCTGGCTTTATCTCTACTTTGATCGCCAGGCACCAGATTATTATGTAGGTCTTATTATTTTCTAAACAATTTATGTACGTACACTCACCAGCTGCAATCTCGGATTGAAATCATTTCGCCACTGCAGGGGTAGAAACCGAAGCAAAATTTGATACTTTTTTCCAAGAATCACACGTGACAGTTATTGCATCCGGAGAAATTTTATCCCATATTTCGTATTAAAGAATGCTTGTTCGGATTACCTTACTTCTACCCGATGTTCAGATTACTGCATGTTCGAATTAATCTATAATAACTATTTATAGAATTAGTAAAATATATATTTAATCATCATCATCAGCTGGATTAGTTTCTGATCCAATAATTCCCACCCATCTTCTTCAAGCCAATTGTCTGTTTACATGTAATCCAACAGTTTGTTCTTGACATTCAATTGTCTCATGGATCGTTTGAAATATTTAGTAACTTGACCAATCTAAGTCATCACCACTGGAATGATGGTCATCTTCGTTCCTTGGTGGATACACATCAATTCATTGGCAACAGTATCCACTTTCTTGTCTTAGTTCCGGTGTAGCTAAAATATTTTTGTTTGTCATCCCAACTTCAAAGTTATTTCCTTCGTAATTTAGTCGTGGATAATTAAATTAGGCTTATTTTAAATAATTCATAATTCTGTCGAAATTGGGATGTCGGATTTATCTTAACAGTTTCATTAAAAAGCACGTTTTAACCTTATATTTTTTTTTAACATTTTCGTCTTATTTAGTCCATATCTATTGGTGAATTGAAAGTGAAGCTATCGGACTACTTCCTCATAATATGATGTTTTTTGTGCTCAATATTTAACATCCTGTCACAGTGAGTTGCCAGATGATCCACACTTTTCGGTCGACAATCTGTACATATTGTTGCTATTCCACCAAAGTAAATATTTCTACTCTATATCTTAGTTAGCATTTCCTCCTGATGAGGTGATGTGCTTCCTTTGGACAACCACATAGACGAATTCCTATAATAAAAGAGGTGTTCAATGTCGTTAAATAAAAGACCAAGCATTCTTTTAATAAATTTGAAAATTTGATAATATAATTGGGGAGTATCACTAAGTGGAATTTAAATGTTTTGGTAATATAGACTAATAGTATATCATATAAGTAGCTTAATAGTAAATATAAAAGTCAAGTTTATATTATATTGTAATTAAAAATCCAAATTAAAAGTACCACATGATCAAAAAGGTTGCCACATAAAAATGCGGCGATGACGTATGCGGTCCTGCTTATTTCTCAAGATGGATGCTAGATGTCATTACTTCGTATGTATCTGTTTACAGGTTAAAAGTGAAAAATGTTAGCCGAGACGGCTGACAGCTGTTTCTGTATTGCACATATGTCAGTTGTATTTTATTTGATTGAAGCTGAAATCAAGTTTCAATCTGTGTTTTAATTATTACAATTTTATCAACTATGAATATGTACAGGGTGCACATTTTATATGTTCCCGCCTGAAATTTTAAGAATAGGCAAAACAGAATACAGTTCATAAGCCACTTGGTGAATATTAGTACTTTAAATCGAATAATCACAGTAGGTTTAAGAGCAAACAAAATTTTAAAAATCAAATCACTTATGAAATGTATCATGGATTGCCTATTCATGAATTTTCAAGCGGGAACTCTTAAAATAGGCAAGGTGCTCATTTTGTATGTTCCCGCCTGAAATTTTAAGATTAGGCAAAACATAATACATTTTATAAGCCACTTGGTGAATATTAATACTTTAAATCGAATAATCGCAGTAGGTTTAAGAGCAATATAAAATTTTAAAACCAAATCACTTATGAAATGTATCATGGATTGCCTATTCATGAATTTTCAGGCAGGAACTTTTAAAATGGGCACGCTGTATATTCTATTAGTGATATATGGATAAATATTTGAGACTAGAAAGTCAACAGGCAAACATGGACTCAGGCTACGGAAACTCATATGTAAAATGTCGAGACCATGCAGTATCCTATGGATAGTACTTTTCTTCCAAGCGCTAGATGGTGTCAGGTGCACTATGGCATATTTGAAAATTGATTTATGGAAAGCCGTGGAATTTCAATTTGTATGACAAAAGTTTTAGTCATTTATGTCTTACTTAAATTAAAGAAAGCGATTAGATTAATATTAAAACATTTCTTATGCTATTGTTAATTTCTGTTCAGTTACGTAAAGCTAATGGTACGTAAAAATGTTTTATATTTCAATAACAATAATATACAAGAATTTAAATATTTCTTTTAGATATTTAATAATAATTTTAGAGTTGTGCATTTGATAATGTGCATATGCAGCGAATTGGTTTTGATGGTTATGAATTAATGGAAATGATACAGACGAACACTAACATTCATGCCTGAGAGGGATTAAAACCCGAAACATTTACTTTGCGATTTCGTTGCTCCTACGCTATTTTGGTCGGCTGTCAACAATATTCTTCATTCTTTATTATTATGATCTATAAACATTTCAAAAATGCATGCATTTATGTCATGTGCTGCAGATTTGCTGCTCTCCGGTGAATTGGGTTACGTCGATGAAAATATGATCATTACCAGTTATTGCAATCATAATGTCAACAAAAATTTTATGAAACCAGAAAATAAACGTTTTCCGTTAGTTGTGGTCATATTTTATTTTAACGTTTTTCTACTTTAAATTTTTATTACGTGTTTTCCAAAGTACTGCTGGTTGCTTGTCCTCCTGATATTGTCTGTATACACTCCAGGTTGCCACTTCACAATTAGATTTTCTTCTAATCGCCAGACGGCGATACGTGCAACATTGTCTCAATTGTTATGATGGACGACAGCAATCTATAAAGGGAATATATGATCCGTGCATGGACTACTTTGGAAGCAAACGTTCCAAAACTCTTTAAATTACAATGACGGTGTATCGAATGAAGTTAAACTCTTAACCAATTATGTGGCACCAAACGTGTTTCACTTTATAGGCGAATCAGAAATATCCAAGGATGCATTTGCTATTTTAGAAGCATTATATATAAAACAAAAAATTAAATCTACTCCGGGCATTATTTAGCTACAAGACCCCAAAATTCTGGAGAATCTGTCGTACAATATCTGCAAATTCTAAAGCGAATGAGTAAAGAATGAAATAAAATGTATACCTACTCTAAACTGACATTTAAAGAATAAAATAAAATATGGAAAAACTAAACCGGCACTTTGAATGGCATATGAGAGACGCCAATATGCTATTTATGTTAGCACTTCATGCTACAGTTACATGAATATTATATAATATGGCCGGATACGTACTTCCAGTCGTGTTTCATATTTATTTAATTTTTACTTCGCAGTAAATGATATTTTATAGAAAAAATAAAACATACAAATTATCGTACTCCCCTATTATATATTATATAAATTTATTCTAGCAGTCTATTCAAATGCCAAATAGGTAACTAATTTCCAATCACAGTAATAATAATAATAATAATAATAATAATAATAATAATATTAATAATAATAATAATTTGTATGAGTTGTCAACAATTTTTTTTTTGCAATGGGCTAAAACTACATCCGTTTGTTCAGTGTAATATGATTCTACTATATTTAGTATGACTAGATGATTAGGATTAAATAATGTTAGCTTACTACTCGTTCCTAAGTAAGTATTCAAGTTTGTCAACTCGTATCAATTATTACTGTTATTAAAAATTAGTTGTTTGACTTTTGAAAAAAACCGCTAGATTAAATGTGTTTTAAAAATTGTACGGCAGTCACTCAGCTTTAACAGATATCAAATATTCAGAAAAGTTTACTATTGAATGCATCTTTCACAAAAAGTAGTTATACGTTATTGACGTTTTCATTACAAATTTAATTCGATTCGAACAAAGAGTTAAAAGCAATTAGGTTTTCATAGAAGAAGTTTGAAGCAGAGTGTTGGGTAAACGGAAAATTTTTGGATAGAGATATCAGATATAGTTTAGCTAAATCGTCTTATTTTAGACCCAGTTGTGTTCACGTATTTTAGAGACACCGATCTAATTTATTTAAAACAAATATTTTCTGCTTTAATATATTTTTTTAATTTATGCTATTAAAACACCTATAAGTACGGCAAAACTAATATAATGATATCTGTGACAATTATGGTTTGAATTGGCGCCAAAAATATATAAGGTTTCTTGAGTTTGAGTTTTGTAGAAATAATATCAGATGATTGTGAATGTAAGTTGACAGAATGTTATATAAGTTCTTATTACTGTAAAATAACATAGCTTTCTTAAACAATAAAAAGTGTATTGTAGGAAATACTATAGTGTGTGGTTTTATTAACCTACCCTACAATACAGAACATCACAGTATCCCTATTGTTTGTGTAGATGTTATATTCAGTAGCCTAAAGTTTTTAAGAAATATAAAGATACAATGTTGCAATATTCTAAGTTCCTACGCACCAAATTCTTCTAAATCCGGCAAAACAGTATCGAAATACTTTTAACTTGATCATAAAGATCTTAGCTATTAGCGAAATATGGCATATTAATTAAATTTTTTGCATTATAATCAAGATGAAATATAGATGAATATAATTATAACACCTAACGCCTAAATGTTTATGGAGAGAGATCTTTCAGATTTTAGCCTTGACAAAAATAAAACACTGAAATGCATACCATTAGCAATGTAAACGAGTTGAAAATACTGCACGCCTGAATAGGATTTTACGGAGTAAAATAATTGCAAGTTAAAACTAATTATTAGAGTTTCATGTCAACTATCATTATGTTAATTAACTACGAGTGAAACATATTGTGAAGGTATAAATAATCAACTTAATTTTTCATTTTCTGTACAAGTTATGAGATAAAATAGTAAATTTCAATTCACTGTATCTTTGCTTTTTTCTGTCATAATTATTTTGTTTGTGACATTTCTTTTAAGAATTGCCAGACTAAATAATTTTCATTACTGAACCTGCTTGGAAACAAAGTCCAGCAAAAAGTATTAAATAATTTAAGGCTATTGTAGTTGTTTTTATTCAGAGAGACAGGAAAAGAATTTTCTCGTTTCTGTAAACAAATTCAAGAGTAAAGGAGTAATGAAGCTGTGTTAATTTTGGTCGTTTTAGTTAAAACTTCTGTCAACAATATAAATTTAGTGCCACGGTACTTAAAACTGTATTCGTGTACAATTCTGTTGTATAAAAATAAAACAAGGACTCCTTGGCTGAAATATTTCAGCGAGGATAACACGCAAAGAATTCTCAAGATGATTCAGAGTCTTCGTAATTAAATACGACGTTAGTTCGTAGTGTTCTTCTATAAACGGATTAAGGATTTAATAAAAGATTATAAATAACTTCATTTTTATTATATTTACACAAATTAATGTAGCATTAACACACTCAAAAACAATAAGTTATTACGAAGTATTACCTTTAATTATTATGAAATACTCGACATCTGTTATGAAGCATTTAAAATTTATCTTTATACAAATTTTCCGATAGCGATAAGATATTCGGCAACTAAAATGAACAAATATTTCTACTTTTTAAAAAGTAGATATATGCACATTACTAAACGTAGTTATATTCATTTTAATATACATAATAATCTTTACCGGTTTCAAGATGTTAAGCCTATGTTTACATGTACATAAATAAGCTGGTAAATAGGTAATAATTTAACCTGTGCGGTAATATATTATTAGCATATTGACATGTCACCAATAGTCTACAAAATGAAAATAAAATGAAATTAAAGTATAATCCTCTTGATCAATACATACAGATAATGTTAAGTGTGTCGTTCTTAAGACGGTTTATTTTATTCTAAAATAATAAACGAGGAATAAAGCACATAATTTGTATATATTGTCATATTAACAAATATGTCAAAGTAATTATATTGTTTATCAGAGCATTCTGAAAGTAGCATTAATGAGAGAATTTTAACTATATATATATATATATATATATATATATATATATATATATATATATATATACATAACCAATAAATTGAGCTCAGATTTCATACCGACATCTGCGGCAGTTATGATACTCATAATAACCTTAGGTATGTTAATCGCTATACTAACCTTAGAGAAAGTGTAAGTGTATACCGAAACGTTGGTTTTGTAATAATAAATTTCTGTATAACAGATTTAGTTATTTTTTATCCCCTAACCTACACTTAACCTTCCACACCGACAAATTTACCCAGTGTATCAATATCAACATCTTTTTTAACTAAAATAGCATATCAAAACCTGACCAAATAAAGAGGTATTTATGTAGTGGTGCATTAATAAGAAGCAAGAATGATGAATACCTTTAATACCTAAATGTTATTTTTATTATGTTTTTGTCTTTTTGTTGTTTATAAACAATGCAATAAAATTAATTAATATGTATTATAAATATCATGACATTTTGTTATTTTGTAGTATATTAGCATTGTTTCCGTACACTCATAAACAAGATACAAGAATATTTTTGTTCAAATTCTTAGAATTAATGCTTTTATTTATATACATCAAAGATATTTTAATTAAATCATAACCTTTGTTATATATACTACAGACATTTTCCATGGACATAATACTGAGTTTAATATATTTTTAAAAGTAGTTCACGATCTATATGTCGGAAAAAACTGTATCTAACGAAAAAATAAAATTTAAAACTTTTGAGTTGTTCAAAAAGACTTTAAAATCCTTCCAACTCGACAAGTTTTGAAAAAAGGATAACTATTCCGGAGTTTCTTTTGTCAATAGACTGTTTGATAATCTTAAAACTTTGCAAAGACTACCAGAATTATAATGTATAACTAAATTCATTCGCAGATTCTATTACGAACTGTCTCTGCTAATTGCTTTCTTTTGACAACGTTGAAATAATTGATGACTTTAACTATTTCCACAATTTTATATTTGCGTTTCGTTTGAACGCAAATGAAGTTCATTTGAAATTGTAATGCATTTTTCTATCTTCGATTCGAATGGAAAATGAAAGAAAATCCATTATTACTACTGTCGTAATTCCATAAATTTAGAAGAAATGAACGTTAAAATGGTCTATTTCAGGAATGAAACCCTACACCAAGTAACAACACATGTAGTTCATAATCTTAGGAAGATTACTGGAACGTAAGTATATGACATTATCAATCATATTTTGATTAAATCCATGAGGTCTCGCTAGACTACGAAGAGGGTAGATACTCGCTCTTATCGCATGAGTCGTGTGTTGTTGATGGACTTAATTCATTTCATGCAGTTTCATCCCTCGTTTAAAAAAAATACAGTTTGTTTTACGATCCACAGATCACTATTTCGAGTGAAATTTTAACAAAAAATACCACTTTTGGAAAATCAAAGAAGGTTTTTGTAATAACTATATAATAAGTTCTTAAGAAATATATAAAATTCATGACCTTTTACTCCACATATAAATTATGTAATTTTTAATCATGTAAATTAAGTATTTTACTAATCGCCTAACGGAGGTTAGGAGCATTACTAGCAATTTTGTATGCGAAAAATTTTATATGGTAATTATTTTTTGTACGACTGTAAATTATACAACAATATATTTTGTATACATAGGCTCGATCCTACCACCTCTAGTTAAAATGATAGTTTATTAACCATTAGTTAAGAATTAAACTGAAGGTTAGAAGCGATGCAATCAACAGTTTTAACTTCCAGTTAGCTCTAACCAGAGGTGGTAAGAACAATTTTGCAACATAACCGTTGGTTATTATCACTTACTGTCACTTTAACTAGAGTTGGTAGAAGTGAGCCAGTGTTTTACCTAGAATAAAATAAAATTAAAAAATCTGATGTGGTTAGCACGTACTCTCTCGCCAGATATTTTACCTGATTGTACGCATAAAACGAAAAATATTTTTAAATAAAAATACATACATTCATGTCACTACAAAATAATTATTTTAATATAAATTATGTACAATACATACATTTTCTTTATATTCAATATTCTGATTTTTTTTCTACTTTCCTTTTCCTTTTCTTTTATTCGTCATTTTTTCGCAAATTCATTTTATATCCTTTTTTGGGTATATTCTTTTGCATTGTTGACTTTTTATTTATTTTCATAATCTTCATAACGATGTACAAATATTTTTGACAGGCATACAAATATTTTTGACAGCGGCATTTATGTGTGAATTACAAACATTTGAATTTCTTGCCTTGAAGTAGTTTGATTTGAGAATTTTTACATCAAATTATTTTATATGCATTTCTTTATCTCTAAATCTACAGAAGATATAATAATGAATTTTTATGTATCGAATAAAGAATTTAACGTTCTTTAATATAAGTATTTACATAAATTGTCGATAAATAATATTTAGATGATTTTTTTCTTGTAACTACTACTTCCGGTTGTCCAATTGTTACCAAAACTTAATCAACTCTTCCCATTATTGTTAGATTGAGGAATCCGTAGTTAGAAATGTCTTAAGTCTTATGAACACACACACACACACACACACACACGCACACATACGGACATCATCGTAAAAATGTTATAATCGGATTCTAGGGACCTTAAAACGTGCTTATTCACTAAAATCTGGATATGCGATTTTTAGCATGAATCCAATACCTCTCTTAGCGAGAGGTAAAAATAACTTGCTCAAAAGGGTTTTTATACAGGGTGTATAAGGATAAAAAAATATTGCAGTGCTGATTTTCAATCAAACCGAATTTTTAAAAATTTTGAATATAAAGAACATATGGTTCTTAAAGTATTTACCTATACATTTTTAGTTCCAAACAAAATTGTAAATAAAAATAATTTAACTTATGTTAAATAGCAAATAAAATAATTCGTAAATATTTTGGTATTGAAATGATAGATTAAATACTAAAATATATACCCGTCCCAGGCTTTTTTTTCAGAATTACGACGTTCTACAGGCTCAAGGAAGAAACTAGAATAACATTATCTATCTGATGAATTTAATTGTAGTAGTCTCAATTTTCGGAATTTACCGGAAGTAGGCTTAACTACACTCAGGTTCAGAATGTCAAATGGAATCTTATGCCATGTGTGGTACCGTTCGATGTATATTCTAAAAACAAATAACTTTTGTTGGAATCATTTTTTATATTAGGTATTGAGATATACAAGTCGGTTAAATCTGAACTCAACTCATGAACTGCTGCTGGGGAAAATGATTTAAAAATTAAATATGACAACAATATTCCAACAATCTCATTGCTGCCTTCTTTAAACTACGTTCTTCCATCATTTCACCATTTACTTTTAGTTTATATTACCAGAACACAAGAGGCCTTAATTCTAAACCTCCTTTATTTTACGCTAATTTCTGCTCCTAGTCTTATGAGATGATAGTCCTAACAGAAACTTGGTTACATAATTCGTTCAACACTCTGAATTATTTCCCCCCTCCTATAATATCATTCGAGATGATGGATATTTTTAGTACTACACATAGTAAAGGTGAGGGTATACTAATTTCTTTAGAGGATTCTCTCTGTTATACCCAAGGATATTAATAAATACACTGGATTGCTAATTTGTATGTTGTGCACGTAGTCACCTGTGAGACAAGCAACTGGAAGGCAGCCGTTTGCAGGAAAGGAAAAATACGCGCCAAATTTAAAATAACATATAGAAACAAACTATAAATGGGATGAATTGACAGATTTTTTAAAAATTTATTGCGTATATTTTAAAAATTATAGTTATTATTTCAATAATATAATATACACTTATTACATATATAGCAAATTCACAACAAAATAGGACAATGAATTTAAAAATAATATTTGCTTATTAAATAGATACATTTGCATATGTGGTGGATAATTTGGAAATATAGAAGATGCTGAATCTGGTTTTAATCTTATATATGTTCCAGGCCTTTTCAAATAATCAGTTCCAAGAAAATGATCACTGCAAATTTTCAATGTTTTTATAGGTGCAATTGTTTGCTTCTTCTAGTATTCGTCAGGGGTCCAATATAGGGCACCTTAGGATTTATATTTAGAATTAGTAAAAAAATTATATTACTGTTATTAAAACGTTATACTTTTCATTCGTTGTTAGTAAATTGGAATACGCTGCTTTAATTTGGTTTCCCTATTATGCGTATGTACAGGTAGATAGAATACATCGTATATTTCTGAAATATATTTCTTTCAAACAGGACGATGTTTATCCAGAAAAATACATAAATATTAATACATTTTTACAGCGACATGATATTCCATCGCTAAGGTCTAGGCGTGTACTAGGTTCCTATGGATGATGCTTCACCATTCCATAGATTGCCCCTTCCTCCTAACTCGGATTCCATTCCATGTTCCCAGGACATCATCAAGGCATAGCACGGTTTTCCAACTTCCTACCGCGCGTACAGATGTGCTTTTGCGATCTCCAATCCGTTGTGCTGTCAAGACATATAAAAATATTTTCCATTAGATTGTATATCATATTCATTTATTTGTGTTCATTTAATATTTATTATATTATATTGTATTTTCTTCATATTTATTTTTTTATATTTTACCCTGTAAATGGTGACTTGTTGGGTAATAATTATATTAATATTATTATTATTATTATTATTATTACTATTATTATTATTATTATTATTATTATTATTATTATTATTATTATTATTATTATTATTATTATTATTTACGAAATAAATATTAAAATAGTTCAAATGTTCAAAGTGCCTTCCACCTTGATCGGTGCATTTTTGCAGCTGAAGTCGGATATTGTTGACTGCACTTAACACTTCATTTTCACTTAGCCTTCGGCAGACGTCCCGAATTCTGTCCTTTATGTTATTTCTTGAAGACCAGCACACTACCTCTCGCCATTTCCATTTTATGTTACATAAGTTTCGTATTTAATATTTCTTGTACACACAAAAAAAACCATTTGTCACACTCAAAAACTAACAGTGATTAAAAGTAATAAATATTAAATTAAACAAGTGGAAAACAGGAATAAGCACCTATCAGGGTGGATTTTTAGTATTTATTTAGATAACAATACCTATTATAAAAAATGTTTGCAACGAAAGTTGTTTGTTTTTACATCCAACGATACCACATATGACCTAGGTTCCCATTTGAAATTCTGAACCTGAGTGTAGTTACGCCTACTTCCGGTAAATTCCAGAAATTAGGACTACTACCATTAAATTATTTAAATAGGTTTATGTAAAGCTAGTTTTCTTTCTGAACCTCTAGGATGCCGTAGTTCTGAAAAAAAACCTGGGAAGGCTAGTTTGAAACACCTGTATATAGGAAAGTAAAACGATAGCCACATCACATCTGCTTTGTTACCTATTTGTTAATATTTAAATGAAGATCAAAGCAAGGAAACTTTGAAATTGTGCACAACTAGATCACAATACTGCAAGTAAGGTAATTAGTTCCAGTATAAGAAATTAATTGGAAGTTAGAACAATTTCGAAACAGATAGAGAGCATAGAGGTAGTAGTAATGTAGTGCTTTAAATCAAAATATAAACGGCTTGTTAGAAGTGCGTGGTACAGAACCTACATATGCAAGTGTTTGAAATTTTGCTGGAAAGCAAATCACAATATAGTGTAGGTAGAAAATTTCAATAAAAACGTTATATATTATTGCTAAAGAGTACAATTAAAATCACCACACATAGCTGCAAAGAGTGCAGCACAAAAATCAATGTTGTGCGATGAATAACTGATTTCTGCAAGATGTAAACTTGGGACGTCCAAATAGGAACCGGACATATACACATAGGCAAAAGGTTACGGAAAATAAATGAAAAAAATTATACAACACTATTTGACTTCCAACAATACAGAATGGAAAACGCTTTTATTTTCAATTTTTCCAAACTAATATATCACATTAAAAGCGAAAGAAATAGTAATAATATGCTTAAGTATGATTTACCCTTTCGAGTGCATAATAAAGGAATTTGACTTCAATATCCATTATTAAGTATTTTTTTTTAATCTTATTTGTCCGTTCGGTTATTTGCAGGGGCATTACATTTTATATGCAAAAAAAAAACAATAACAAAACGTTTACAACCGAAACATGCAGTCTCGTAAACTACACAGTGTATTTTATAATTATTATTATCGATGACACGGCAATTCTTGCAGTGTCAAGCCCTCAAGTAGGAAATTAATGAAATATATCACTTCATCATACGTAAAAGCTAGTCAAGAATCAGTAGACAAGACAGGATTCTCTCTTGTTCCAATTATGAGAACGGGAACAGCTTATTTAGTATTATTCAGATCAGTTGGAGAATCCATGAATATTTAAGAAGTATGTAGCAGTGGTAGTATTTGAATGTAGGCTCGGGAAACGGCAGGGGCAGGAGTAGTGGTTGCAGCCTCCAGCTCATAGCGTGAGTAACAGTATCTGCACATCCTACGAAGCAGTGTTGCGGTAAACAGGCATTTTCCGGAAGTGACGTCATCCGTGCGAGTATTCCCAACGTGGCGCAAGACGGGAGACGCCGCGCAGAACGGATATCGAGTTAAGTAACTGGAAGCAATGATGGATAGCGGCATCGATAAATGGATTGAACTAAGATTGAATAAGTGAACGATGCACATTTTATATCTATCCCGAGGTGTCATGTGTGAGACCCGGTTAAGTTCCAGCTGTGCCGAAAACTTTACTCCAAGTTACGATTTGTTGGGATGATAGGGCAATTTATTTATTTTGTTTTCCTCGGAGTTTCAAACCTTCTAACTTGATAACTTGCGTCAACTTATAGAGGAGAATATACGGGTGAGGTGAACTAATGGAATTTCGCTTATCAGCCCGCACGAAATTTGTGTACACCGATAGAAAAACTTTTCGAATCCGACAAGACACGAACTCTTCATTACTTTGCGCGTTTCTCCTCCTTCTATATCTTCCGCGTATTAGTAAACACACATTTCATACTGCTTATTTGTTCCCAAACTTCAAAACCTATTACTGTCTAACTTTCCACTATAACAATCAAAACCGACAGAGTAATCTTTAAAATTGATATTGTGGAACATTGTCTTATTTACTGCTACAAATGTTTTATATTTTTTCTTAACTAAAACAGTGAAACATTTCGCACATTTAGATTCAAGAAGATCAAATTAAATTGTTTATTATATTAAGAAGCTGATGAGGATAATTTTTGTGTTATGTAATGCCTTAAATGTTCATGTACTTACTTGGCAATCAGAGGTCATTGCATGACTGAAGACTAATTATTCTAAAATCTAAAGTATTGCAGTCTTAGAACAAATACTTCCACATTTACGACAAAACCATTAACATGGAGGAAAATATTGCTACAATTACAATAACAATATCGTTACATTACTAGTTTCGAGAGGTAATAAAACATTGAATAGAGTAATTACTCCAGGAAATAAATTCTTGTAAGTACAGACTTTATATAAGTTAACCTATAATAACAGCATACACAATACTAAACGACTCTTTGTTGTAAAATATTAAAATTATGTTAGAGTTTGTAACTATACACGTGACTTCATTTATATTGATTTGTATTAGTGTACATAAAGTGCAAACTACAAGCACCTGCTCGGTAAGTTCCTTTGTTCGTCATAGTTAGTTCAAGACTGTAACAAAATAGGGGTTTTACCATAAGTTGACAACTAGCTTATTTAGATGTAATTATTATTAAAGATTAATTTATACTTACAACTTGCTGAAACTAGCCCTAAATTTAGACATTTTGTCTTGACATATAATTTGATATGGGTAAATAAACTGTTCAAAGGTTAACTAAATAGAATATCCTATAATTATCTTGGTCTTCTCGAATACAAGTACACTCCGATTATTACATTAACCAAAATTAAAATAACATTAACTACAGTTAAATTTATTAAAGATACCTTATCAAAGTCATCTGTATCATGAACGACTTAACAAGTTGACATATATTTATCTTTCTCATATTTGCATAGATAAGTTCATTTATTATTTCGGACATATTAACTTCATTCAAATAGTCGTGCGAACAGCTCTACTTTATATAATTAAAACCGTATCACTATCTTATTATTAACATATTTAGTTTCACCTTTGCTAGTAAACTTACTTGTTGACTAATTTTTGAATGCTTTTACTGTAGTATATATTTTTATAATAACAAAAAAACAGTAGTATCTAAAATCTTAACTCTAACAATTCGAAGATAACCTTGATCAGACATCTTCAAAAAATTGTAGGTAGCTTTATTTTTTGTCTATATTTAAAATTTTCTCAAGAAAACTACTAGCTTGTCATTTTACTTTTTCATATAAAAACAGATTATTTCCATACAACGTACATCTGAGAAAGGTGGGTCACTTATATTATACGTGCATTATTTTAAAAATGACAATACATAATACAGGCACAGAAAATGATCAGGCTTCACCGTCCCTAGATACTATATTATTAAGATGTGAGTATGGTACGTAGTTTGATTTTAGATTTCTACAAAAATCTGTCATTTCTTATAGACATAAATTGTAATTATAAGCTCATCCTCTAACTCAGAACATTAACTGCTTAAAATATCGGTATTCTCCGTTTGATCATAAAAATAATAGTAACGAACGACAATACAGAGGTGAATTAAAAAAAAAGATTTTGTATAAAATATCATATATTTATACAAGAAATGACTAAAAGTTTGAAAGCTATCATCAAATATAATATTGATCTAGGTTTTTTCACAGGAAAAGTGGATGAACTTTTCACTAAATTGAAAGAAAATATTACTCCATATTTTAAAAAAGAGGATGAAGCCTTTAATTTTAAAGCTTATTAGTGTGGCAAAAAACTACTTCTAATTATATTTCAGAAGAGAGGCTGAACAAGACAAATTTGAGCTAAGTATTGTGAACAAGTCACTACCTTGGTTGGTGGTACGTACGAAAAAACAATAACATACTGTCTGTACAAATATAGCCGATTATATACAGAGTGATCTGATCGGCGAAAGTCCCGCACCAAGAATTTTTCGTTTATTTTGAAAGATATAAAAGAATGCTAATAAGAAAAGTTTTACTAGACTAAGTAGCTCGTAAGATGATCGTAGTAAAAATTTTGTATCACTTCCGATTTTAGTGGAAATAGGTACAACTTTAAATCTAGCAAGGGAAATCCGTATTTTTATATATTTTTTTAGAATGTACATAAAACTACCTTCGCAACAATACTAAAATATTATAATTATATTTTAACTATTTCAAAATGACGACCAAAAATTTTAAAAATAATGTATTAATAAAATTCTATGCTAAATAAAGCAGCAAGCTATGAAATAGTATATTGTATAACTATTGCTGAATTTCAGTTGAGTGTGAAGTTTGAGACACAAGCGCATATATACAGGTGTTTTTTAAACAACCAGCGGTTTTTTGGGCGAGCTAATGACAAGAGAAAAATGTTAAATTCAAAAAGTGATCAAGAATAAGGGGCTAATAAAACAGTAATAACAAACAACAATAACATATTATGGCATGTACTTTTACCAAAATTATCAAATTTTCATTAAAATTATGTTAATATTTTTATTTTTAAAAAATAAGTCGTTTTAGAACAAAAATAATAAGCCCATTATTAGTAATAATAAAATTTATTACAAAGTAAAAAAAACAATATAAAATTTATTTAAAAATATTAAAACAGATTGTGTTAACATCGTTGCTATCAGAATTCACCAAAAATTATGTTAAAATCTGATAAATTAGGGTCCAACCTTCTTAATCTGTGTAAATTCAGTAAATTATCTGCGACTGTCAAACTTTTAAATACAAATTTTTAGGTTAGTTCGCTCAGTTATTGCAGCGTGTGATAAAATCATATCACACAGTTGCGGACGCATCTGATTGGCTAACGAGCTTTCATATCACACAGCATTGCTAGTGATGTGCAATGACCAACTTTCAGTAATAGTTTAGCGTGTGAATTTATGTACTTTTCGTAGAGGTTGTCGGAAAACAATTTTATTACCTTAAAACAAAAGAAAAATATTTTTATTTAATGTGACAGTACCAAACATTTTTCGGTACACACATGAAGAAATGGTTGACATGGTTTTAATATTCGGAGAATGTCAACGACATTCTATTAAGAGCCCTTAAACTTTATGGAGAGAAGTATCCTCACTTTTAGTTTGTTTTAGCGTAGGTAATAAAATTGTTTTTATAACTTGCTGTTTCATTTTGTGTGGAAATTTATTAGTACACATTTGGAAAATAAATGATAGCTATTTTTAAATAATTGAAGTAAAACTATGATATTCTGTTACCGTTGTGAGGTATGTGCCCACCTACATTCTGAAAAAATTAAATACCGATTGCCTATGACACATTTCTACATTTAAAATTGTACCTATTTCCGCTAAAACCGGAAGTGATCCAAAATTATTACTACGATCGTCTTATGTGCCTCTTTGTCTAGTTAAACTTTCCTTCTTAACATATTTTTGTATCGTTCAAAATTAACGAAATATTATTGGTACCAGACTTTCGCCGATCAGCCTAGTAATTCCGGAATGGGCCAGTGGGCGAGATGGTCCACCGAAAATATTTCTGGATTATTCCTTCGATGTAAGTAGGATATATCTATTACTTTAGTTCATTTATATCCTTATTTTTTCCAGTTTATTAGTAAAATTCTTGTTTCATGGCGGAATTTATAGTGGAGAGAAATTTCTTCCTCAAGGGTTAATATATTGGAAGAATTTTAGCTGCGAGTAAATGGAAGAGGTACGTAAATAAATAAAATTTGTGATCTTGTATACATTTTAATTATTTAACTTTACACGTTACATTTAGAGACTATTCGTACAAATTTCGGAGGGGAGAATGGGTTTCACGCCAAACTGTGCACTGTACAGACTTCAACGACTGGAGGTGGTTAGAAGTATACAAAATAAAATTCTAATTTCTATAATGTACAGAAATATTACACATAAACCTATGGTTGTATGAACGAATTTTCACTCAACGCAATTCAAATTATGGTAAATAATAGCTAGACTAGAATAAAATTATAGAAGATAACCTGTCCTAAAATAATATTCATTTTAGTAGAATAGTTAGCTTGGTAACAATATTTTATGTTTATAATGTGTCCATTGCCTAGAGATTTTTACTTATTTAGTGGAGTTCATTCTAGTACCAATAAGGGGGATGAATATATATTTTAATTCTCAAACAATTAAGAGTATTAAGCTAGTTACTAGAAAAAGAGCTATTCTAGCACGAGTTTTTACCTTTCGTCAAACCTTTAGGTAAGGACGGTATTGGTTTCGGTCAAAAAAATCGATCGCGAGTTTTTAATGAATAGGCACGTTTTAGAGTCCCTAGAATAAGATTTTACTATTTTTGCGATGATGTCTGTATCTCTCTCTCTATCTCTCTCTTTCTCTCTCTCTCTCTCTCTCTCTCTCTCTGTGTGTGTGTGTGTGTGTGTGTGTGTGTGTGTGTGTGTGTGTGTGTGTGTGTGTGTGTGTGTGTGTGAGTGAGTGTGAGTGTGTGTGTGTATGTATGTGTGTGTGCGTGTGTGTGTGTGTGTGCGTGTAACAAAATTTTCATCTACGATAACTCTAATACTACAATTCCAAAAATTATAAATCTTTCGTATTCCTCTTCGTTGCATCCATATGAAGAGCTGATTAGATTTTGTTTATAATTGGTCAACCGGAAGTACCATCATTTGAAGATTTTAACAGTTTTTCTTGAAAAAACCATGTTAAATATAATTTTTTCACATTTAATGTTATTATAAATATTAAAGAACATTGTATTCTGTATACGATTTGACTGCATTTTATACTTCATATTAAATGGATGCTATGCTAGAGACAGCTAGTGTATTAAGAAAATTCTGATTGAAAGATGTCAGGGTCAAGTCATGCAGTTGACATATTCGTAGTATGCATGTGTTATAATTTTACTCGAAATAAAGGATCTTTTTGCTCGAAACTTTCTGTATGGAATTTGTATAAAATACATACAAATGTCGAAAGGTAATGTACATACAAGAAATTTAGAATTTTTTGCAAGGAACTTTCTGTATGGATTTTATAGAAAATACATACGCATTTACGAAAATTCTACCGGTAGATACCGCATCTACCGACTGTGTTCGAAAACACGAGTGGTAAAAAGTTACCGTGTTCATGAAGAACCTAAACTACGTTAAATTTCTAACCTGTTTTAAATTTTCAAATTCTTTCATAGGTTATGGATCTACCCTGTTTACCACTTGCGTTATTAAAGTATCGATTCCGGTAGCTATAACTTGATAAAAAGCTGTTTACCGGTAAAAATTCACCGGTAGAATTTTCGTAAATACCTCATATAACTGACGGAAGGTAATGTGCTGGCCACATTAGATTTTTTTTAAAACATTTTTTTGTAACTATATGGACCACTTAAGAAATAATATTTTTTACAATTACAGGTGTACATATTTTGCCGTCAAAGACATTCATAATTTAGATAAATTATAAGTCTGTGACAAAATTTAACAATGTACACTCACTGAAGCACTTGGACATAATAGAGGCTATTTGCAAAAACCATTTCTTTAAGCAGAATTAAACCTACTTAACCTTGTTATTATTATTATGTTTATTATTAAATTATTTTAAATTGTACTAAGGCCTATAATGATTTATTAAGGAATTTATTTTTCTGCATAAACAGTAATATTTTTTCCAGGAATCTTTCGAATATCTATTTACTTTAACCTAGGAATGTCTATTCTACTCTATAAAACTAAATCAAATCACTTTTTTTGCAGATGGGGGCTAATATGAGTACTTTGTTGTTTGTAATCCAATCAATGACTCTTTACTAACGTCGTTTCGTTTGTTTTCAGGGTCAAAGTTAGTGGGAGCGATGATTGAAAACCACTGCTCGTGACCAGGTGATCTGACATCCGTAGCTTTTAAAGTGCATACCAGGTAGGAAATGTTAATTGAGCTAAATTAATTGAAACAAATTACTCTGCTAACTTCTAGTGAATTATAAAGCTTCAACTCTATGTATTATGAACTTGTCAACACTGCGAGCCTTTGTGTTACTGGGAAGAGTGGCCAAAGACTACAGTAGACTGGATGGTCATACACAGATATTGATTTTCAAACAATTTGTGTTTGAGTCGACTTCTAATGAACGTAACTAGAGTTTCAAATTTAATTTGGAAACGAAGCTTGCACATATAAATGGAAGTAAACAAAGGGCATAAAGCCCAAGCTAATATGTAATTATACCAGGAATTAAATTTCAGAAATGATAAGAAAAACAATTTTATTAGAATTTTATCAATATGGTATAAAGCAATATAAACAGTAATAATCACTTTTATTGCTTACAACTAAAGTAGTTAGAAATCTACTGTATATGATGAGTTGAAAATCTGTTTGAATATTTTTAGTCGGCTTTTCAACTTGCCGGAGTTATGACGTGAACTCAAATACTTACGGTTGGGAATTGAACCCACAATCTCAGGTTCGAGCGGTGACGGTCGTTTATTAGAGGTGTTACCTTAGAAATAATTAAAAATTTCTTAATAAATAGAAACCAAATTACTTATGTAGACAATAAAAATTCAACAGTTACAAATTTGATATATAGTATACCACAAGGCTTAGTTCTAAGACCTTTACTATTTATTATTTATAATAATGATTTACCCACCAGTATAACGTCCGCTGAAACTATTCTTTACGCTGATGATACGACTTTCATTAACAGTTGCAGTAATATGGATGATATTAGTGCCGTTGCTAAAACTATTACAAAAGAAGCTACTTCAAACAAACTTGTTTTAAATGAGGCTAAAACTCAACATATAGTATTTAGCAAAAATTATTATGATTTAAATAAATATAGCAACGATAGAAATAACACTATGAATTTTCTGGGTTTTTCTCTTGAATCGTTGTTACAATGGAAAAAAATTGTAACCTTGTTGCTACAAAAATAAATAAAGACAACTTTATGTTGAAATAAATAGTAAACTTTGTTACAAAAAATGCGGAAAAAGATCTTAAAGTAATCATTTTGATCTTTTTAGTAAATAATATCACTAATCTCCAAAATACTAGAATATGGGTCTAGAACTTTTAAAGATTCTGAATATTCACAAAAATATTGCTAATGTATCGTAGTCTTAAAAAGTAGTTTCTCATATAAAACCTGTTCAGAATGGGTTGAATTCACTTCAGCACTCTTATTTTTTAGTCTAGTGATCGTTTCTAGTAACTATGGAAATATCTTATCTTTTTGTCATTTATACATGATTGTTACCTTGTTATTTTTAGATAAGCTTCACTAGAAAGAATAGTCCGCAATTTGGCCCAGTGACAATGACTAATTTATATTTGATCTTTCCGTTATGTCTTTGTCATATTACGGCAAAAATTACAGAATTATGCTAAAGAAACAAAATATGTTCCATAAAAATTGTTTTTTCCTAAATTAGTAAAAACTTGTTTTACGGTAATCTGCAGGCTCACATATCAAAAAATTTCATTTCAGTTTGTTTAATTTTTCAGAAGGATATTTGTGGATTATTGTTATTTATATTTTTATTTAACCAATTTAGTTTTTACTCTAAAATGAATCAGAATAAACGAATAAATATTTTTTATTGAATTTTTAAAAATATGTCATGATAACACGTATATTGATTTACAAATAAAATATTTATTTGTTACATATACAAAAATTGTTTGTGTTCTGCCATTTACAAATTTAATACAAATATTATCTTTTAAAAATGGAGCATATTTATTTTGAAGATATAAATAATGTTTTTCAAATATAAATATTGAGAATAAAGCAGTTTTCAATTGCCCAGAAATAGCAGCAATTCTGAAAACAAACGCAAAACAAAAGGCAAATAAAAACATGGACATTTTAATCAGTAAGTGGAAACCATGGAATACTATGAATTGTCATCCGGAATGAGAATATTTGGCTTTCGTTTGTCTGAAATGGGAAATAGGCCGGTACGCATTGGACACATTTGTGTTCCTTTGGCTCGCAATCACACGCAAATATACTATAGCAAGCAGTTAATTGAACATACACACAGGTCTAAAATGCTAAGCCCTCAGTTCGCATTACCGAGAAACTCATTTATGTTTGGTTGATATGCAAATTATTTTGTTTGGAGTAACGGCAATTTATTATGAAATATAGTGTCTGTACTACAAGCGTATAGAAAACGAATTTTGTGCTAATTAACACATTTACCAAAAAGTTACACCTTGATGGATTGCATAAATTTATACAGTCATAATAAAGAGCGTTTATTTAGAAGCTCAAATTGAAGTAGTATATTAAAGGACGAATGTCATAATAGACCTTTTAAATTTAACGGCTATCTCTATCTATCGCTGCAAATAGTAAGAAAATAATGCGAACAACTGCCAGTTGGGCTGTCAAACGAAACGTCAAAAATATTACAGTCACTAAAATACCTACATTCTCGGTGAAAATTTACATCGTGAGACATTTTAACTTCAGTTAAAGCTTTTGTAACTTATATCGATGAGATTTTTTTAAAGTTATCTGAGATATTTCTCACATTTTGCGTCTAATTGTTTTAGAAACAAACGCCATGGATCTTAGTTGTTCTTACTATGCACAGATCCTCATTGCGCATGTCTTCTATCTCTTTAAATTTAAAAAGTCTATTGTCATTTGATTTTGTAAGAAAGAAGTTTGGTTTACGACGCGCAGCGGAGTTGCCCAACCCTTCAAACAAAATAATCGACAATTATGAAATGAGTTCTTTATACTACTTTTTTCTATTTTTCGCCTTTTATACGGTTTTTTAAATAAAAAATAATAGTGTCAAAATTTAGGGAATTTTGTGTTAGTTGGTGATAATAATGTGAAGTTTGTCGTTCAATAACGTTACTTTTTTTTGTAACATCAACTTATGTACACTATTATTTACGAAAGATGACTATTCAAGGTCATTTGTTCGAAGAAAGAATACACATCGCTTTATAACAGTAGCTTAGCAACATTTTGTATTAGAAAGAGAAAGATTATTTGACCTATGTCTATTTAACTTATGTGGTGTGACAGATATACGTAAATAGTGGCACTACTGTCTAACACACTATAAATAATACCTAATTATCTACTACACTGCCCTCTATGCTAATATTTACCCAGTGGCGTTGACGTTTAAATCAAATTATTATTCCTTGGTTTATAAGTTAAGTCTATGTTTTTGTATTTTGCAAAAACATAAGTGAAGAACATAAATCTTTCAAAAATGCATTATTTAGAAAGAAACATAATTTTCAAATGAATTATTCTTATTTTTTCAGTTAAAATGTATCCATAAATATATCATGTTGCACGCCTATGCAAACGAAATGCAGTGAAGTTATCTACAAGTAATATTATATCAGACGGCTCACAAATGACCTTGAATAGTCATCTTTCGTGAATAATAGTTTAGGTAAGATATATTATATTTCTTTCTAAATTGACTACTTTATTTCTTCACCTCTTCTTATTACTTTTAAATTTATAACTATATACAAATAGTATTCTTAAAAATCGTTTGTGTTCGTTTATTTATACAGATTTGACATTAGATATATTTTGACATTAATAGCCATAACCTTAAAAAAATAAGTTGAACTAGTCTAATACAGCATTTAAATGAGGTATAACCGAACTCGTGTGTGTGTGTGTGTGTGTGTGTGTGTGTGTGCGTGCGTGCGTGTGTGTGTGCGTGCGTGCGTGCGCGTGTGCGTGGGTGTGTGTGTGCGCGTGTGTGTGTGTGTGTGTGTGTGTGTGCGTGCGCGTACGTGTGTGTGCCTGTGTGTGCGTGTGTGTGTGTGTTTGTGTGTGTGTGGGTGTGTGTGTGTGTGCGCGTGCGTGTGTGTGTGTGCGCGTGTGTGTGTGTGTGTGTGCGTGTGTGTGTGCGTGTGTGTGTGCTAGATCCACGATTTCTTAAATACTATTTGTCTTAAGACATTTTTAACTACGGATTCCTCAGTCTAACAATAATGGGAAGAGTTTATTAAGTTTTGGTAATAATTGGACAATCGGAAGTAGTAGTTACAAGAAAAAAATAATCGAAATATTATTTACCGATAATTTATGTAAATACTTATATTAAAGAACGTTAAATTCTTTATTCGGTAAATATAAATTCATTATTATATCTTCTTTAGATTTAGAGATCAAGAAATGACTGGTTCAGTTCAATATTAATTAATTGCTCGTTATATTAATAAATGAACGGTGAAATAGTCTCAATTGAAAGCAGCGATAGATGCAAATGAGAAAGTTGTTTTCATAATAAATAGTTTTTTTCTTATTTATTTTTGATGGAGACGAAATGATAAAGACGCACACAAACAGTTATACACTACTCGGTTTCGAATTTTCGACTTTCGGTATACGAAGCGAGAACGCCATCACTGCACTACCTTGATCATTATGAACTATATACCGACAGTTTTTATTTCTGTAATCAAAAAGAACGCTAGACAAGCACCACATAACAGTTTAAGTTTAACGCGGAGCCATGCACTCATTTCGCTATCATAAAAATGTTAAAATCAGGTTCTAGAGACGTGCATATTCATAAAAATTTTAACATGGTACTCGTAAAAATACAATCAAGCAAGCAAACCTGAACAATTTTGGAACACATTGTTTGTAAAGAGAAAAATATTAATATAATCATCTTCGTTAAAGTGTAGACTAACCTGAGTAAAAATTAACAAATTTTTATACACGGCAGCAACATGGCCACACCGGGTTCTTCTGGGAAATAAGTACGACCGCACCGTATTCTTTTGGGGAAAAAGTACGTCCGCACCGCAGTGCAGCCGTAATGCAGTCGTAACTGCGCATTTATTATTTTTAATTATTGTACTGTGCACGTAAAAAGGAGTTCGGCAATACTTGTTTGCCAAATGGACTCGATATGGCCGTGCTGCGGCCTTACTGTGCACATAACAAGGTGAAAGGCGGTGGTGCGGCCTCAGTGAAGCCGAATATTATTTTTACTCGTACAGGTAGCTTGTCAGTTCTCCCAGCCGAGGCCAGACATTTGGTATTCGCAGATTGCCGAAAATTCGTTTTTTTGACTCGTCACAACGTGACCCGCGTGGTCGTGAATATAATTTAAATTTTGCGTCGTGATTGGACGTGAGCGTGAAGCACTAAAAAATTATCGTGCGTGATCAGGCGTGAATGAAATTTAATCGGGCGTGAGTACTGAGTACAAGTTTTCTTCTTTTTTAATTAAAAATATTGTCTTAATTTCCCACTTTTACTTTACATTGTTGTTATTATTAGTATGTCCAAATCTGTCATTAACAGTATTTTTTTTTGCATAAAATAGTGTTATTGTTGCATCCAAAATTATGTGCACAATTGCTCCGATTTCACTAAAGATATAAAAATCTTTAGCCCGTTTGACACGATCATATTTGGTTAACAAATTTGTTACCAAATTTATAATGATATTTGTGATGGAGTAGAACATCCTATTTGTTCATAAATATTCGTTTCCAATGAATCCAATTTGTTACCTAACTTATTACTAATTAGTTAACAAAGTTGATAACAACTTATGACTGTGTTAAATAGGCTTAAATGTACATAGAAAAATTACATGACACGAACGCGACCCGCCGGGCACGAGTACCAAACTAATGTAGTGAACGTGAGTGATCATGAATCCAAACATAAAAATCTGGTGTGACCAACACAACACAAGTTCAAAATACAAGGTTAATTTTTTTTCTGAATGATAGTATTTGAGTTAGAGTGGATGATCCACACATGCATACACACACACATACACACACGCGCGCGCGCGCGCGCACACACACACATACACACAGACATCATTATGAAAATGTTAAAACTAGATTCTAGAGACCTTAAAACGTGGTCATTTGCCAAAATGTCGATATGCGATTTTTAGCACGATCCCTATACCTCCCTTACCAAGGATAGCGGGTGGTAAAAAGTCGTGCGTGATTGGTTGTGATTACATTTTTAATTACGAGAGCGTGCGTGATCGTGAACAAAAAATTACTCATGCGCCCATCTCCTACCCACCATCCACACATTCTGCATTTGGCGAATATTTGGTCGGGATTTGCCGAATGTGCGGGCCCGGCTTATCAAAATTTAGTGTTTGACCGTACCATAGTGTTTCACTAAATTGTGCACATACAATTTTTGCTCCTAGTGTGAAGGTATTTGCTTGATAAAATTTAAATTAATATATAGTTAGAATCATATCTTGGTAGGGTTTCGAACCCCGTATCTTGAGAACATATTCTTCGGCAACCTGCTTAATCGTCTTCATTATTTATAGAAAATAAATTTTGTGTTTGTAGCAAGTTATTATATCTTGATGGATTGGAGAAATTAATACAATTAGCTATGCTAATTTTATTAATTACTCATGTTCAGTCACCCTTCTTCTATTAATTACTTCGCAAGATAAAATATCCAAGAACATTGTCTCAAACTGGAATTAAAGGCAAGTTTCTGCTAAATCCTTTTCAATGTAATCTCCTTATTGATTTTTCAGAATTAATTTCGTTTAAGTTGAATTCGACAGTCGAAATTTTTGCTTTCTAATTTTGAGTTTATAAAATAGTAGGTATGTAGTTTAAAACGACATGAATGAACATTTATTGAGCAGTGCATTAGGGTCTCGTGGCTGTGTGCGTGCATGTAAAAATATAATAATGTACATTTTTTAAAAGATCTGCTTATGGAAAGGATTATTTTAATTGGAATATGAATAATATGTTCATAATTATTAGATTTGTTCATTTGAATACTTTGGGTTTTCTGTTTTACGCCGCGCCACTATAGTGTTATCTACCAGTTACTTGAAAGTCACTAGATTTGTGGTCGTTGGGTTGGCGTTAGCAGTACAGACGGCGTTAAAAATTCTGTCTAATAAGTATATAAGCTGCTCCGTGATACAATTTTACGGCACACTGACGCCAAAAATTTTGACGCATGCGCAAGTAAGATGAAGATGTACAGCCAAACCTTTCCTGCAGAACATTTTTATGTTAGTGTAATAGTCCGGCCTAGCGACTATTACGTACTTGTTTCGTTGAAATTTTCGGTAATTGTACTTTTAAATTTTACTTTAGGCTCAAATATTTACATGACAGTCTCAAGGTTAGAGCTTGTAACGTGCTTTTCCCTAAATTGGGTTGAATGATTCACGATACTCTGTTGTTTGTTTAAGTGGCCGCCAACTTTTAGACAATGGAGACGGACAGGGTGGAAACCATGGAAATGGTTATAAAAAGGAAAGTAGGCGCTACGTAATTTTGTCTGGAAACGAAAAGGAAGGTACAAATCGTGATATTAAAAAGTTTACACTACGTACCGTAAGTGTTGTTGCCTTTAAACGACCGAGGTTCGATATATAAAACGAATAATTTCATAAAATAAAATTTAATAAATTTCAAGTTAAAACGTGTCGAACGCACGGTAAAAATATAAAGTATAAAATTGTACAACAATGTAAAAATAGTGATAGCACAGCTAATATTGTAATAAAGATTGATGAACCCTGAACTCGTAACCCAGTTTCGAGCGCAAGTATAACATCTACAACAATGCGAAATGGATCCAGTTCGCAGAACATTCCAGCTGAAACTCGCATTCGTCCCAGAAGTACAAGTCACAACTAATGGGCAACAATGCAATCTGACAAAAATCGAAAAATAATATTCATACTACATACGATTGTTTTTGAAACTATATATCAATATTACTAATCATGCGCTAAAGGCTTATATATATATATATATATATATATATATATATATATATATATATATATATATATATATATATATATATATATAGAGGGTGTTTCCTTTAAAACAACCAGCGTTTTTTTGGGCGAACTAGTGACTTTAGAAAAAAATATTATATACAAGAAGTGATCAAGAATAAGGGGCTAATTTATTAATAATAACAAACCAAAAATTCGACCAGTGGTTTTCAAACGGCAGAACAAAATTATATTTTTTTAAATGGTATCCTATATATTTTTTAGCCCATTAGATAGAGAATTTTTTCTGATTTCAACGGTATAAATATGGTATAGGCTTGTATAACAATTATTTCGAGAAAAATGGTATTAAAAATAATGTTATAATATTACAATAGGCTATGCAATACACAGCTATTATATATATTGATACGTCTGTTGCCTAGTTACGCTAGTAGTAAACCCATTTTTTATTACATTATTTCTAGTTTTTAATACCATTTTTCTCGATATAATTGTTATACAACCCTATGCTATATTTATATCGTTGAAATCAGAAAATAATATTCTATTTAAAGGGCTAAAAAATTATATAGGGTGCCATTTAAAAAATATAATTTTGTTCTACCGTTTGAGAACCACTGGTTAAATATTCGCTTTGTTACTATTGATACATTATCCCCTTATTCTTGATCATTTTTGGTATAAAACATTTTTCTCTAAAGTTGTTAGTTCGCCCAAAAAAGCGCTGGTTGTTTTAAAGGAAACACCCTGTATATATATATACATATATATATATATATATATATATATATATATATATATATATATATATATATATATATTTATATATTTATATATATATATATATATATATATATATATATATATATATATATATATATATTATATATATATATATATATATATATATATATATATATATATATATATATATATATATATATATATATAATAATAATAATAATAATAATAATAATAAGAAATCAAAAATTACATAGAGCAATACACATAACGTTAATAACAACAATAAAGCGTCAACCATAGTCTTACAGTGAGGACACTGAATCTACAGAGTCCTCTTAGGCAACACTAAAACTTAGATTAAACTTTCAGTTCTTCCTTCGCAACAATTAACATAACCAAAGGAAGAACGAAATTAAAAACAAAGGAACAGCCAGAAACTTGCCAAAAGCGTAAACAATCTCATCGTTCCCAACATAGAAATAAGGATAAAACAGTCAAGATAAATGTATAGGTAAGTTACGGGATCGATATGAAACATATTTTACGCACAATTGTATTGTAATTGTTTGTTTACATTTTCGTTACCATGGCGGAAAATGAAAGATTACACCCTGCGGGCGGTAAAGTGTAAAGCAAAAGCCCGCCGGGCGGTAAAAGATATGACAAAAAAACAAATAACGGTAAATAATATTTTATTTGTGGATATTTATAATACAGTTGGATATATTATTCAACGAAATTCCCTCCAAATGAATTGTCTCTGAAGATTTCTTTATCTGGGGATTCAACTGATTTCTATCAGTATCAAGTGTTAGGTGACACACCAGGTTTATCATGCTCTTTAGTACTAATAATCAGTTTATAATAACGACCAATATTCAAATTCTTCTTGATCATTATCATCTTCTTGATCATGGAAAATTTGGACCATAATGAAGAACTCTTATATATTTTAGACTGAAAAGTAAGCACAATCTATAGAATAACAATATATACGAGTAATATTGATATATCACCATACCAAAATTGTTACATGTTTTTTTCTGTCAACCAGGCTTGCGACACATCGTATTCGTTTTGATATCGGCCCTTTGACTTACCAGGACATAAATCCGCTAAAGCTTCATTAGCTTCTAGCAAATTTTTTTCAGAAATTTCAGTATCATAGTCAGGTTGAAGCTCCATGCTTGACATTTTTAATTATTTGTTTACACAAAACAAATGATTAGCAAAACAACGCATCGCCTAAATGTTTCTTGGCATAGCCATCTGGCCATCTAATATTTTTTACATAGCAACAAGCTTTTAGTCATGCAATTAAAAATTACGTTTCATTTGGTTTCAGTGCGTAAAACGTTGTACGTACCTTCGCGTCGGGCTTCAAATATCGTCTGCAGGCGTAAACCCTTTCTTTCAGCCCTCTATACGTAAATAACTATTACATGAACTGACATTCATAGATAAAACTAGAACACAGTATGAACAATAAACGCATGAGTAACAAAAACAGAAGTTATTTATCAGACAGCTAAGAGCATAAGAAGGTATACAATTGGACATTACAACAATACTCAAAGAATAGACAAAGTAATAGTAATAATTCGACGAGGAAATTCTAGATTTAGATGACAACCGTAACTATACTGAACGTAAGAATATCTCGGGTTTATGTATGAGATGAGGCGAAATTAAGCGTTTGAAAGTCTCTGGTTTCGTCCCCTCTAGAGTCTATATATATATATATATATATATATATATATATATATATATATATATATATATATATATATATATATATATATATATATATATATATATATATATATATATATATATATATACGCAGAGTTATGACTCTGAGTCTTTGTTATTTTGTATTCTTCGTGATCACTAGTTGTCTTATTTCATATTTGCTATTCAGATTGGCAGACCCAGCAACGGGTCGTGATGATTTATATATTTTTTTCAGTTCTCTGACTTTGTGTTTTTGACTGAGCTTGGTATTTATAGGTGAAATAACCGAATAAATTGTGCCGAGGGCTGTCACATCGTGTGTTTCTTTGTATAACTGTGTTTTACGCATGCAAGTAATTTGATTTGTAAATCGTTATTGAAACAGATTGTTAATTTGTTAATTAGAGATTAAGAAGTTAGAGTTTATATAGATTGAATTAATCGCGTTGTGGTTTATATAATTTTCTTTGCTCGCGATGTATTATTAAAATTTATATAGTTTTGTTATTGTTGGAAATACGTGTTTATATCTGTCTCATATCCCTTAACAGCGTATGCCTTAGTGACCGGTAAAATAACGCGTAAGTGTCAATTGAATTATTCAGGGACACTACGCAAGTTTTGATTAAATAGCATACTGCAATTATTGTTTAAGTTTTTGTATTAATAAAATTAGTGTTTTGCTTTCGGATCAACTAAATTTACGTATTGTACAGGTATAAATAGTGTTAGACGCTGCCCATCTCGATTAATTATTTTTGTTTTATAACAGAAGGATTAAAAATCACTACCGTACCTGTTACATTAGTATCAACAAAATTTCAAAATTTGTGACAACACGTTCACTGCGGTGAGTTGATATCGTCTCTAAACATTTATTTTAAATATTTCCATATAGGAGTTTTCACTTTCACTGGAACTACAGGTTCGTCTTATTTACTTTAGCGTCGACTTAGTAGCTTAGTACACAGGGTCTAATGTCTGAATAATCGTTTACTATATATAACTGTATCACAGTTAAACTCAAGATTTTCTCCGCAGCGAACGTGTTAAATTGCGATAACCACATACTTTTATATATTTACAATTTTAAGAAAAACAGTTGTTTATTTATATATTCAAATGTTTTTAATTGGCAGACATATATCAATGACAAAAATAATGTATGCAATAAACCATTGTTTCATGAATTATTAATTTTATTTGAAATATGATGTATAGCTGTTAACTTGTAATAAATCATCACCAGTGGCATGACAGACTTGGTTGAGCTTTGGCTGCAAGTAAAGTAGTTGTACTCGTTTCCTGATCGATTCGTACTAGTGCAGTGAAAAGATCTTAATCCGGACGAACACCAGAGATTAATATTTGTAATCAAGGTGGTGACTGCGATACTCCTTTATAATACATATTTTACGCACAACTGTATCAATATCGTTTGTTTACATTTGAGTTATTATCCCGTAAAATTAAACATTATGCCCGCCGGGCTTTTTTGTCAATTTTAACGCGCGCCGGTCTGTAAATAAACCAAAAAGCCCGATAATGATACTAATCTTTATTTAATTGTATGAATTTAGAAGTATTTATTTAATTATTTATAATATAACTATAATATAAGGGTAACATGTACGTAATATTACACTACATGTAATATAAGTGCCATGATTTCTCTAGATATCTATAATACCGACTACCTGGAAGTTTTTATTTTGTCTCAGTCGTGCGTAATAGTTTTTTGTACACCAAGTGCTGAAAGTGTTTCTTTGTCGAACCAAAAGAAAGTTTGTGTTCGACATAGGACTTTCAACACGTGTTATTTATACAAAAAAATTTCTACTCCAGGAAGATAAGATAAAAAGAAATAATATGACATTTATCAATTTTCGTATTTGTGATGCGTATCTCTTACAAAAAAAAAACATTGTGTACAACATTCATAAGTAAAATTCGTTGATAGGATACAGAAGCGTGCTGCAAAGAGACGCTTTCAGCCTGAAAAACAATCCAGAACATTGCATTTTTAGAGCAAGAGTGGAAAAAATATTGTACGTATCTTAAGCCGAAAAAAAAATACTCCCTTGGACAAATAATCAAACTTCGTCGGTAGGCTCATACTTTTTCTTTCGGCTCTGTATATGTTTATAACTATTAAAACCCGCAATATTTATTTATTTATTTATTTATAAAGTGGCCGTACAACAGGACAAGGTCCCAATAACAGTACAGCACAAATAAATACAATGAAATACATAACTTCTGTTACAGACAATGAAATAAGGTGAAGATTAACAACATAAGTAAAGGAGATACAAATGTGGGTAGGACTTATGAGATAAGCGCTTTTTGGGAACAAAAGTGTCTATAGCGGAACGCAAGATTTCATAAAATTTAAGAACTGATTCTTCCGTATCCAGATGTGTCAGTTCAGAAGACCAGTCTATAGATGAAAGATAATTATTGAGTGCATCGAAATCAGTCCTTTTGAACAAATACAATTCCATATTATTACATTGTAACGCTGACAGATGTTCATATTTACAATGAAGTAACGGTGGATGGTGTATGTCCACTTTACTTAGAGGGCTAAAGCACGGCTGTACATTAATATTATCAGGATCAGAATTAGTTAGAATTAAATCTAAACAACGATTGTTACTGTTTGCCACTCCATTGAATTGTTTGAGATTACAATAACTTAGACAGTCAATAAAATTTGATGATATAGTATTGTAGACGTTATTAGCTGTATAATAATTAACACCCTGTACTAAATTCCATCGAATAAGTGGTTGATTAAAATCGCCACAAATTATAAATTTATCATTAGGCACTGAATCAATAATGTTTGACAGATTATTTAAAAAAAACTTGTAGAGCATCGTTGCATTTCGGTGGAATGTAAACGCAACATATATGCAATTTACCCGAGTTTAGAGAGATTGTAATCCAAACATCTTCACTGGAGGTTGACCATTCGGTTCTATGTACGAAATTGAAGTTATTATTAACGCCTATAAGAACACCACCACCATCACTTTTAATTGAGGAGGTAGATTCTCTATCTCTTCTGATAACGGAATAATTATTACTCAGAATTTCATGGTCAAATATCGACGAGTTTAAATATGTTTCGGTGAGACACAAAATGTCAATACCACATGAATGAGTGTTTATTTTAATATCGTTTGTCTTAGTTCTAAGACCTCTGACGTTCTGGTAATAAATACTGATATCCATAGATAACAAAAAAATATTATACAATAAGGTACGTAATTAATTAAGCCTATCAATATCCCGTACATTATAAATTGGTATAATTTTAGATTCATCCGTTTTGCGAACATAAATTTTACCATTTCTGGTCCAAATGTATTTATAGTTTTTTGGGCGGAGATCGGCCCGAGCTTTACTGAAAAGCTGCGTATTAGCTCTAGTTAAGTGATCACTAACAAAAATTGTAGCTTCAGGACCATCGAAACCAGCAGTTTTAGTGGTAAGTGATTTAGTTTTTATCGCAGTTTTAAACAAATCTTTTACTCCACGAGATATAAATTTAACTACAATATTTTTCGGAGAAGGGTTGGTTTTATTATAGTGAGGAATACGGTGGGCAGCGTCGATATCTCCATGTTTCACTTCTATATTGACAGTTTTTGCTAAGTTCACAACAATGTCATTGATGTTCTCATTAGATCTTTCGGGAATGTTCTGAATTAACACATTGTTTACGCGTGTATACTGCTCTAAATCGTTTATTCTGTTATTTAATTCGTTCACTTCTACTTTAAGCTTTACATTTTCGACAAGTGTGGCCTCTAAGTCTTTAATTTTTCCGTTTACTGCTTTTAAATTATTTTCAAAATCCGAAATTTTGTTACAACAAAAATTAATGGATTGTAGAATGGATTCAAACTTAACGTCTATTGCAGATAACAGCTCAGACTTTAGAGACTCTATTAAATGTTGAAACTCACGAGCAGGAGGCTTATCATCGTAGGTGGTAGGCGCAGGAACACCAGCGTCAGCAGTACCCCGAGGACGACATGAAAAACAAAACCATAGCCGACCCAATTCAGCAGGAACATCAGCACACGCAGTATGAAAAATGCGTGCACATTTGCAACATGGCACTCCAGGATACTTGTTGTTGACATTTCTGGTGCACTTACTACAAGTCGGCATGATTAGACGAGTTGCAACGAGGAACTTTCTAGGATAATTGCAAATCGAAGAATCACGTGTAAGTAGATCACAAATTCGTACAAAAATAGCCTTATATAGTGAAAACTGACACTCGAAAATATACCGCACGATAAAAAACACTTATCGCCACGACTAGTGAAAATTATAAAATTTTCAGAAACAAATTTTCACCAAAAACTAGCAAATAACGAAGGAACTCAAAAATTCAATACGCACTATCTGAACAGAAATATACATGATATTATATTATTTATACTGGCAAATGTTCAGATCGTTACGTCGAGTGCAATTAATACATGCTGTAAATACTGTCGAATTTACGACTTTGTAAACTTTTTTATACTGATATTTTATCTTATATTTAGTTTTCATAAGTCGCGAAATCTCTATAATATCTTTGAGTAGGTACTCGTAAGGTGCCACATAGTACGTATTGATTACACATGAAGTATATAAAATCAACGATCATAGTAATTATAGTTACTATACACATATTTCATCATTCTCGAAATCGAAATCTGCAATTAAAAGCAAATTAGTGTAAGTAATGAGTCATAAACCGTGACGATATAATTATTTATTTATTTCTATCACAATAATTTAGAAAATAAGATGGTTATTTATAAATCTATTTCATTTTAAATAATAACTGAACCCGTGGCATCGACCGCGTGGCTCGTAAGAAAATATTAAACTCTGTTGAAATATAATTGTTTTGGATTTTAATGTTTTGAATAATTCCTTGCTATTGATACTTGATTCTAATAACCAGCAATTACAATAATCAGTGCTTATTGTAAAAAAAAACAAATAGTAATGTAATGCATGACTACTTGTCTTGGTAACGTTTTCTTCAATAATTAAAACTGTAAAAATTTAGTTAAGCGTTCGTAAACTGACACTTGAAATCATGTTTTATTTATCAAATAGATTAATGAGAACAGATGGCAGTGAGCAATTATTAGCCTCAGCCTTTAGTATAAAAAATGTAGAGGTCTTGAACGATAGTTAGTGGTATATGTTATAGGTAGATTGTAAAATACGTCTTTTTATACAACAGCTAGTGGTTTTCAAAATGATTACAAATACGCGTACTATAAAATGATGAATTTTTGACTTAATAATGTTATATTACGTTGTTTGTTTAAAAAAAATTACAAGCAAAAATTTTATGAATCGACTATTTATTCTAAAATCGGCCAGACATTTTATAAAAAGCGAATTTTACAATCTGCCTACAACATATATATATATATATATATATATATATATATATATATATATATATATATATATATATATATATATATATATATATATATATATATATATATATATTATACCTTTTAAAACCACGACTAAATCTAAGCTATCGTAACAAAATAGTATATTTTAAGTTCGACCGATTACATTTAAATTTTAACTGTTCTTTAAACTGACAAAGTCGTATAACTTAATATCGAATAAGTTATTGAATACTGCTGTCAAAATTTTAATTTACAGTTCTTTGTTTAAACCTAGCTCTCAACAATTCAATGAGAACAGTGGAAGGTAATGTTCAAGCACCTGGCGACATTAAATATTATGTTATTTGTTGTCAGGTCGTTAATTTCATTACTTGTATTATATCTACTAAAGAATTTTTATGTTCATGTGAAACGACAAGTTGCAATGATAATTAAATATTAAAAGTGCACAATTCTAGTTAATTTTACTGCATGTCTCATTAAGAATGCATGAAGGTGTATTATTTTAAGAAAATTTAATTAAAAATGATAATAGCAGCTGGTACATACCTCTCCGTGTGTCTCCGTTGAGGGAAAACATGTAATCATAGTGGATATCCGTGATATGCCAGAAGTATCCTGCAACAACAAAGGGCGAATTACACATATTGACTGGTTAGGTAAGAGGTAGGTTGTATAGATGGCTACAGCTACGTTGGTATGCGGCTAGGCGGATGACGGTGTATTCGATAAGCTTGATATTATGAAGTTTAATATCGTTGAAGTAGCACTACGCACCCGATCCTATAAAGGAAACGATTATGACCCTAATAATTTCCCAATAAATTTTAACGAGTATTATATTACGTTTGTTAATTAAAGTTATTTCTCACTTTATTAATTCTCTTATGTGACATTATCAGCTATTTTACCTCATAAATAATCTTAACAATGGGAAAGCATCTGTAATATGTTTTTCGGGTCTCGAAAAATCCGTTCGGGGTACAATGGTTATAATGAAAGAAAATGAACGGCTCTTCTAATACTAAAATTTCTAATAAATTCTTCGTAAGAGTCGTTTTACTATGTTTTCTTGCATTTATTGATGTAGGCTGGTAGATTATAGCCTCTTACTTTTTTATACTTACTTAAATACTTCTTATTAGATATTATTAAGCAAACTGACACGATAATGTAACAGTGTAACAAACGGCAGATTATTTTATTAGACAAATGAATAATTCGGCAAAACACTTTTTATTTTCGAATTTTATGC
The DNA here is from genome assembly GCA_963082715.1 of Harpalus rubripes. Classification (NCBI taxonomy): domain Eukaryota; kingdom Metazoa; phylum Arthropoda; class Insecta; order Coleoptera; family Carabidae; genus Harpalus; species Harpalus rubripes. The sequence goes on from OY720449.1 coordinate 37,484,900, forward strand.
ATCAGAACTATTAATTATCAAAACTCAATTATTATTTAACTTTTAGCAAATGTAACAAGCAGCAGATTCGTTTATTAGAGTTCGTTTTTGGAAAAACAACATTGTTTGGCGAACATTCTAAATTCTAGGGATGATGGGAAATAATTACAAAATCAAAAAAGGATAAAAATGTTGTCAAAAAGTATCAGAGGTAATAAAATACGTGCATACATCAGAAACAACTAAAAATCAGTTATCTAACAGACACACACACACACACACACACACACACACACACACGCACACACACACACACACACACACACACACACACACACACACACACACACACAACACAGACACGCGCGCACGCGCATTCACTAACACACACACACACACACACACACACACACACACACACACACACACACACACACACACACACACAGTAAGAAAGAAAGAGAGAGAGAGACAAAGGGAGAAAGAGATACATCGTGAAAATTATTTTCGAAATATTATTTTTCAATTTTTGGTACATAAAGATGAGATATTAAAACATAGTGCCATTGTCGAAACGGCAGAAATTTCAATTAGAATTCACCCTTGTCGTTTTACTTTTACTATCCTGCAAAACAAAATCTAAACTTGATTAATTAGAAGCTTCGCGTCATGTATCCTTAATTAAATATTTAATAAACAAGTATTTTCTGTCAAGAATTTAGTTTGACATTCCCTAACGTCTTAATTTGTAGTAGGAATAATCCATAATTACACGGTACGTAATTGTTAGAATCGAGAGTAAAATTTAATTGGTAAATGAGTGGAGAAGAGAGAAGGTGGCAAGCATCTCCTCTCCGTGTCTCTTGTCGCGAGTAGAGATTGTACGTATTTATGTGCTGCATGCAGGTGAACTCGTCCCTCCACCTGTCTGCTCCACACTTATTTGCTGAAATGAACTTCTGGCAAACTACTTGTGTATATTAAACTTAGCTTGGCTGTCATGCTACACTATATTCGCTGGATGAATGGGAACTTACGGCTAGAATGAAATTACATTTTCAACTTACATAAATATGAATTCCTACCCGTAATAAAATGAAACGACTTGAGAGCTACATAGAAACATGACTCGAAATGTGATATACTGACCAGAATTATGTATTAAATTGTATCATTGCTTGAATATTACGTCTACGTTTTTACAAGAGATTTCATTACGTCAAAAGTATTCGCTTATGAACAATTTTCAAATAATAAAATAAAGCATATGTTACGCATATGTAAACAACAATGTGTATAACATGAAAATACTTTTTTCATATACCTATGTTACGTTTTATACCCGAATTCTGATTAAGTAATATCCGCTGAAGTTCTGAGAAAATTTTTCGGACAATTTCCGAATTCGAGTATAGAGTATAGCACATACAATACTTAAAAACATAACAAAAAACTAAAATCCAATATAATCTCATAGTTGGAAGTTATTATCAAAAATAAAATAAAAATTGTAGAATTTTCATTTTCACCTATGTCTACAGTGACCTACATACACATATATATTTAATTAAATAACAATAATTCACCACTAACTTTCTTCTTATGGAGCAAATTTGATAGTATAGTTCTCGAGATCCCCGTGCAGGGTTCTGTTTCAAAGGTACAAGTCTTGCAACACAAGTAGTGTGTACACTAGTAGAATTGTATTTGTTTCTAAAAACTATACTTGTCAGATACAAGTTGAAAGCACAAATCTATATTATACAAGTGAATTTTACAATTGTAATGGCTTATGCCGCATAACTTATGCGTTATGTGACTATAATCGAATGTCAATATACAGGGTGTAAACATACTTCGGGAAAAAATTAAAGGGCATATACCCGACGTACTGATCATGGAACAAAAAGAATATTTCAAAAATTCGCAAAAATATTGCATCGTATTTAGAGTAAACTTTTTTTTCTAGCACTGGTTGATAGATATTCTTAATAATTTTATTCAAATCTACAAATGCTGATAATTGTTTACACAACACGTAATAACCGTTTATTTGTCAAGATCACCCAGCGCTTTTGAGACACAGGATCTTTGCGACCTGTTCGTAGGAGACGCGGTGGCCACCAACGACAACGCATTAATACTGAAAATGCTGTCTTAGATGCTGTAGGAATTGAACCAACCATTAGCACCCCAGAATAGCTCGACAATTAGGAGGAGTATCGCATTATTCAGTATGGCAAATTTTGAGAGATTACAACTACCACCCATTTTGCAATTGGTTTTTACAATAACATGCTCAAAATCATAATTTACCCTCATACATAATATTTTCTGATCAGGCATCTTACGAGAACGAGAGAATTCATAATATTCATAATTCTCATTATTAAAGCCAACACAATCCGCATGTTGTACGACGTAGTTTCCAGCATCACTTTTCAATAATTTTTTGGATAGGTATTGTAAATGGGATGTTACTTGGGCCGTACATTCTACCAAATAGGGTGACTGGTGATAATTATTTATTATTTTTGCAAAATACACTCCCACAGTTACTTGAGGATGTGCCTCTTAATGTGCGCCAACGCGTATGGTGCGCCACCGTACTTTGCTCGAAATGTGCGAGAACACTTGAATCAAGTTTTTCAGCACAGGTGGATTGGTCGCGGTGGTTCTATAACTTGACCTGATATATTCCCTGATATAAATCCGCTGGAATATTATTTCTGGAGCCATTTTAAGTCACTTATCTACGACAACCAAAATGCGCCGAAAAACGTAGAAGAACTTAGGCAGCGGATCGAAAATTACGCGGAAACAATAAGGCAACAAAATTCGTGTCAAGCTTGCACTGCATCATTTGTTAAACGTGCTGCAATGTGTGTAATAATGAATGGTGCAATTTTTGAACAATATTTGTAATTATTGTACTTAGAGTCATCAGGTATGTGTTTAGTAATTTAGAAAATTATCTGCATATTAAATACAATGCATTGATATTTGAAATTATTGTGTATTTCAAACTATTATTATCTCTAAATTGAACAAACTTTACGTAATGTTGCTTTGATAATTAATTTCATTTAACACTTCTTTCAATAAAGTACGCTACTCTAGTGGCATAATGCTAGGCCGAATATAATAATTTAATGTAATAAAATAAAGATATAGACAAACTAAATACAGCTATGCTTACTTGTGAAAATAAACTACAATTTTAAAATTTGCATATTTATAAACATTTTTGGAAGAGAGATATCAAATCAGGCAAGATTTTTATTTTATTTTGAAAACATAACAGAAAAACTAAATTTGAATTAATTGCAATAGAAATTACAGTAAAATGAAATAATAGGCAAACTGAAAAATATACTTATGCTTTTCGGTATAAACACGGTTGAGTACTTGTCATTTTATAAAAAGTGAAAATCATTAAACAATGAATGAAATGTGGTATTATTTTAATTATGCTCTGATGAAAAGCAAACAAAGATTGTTTGTAATATAATAGATTATGCGATATGTAAAGATAATTAAAGTTGAGCTGATCATACAATTTCAATCAAACTAATAAATGACATATCGGACGTAATTAGATCTGAGTTTTCGTTCCATCCAAGTAATTTTCAATATACTCTTAAGTCTGCATTAGTCTCACTTCGAGCTGCGCTGCGTGGCGTGCGATGGCAGATCATTTACTCGGCGGATCTTTAGGTAAAGCTCTTCCCGATATCGTCTGTTTCCGTTATGTGCAGGAAGTACATGTGCTAGTAGTTCCGAACAAACACTTCCGGTGCATTGAAGCATGCGACAGCAAAAAAAATATCTGCTGCGTAGTTGGCAAGATTGCTTGTTAGCAGTGGCACTGGAAAAATCCTTATACACATAAATGATGCTAGACTCATATACTTCTAGAAAAATGGGAAAATGAATATTTATCACAAATTTGTAGCAAGGTTGAAAATTTTGACATTATTATTATTTTGGTGTTTATTTTTTCTATAAAGCATTAAAAATTCTAGTTCATGGAATACCAGTAACACTTCATAAATGAAGGTACAGCTAAGTTTACATGACGATGTATAAAACGTAGCCTGGACGTGTTAAATAATTGATGATAACAGATTTACAAAATGTACTAGCTAAGTATTGCTGAATTCACTTCAGAAAAAGGTTGCAATGTGTGTGCTACTTCTTGCAGTAGATTAGGAGTAGCATAGTAGTATAGGGAATAACCTAACCTAAACCTAACTTAATAAGCATTTAAAAAACTTCAGTTAGGTGCAATACAACATGTTCATTATTTTGCAATAATCTAGCTACTATGAATGTTCTGATATAAAAAATAAAAATAAAGATATAATATGAAAATAAAAATCACAAAAATTTATTACATACAATACTGATGTTTTGTAAAGGTCAGTCAAAAAGATGTTACCACATACCTATCATTCTTAATCTAAACTGGCACGTCATCGTCAACATTATGTAAAGAACGAACCAACGTTATCCGATTCGTTCAATACCAAAAGAAATGTGGCAGGGAGTTATGGAATCTGGTAAACCGACTGTATTTATGTATCAAGCACCCAAGGAGCATACATAGGAGGAATATATTAATTTTATTTGAATTAATATAGTTGATAACATTATTTTCTTGTAATAAAAATTAAGCCAAATCAGTATCATATATTTTTACCAGAATTGGTACAATATACATACCTGTAACCTGTAACATCTTTTTGACAGAAAAACTAAAGTCGGATTTATTAAAAAATAAAATATTAGTACAAGAAAGGTTAATTTTGGAAATAAAGTTGAAACGTACAAAGGAAAGCTGCTTATAAGTACTACTGTAGTACATAAAATGAACAATTATTGGAAATAAGAAAATAGATATGTCAGAGCTAGTAGGATATGTGATATAAATAATGACAATATATCAAAACTAGGCAGACATTGATAAAAAAAATAAGGAACAAACCAGAGGTGATTAAAGGTTTATTGATCAGTTAGTGCAGGTTCAAAAATTGTAAATCAATATTTGGAAAACCAGAGCAGGAAATATTGTTGAACAATGGGTTGTACATCCTTTGTTGATGATGACAATATAACGAATGCATGCATAGCTAAAGTTCCATGAAATAAAATTTTAGAAGAAACCAAATATATCATTGTCGATTGATAAATCCAGTAGAGCAAGAAAAAAAGTAAAGTTTCAAGGTTTTAAACAACATACTTATATACTTATATCGTCGCCTAGTGGCAAGACCGGCTTTCTCATTTTTTCAGCCAAACGAGTTGTCCGTTATTTATTATTCAAAATTTCGCAAAAAATCGATTTTAGTTAGCCACTGTTTTAATATTTGCAATTCATGCATTTCCTATTGCCCGAACCAGAAAAAATCTTGTACATTACACGTTTAGAAACTACTTTGTGAGTGCTCGTATTTAAAGGTCTCGCCTCCAGGTCGCCATATTAAAATTGCCACTTGCAAAGTTGCAGTTTCTGAATAGTGATACAAATACATAACTATTTTGATTGAAAATGCACATATTTGACAATTGTTTCATAAATATGATACTTCGAAACTCTGCCGGTTTTATATATCCATACCACAAATTCATTTGTGAGTGGGTGAGCTTAAATTGAATCATTGACAACAAAAATTTGCATCTCATGGAATTCTTAAATTAAATACAGTATAAATTGTATCTCATAAAGTTTGTTGAATAATGAGAATTTTTAAAAATAAGTTTAAAATAGATACCTACTGACTTTGTACCGTATTTTTTGTCATATTTATAAATAACTAACAAACTCATGGAAAATAAACACATTTATTAATTAAGATAATATAATAATTACAACTAATTTAATTAGTAATTTTAAAAAATTGTATTTTGGCTTCGACAGTGGCATTTGTTCCAATTTTAAACCTAAAAAATCATTTGTAATTTAGCAGTTTTGTTTTTGTTGTTTTCATTTTTTCTCCAGTACTATAATGTATTGTTAAATAAAAAAGAAGCGGGTGGTTTTGAAAATCTCGATTGTCTTTAATCAAAACATGCTTTCTATACTTTGGATCGGGTTCAATAGATTTCCGACTTCACCAAAACTGTTTGAACCATAATTCCACTGTAAAATCTATTGTTACAACTTCCCCATATACGCCAAACATCTTTTCATGAATAATTTTTAGTATATTCCCCTGTTTTATATCGTGCTGCAGAAACTTTAAAACTCTTTTAATTTGAACCAAACATGATTAGTATAAACAGACAAATGTCTAAAATTGGCAGCTAAAAATTACAATCGCTGGTTTTTTGTTTCATTTATGTGTATATTTTAAATTACCCCTGTCATTAAAAATGTATACGAATGTTCCTTTTTTGTTTCGTATTTTAATCCGTATACACATTCGACTGTTTTTGTTGATGTCACTTTTAGTGCCAATTTTTAGTATTATTTCTATAGTATTCTAAATTCACAATTTTAGTGAAATGTCCTTTGTCATAATTTCATTCATTAAAAACATGTTCTGCCTTATAATACATGTTATTTATTTAAAATGATATACGTTGTATCACATTTTCCTTAACAATTGTATTATTACTGTAGTTCTACTACTATTGCAGTTAATTATAATCATGTAAAGTAATTTCTTCTTTGTCAAAGTCGAATGTATTTTATTTATCCCTGCTGAGTTGCTGGGAACATGCTTGATAAGACTACTGCAGCCATGTACTGCATCAATCCACGTTATTTGTGCGATTTTATAGTTCTGATGTTATACTCAGGAAATAGCGTTTTACTCTTGAGTCATCGATTAAAATTCGGAGATTGGAAAGAGTTTTTTTCTCTTATCTGAAAGTAGGAAGCCAACAGGGACTAGACGTTTTATAGATTTTTTAATAATCAGACGTATTCGCTTCAGTTCAACAAATAATAGTAGATAATGCTTGGAAATGATGGGTCGGGAAAGTTTTATTATCTCAAATATTTATTGTACTCTTGGAGTCAAATATATATTTATTTTTAGTAATGAGTATTAGATGATTACAAAGAACTATTCATTCACAACATGTTTGATACAGCAAATTCACAAAGAAATGAATTTCTCATAAATAGAGGCTGTATCAAATAATTTAGCCTTTATTTCATTAATATGTTGTCTTATTCAGCACAGAAATTTTATTTGAATATGTCATTGCATTATGACGTTCATATAAAACATTAAAAATAACTAACGTGAATGAAATTTGCAATAAAATAAACAAATTTAATAATTGTTTATTTGTAAATAAATTATGTACGTATGTATGGAAAGCAAAAAAAAAACACAAAATATGCAAATATGAAAGCAGATTAGTAGGTACATCTGGCATATGTGTAACAGATAAGCTAAATTTATAAGATAATTTAAAAAATGTGTACCCATATAGTAGATTTATTAAAATATGGGATAAAATAACCGATCTGAAAAAAAAAATATTTATATATTATTATATACTTTACCATTAAATATATACAGGTTTGACATATTAAAAACATGAATGATCTTTTAAATAGTGGAATGATCTTTTAAATTATGGAACGATCTTTAAGTTTCTGCAAATTGAGTTTTGTGTTAGAAAATGTGTAAGCAAAAAATTCACATTTTTCACATGTACAGCCTGGAAAACAAATTTAATACTAAAGACATCAATTACTTTTTTATTGATCAGATATTAAAACATAATTTACATATTTTAAATATTAAAACTATTTTTTATAAAGATCAAACATATTTTTTTATTGATCAGATATTAAAAGATCATTTACATATTTTAAATATCAAAACTAATTTTTAAAGATCCTAATAACAAAAATATCAAATAACAATTCTTAAAAGATCATTTCCTTTTTTTAAAGATCGATTATTTGGGTGCCTTAAAATATCTCTAAATTGGAATAAGGCAGATTTAAGGTTTCTATAGTTACATGTAGGTATCATAAGTCAAAATAATGTTTAAATTTTTTTCTTATAAACGGATTTAGGTATATGGGATTTTCACGGTAATATAGCTCAGTATCTATCTTAAAATATGTGGTCAATACTATTTTAAGTTAGGTAGGATAGGTTTATATAACCTTGAACTTTGTTATTCTCGTATGTAAATATAAAATTAACTTTCGCTTTGTGTTTTAGACAGTAAGGACTGTTTATTATGAACATTGGATAATCTATTGAAATACATTGTCCTTACATTAATTTATTTCTGAATGCATAATTTAAACGTTTGAGTATTACTTATAATAGTAGTAATTTAATTCATTTTGTCGAGTGCTGCATCAAAATTGTTATTCCGTCAATAATAAATATAAATATGACATGATTGCCCTTCCTCATGATTGTCTTTCTTTTGTTTTGTTCATGGTGTATGCATGATTTAGTATGATGTATGACTCGCATAAAAATGTTTTGTGAAACAAGCAATGTTTGCCAGTCGCATAATAAATTAAATATTCACCTGGTTTATTGCGAAAATAAAGTAAGCAGCCCTACTCTTCCGACGTGGCAATCAATGTAGCGGCGAAGAGTTAAAAATTCTTAAAAGCAGAGTGTTATTTTTATCACCGGAACAAGAAGAAGCGTATTTAATGGAAAGCATTTGATAAAGCTAGTTTATAATAAACGTATCACTTGCTCCGACTTGGTTTTTTACTGTCTCCTGAGACGTTTATCTTAAAAGACGATCCATTTGCATACAATTATGTAAATTCTGAGTTTGCAACATTTACGTTTCCACGAGTAACTATAAAAACTACACAACTACTCTAAATGTTCTCACTTTACCTACAAAAATCAACACTTATTTTGATTAAATTGCCTCATACCGCAACGAAAATTACCCAAACGATTCCTAAATCTTTAAATGTTTTTTAACCTACTTCACTTATAAAAATGAACAAACTTTACTGATTTTTGTATCCTTTATAATGTAATTCTGCAGACAATTCTTCTTATTTATATATTTATGTATTTAATTATATTTCACTGTTTCGGAATTAGAATGTCACATTCTAGCACGCATATTGATTTTAGAAGGAGCTTAACTTTTAAACGATTTTTGGTGATATTTTGTTATTTGAGATTACCATAACTGCAATATATACAATAAATATTTAGGCAACGGACAGAATAAAAAGCACCAATCATTGGCTTCAACCTAAAATTTTACCAAAAATATCCCTTCATGGAAGTTGTTAGATAATTTTGTAAAACATAATCTAAATCAACATAGAAAATACCTTAGCATAAAACTCATGTTAGAGAAGGCAATTCAAACACTTGTTCATTCATCCCCTTGACGCTGCGCGCTCGTGAGCGAATTTGTAACTCGTGCTAGAATACGTTGTCTTCTGTAACTTATGTTTTAATATACAATTATCTGAAAAATCATTAACGTCGGCACTGAAATATCAATAGAAAAATATTTTTCTCAGAATTTTTAAAGGTAGAAAGTTAAGCACTGTATATATATATATATATATATATATATATATATATATATATATATATATATATATATATATATATATATACTTATGGGGTCTCGTGGCCGCGTTCATTAGTGTCTGGTCGCGAATCTGAGGAACCGGGTTCGTTCCTAACCGACGCCAAATATATCAAATTTTAAATGGCACGAAACTGAACCCTCTGGTGCACTCTCCATGACAGCAATGAGTACCGTGAGGTGACGCCCGCACGGTACAAATATGTCATCATCATTATCGAATTCTATGTACAAGGCAGATAGGCAAACCCAGCAATGGGTAATATGCCGTGATGATTTATTTATTTATTCACTTATTTATTTATTTGTCTTATTTATTCACTTATTTATTTTATTATCAATTAATTTATTTATTCATTTATTTACTTAATAAAACGCGTTGTTACAGAATAAGTTTAGTATGTCATTACATTTTTTGTCTTGCGTTTTCACATCTGAGAAATGGACGCTTCTCTGCAGGTGTTGAATAATTTACTATTCTTAACATTTCCATATAGTTAATTCGAAATAATCTGCGATATCGTGAAAATCCTTGTTACTTCTATTATATGTGATATAAGAAATTTTATTTTAGGTAGTGCGGCATTTAAAAGTAATTTAGCTTAACTCAGTAAAAAGTATATTTATTAGAATTCGAGTTAGATTATGAAATGTGACCAACATTTGCAAGATAAATTAAAAATGATAAAAACATCGTTTTATATAGGTAGCTCAGCAGGAAAATAGATTATACAATGGAGTAATTTTACAAATACGAAATATATGCTTAGATAAAACAAAATATTTGTTGTTAGCCACCATAAAAACAATCTTTTCGTAAAAGGCTTTCATCAGAATATCAGAAATATCATCTTTTTACCGTCCGTGCCAAAGGAATAAAGTATTGGCCTGTATTACGAGCGCACTTTTAGAATAAAAGTGCTTTTATGGAGCACACTTCTTATAAGAATATAATTTAAAAATGCACTCCATAAAAACGCTTTTATTACAAAAGTGTGCTCGTAATACGCGCAAAAAAATTCGTTTGTGAGTTTTAATGAATAAGCGGGTTCCTTGAATACGATTTTACTATTCTCACCATTATGTTTACGTGTATGTGTGTATGTGCGCGTATGTGTGACGTTTTTTTCTTATCGGATAATTCCAATAACTACAATTCAAAAAAATGCATGTTCTGTACGCTGTTTTGTTTAACAACATAGTGGTGGGAAGATAGTTTGATCTTGTTTTTTGATTGGATAATACTCCAATATTATCAATCAATATCAATAATCAAAAACAAGATCAAACAGCTAATATCTTCCCACCAGTATCAATATGAAAAAATGATGACAGTTAAGAAGTCTGAATATTACTAATTCACATGTCAGTGACAAATAATTTACATTGTAAGTTCATGAAATAATTTAACTGGAAACAATATTTTGCAAGAAAATCCTGTATAGAAGTTAAGTAAGTGTAGAACTAACAGAAGATAGTGTGTTGGCCATAGAATTTAATAAAAAAAAATTGTTAACCTATCTGGTTATGCATATCGAACTTATTAGCAAGTACTAGAAGTTTTGCTTCCACTCTAACATAATATGCATTCATTATTTAAATATTTTGCTGATGTATATCGATGTTCGTAAATAGATATCAATATTGCATTAATTTGCATGTCATCGTCGTATATTATAGCCAATTTATGTCGTACAATTCATGTTTCGAAGTATAGGGATCAAAATGAACAAATGTTATGAATGGCATGCAAATATAACAACACACGAATACACCAAATTTGATAAAAGACTACTACATTAAATCAATGATGCATGTCAAAATATCCTCGCTGTCACCAAATATATCCATTCATTTTTCGTACGAACCAATTTATTGTCATGTTTTGAAGATTGTCAACAAAAAAGTAACGGAATATGTAGACGAGTAAAAAGCAATACCTCCCACGCTATTTCCTTTTTTTATAAAAAGTTGAATTCTACGAATAAAAATGTAGGATTCCAGCTACCTGGTATCATTAGTAGAAATGTCAATTCTGATACATTAATATTCAATAATTGGAATGTGCGTTGGTTTATAGATATGGATCCACTTTAGGAAATTTGCTCGTGATTCTTTCAAGTAAAGTTGTCACTTTTACTATGATGTTTGTGCGTGTATGTATGTATGTATGTATGTATGTGTGTGTGTGTGTGTGTGTGTGTGTGTGTGTGTGTGTATGAGAGAGAGAGAGAGAGAGAGAGAGTGTGTAAGTGTGTGTGTGAACATATTTTCGTGGAATAATATATTGATACAATCCAAAACTTTCTAAATCTGGTATTTAAGACCTTTATATTCATAAGAACGACATATTAGATTTTTTCTAATACTGACACACCGGATTATACAGAAAGCTATAGATTTTCTAGAAAACATATATTAAAACATAATCCAAAACGTATCAAATTTGGTATTTAAAACTCGTGTATAATTTGAAACAAAATATTAAATTTTGACTATACTTATATGAGAAACCGGAAGTGGTACTTAATTTGGAGCTCTTAACAGATTTTCGAGGAAAAACAATAAAATATATATTCAAAAATTTCGTATTACAGACTTTTATATTTGTTGGAACAATAAATTAGATTTTGTTTACAAACGATCAATCGGAAGTGATACTTTACTTAAAGGTCATCGCCATTTTAAACATGGAATTGATGGGCGATTATGTGCTGGCCATATCAGATTTTTTAGTTTTGCAAATGGTTTCACTCATATATTTTTATAATTCTTCAATTTTAAATTATGGTAAAACAATGATTGTGTCAGTGGAAACAAATTAAAAATAAAATTTATAGATTATAATTTGTTTATAGTCATTCTTAATTTCCTAATTTAATTCGCTTTATATGATTTCAGCGATAAAAAACTAAATGTATGGATGAAAATAATAAAATTGAAAAGCAACAAATGATAATTCGTTGTTGTTTGTTTCATTTGTTTTATAGTCACCAATTGCTATTTTTACTGGTTATTTAAATATTGATGTATTTTTTGTGTAAAACAAGAATATAAATTAATTATGCATTTCTTTTTTAATTACTACGACGGTAAAAAATTATAATTTTAATTTTCACTTGTACACTGATATTAAAATTCAATTGCGGAAATTTTTTTCAGTACCTACTATTCAAATGTTAGTTTAAACAAACATTTCTCGTCGTCAAAGCAGTACTTTAATCTCGACAATGAATAGTTTTTATTTTATTCAACTACAACCAGGGCATCTATATCGATGTTTTATAAAATTGGCATTAAATTTTTATAAAAATAAATTGCATACGTATTGGAAAATATGTTGTATACAATTCGTGATTAAATACGTATTAAAATAAAAAATATCTTTGAATAATTGTAAGTGTAAATATGCAGCACCAGAAACTGGGTTATGGGTTTAAGGTTCAATAATCAGTGTGTTTAGAATCGTTTACCGTTTTTTTTTAAATTTAGTTTTTGGATATGCTATTTACATTCACATATACTCCATTTTTTTACCGTGCCTTCTGCACGCTTTTACCTGCATTCTATTAAATTCTGTTTTAACAATTCATTCTTTTATTTATCGAATTTCAGTCGTTTGCAGGTAACAACGTTACGGCAGGTAAGATCTTTTAGTTTTTTATACCGCCCTTTTTGTAATTTTCCGGATAAAAATTACGTGGCGCCCTTATTCTTCTTATAACCATTCCTATGGTTTTCACCTCTGCTGTCTCCACTGTTTAAAAGCTGGCGGCCTCCCAACAAAACATCCATGTGGAGTACTGTGTCTCAGTAAACTCTTTAGAGAAAAGTTACGTCACACTATTAAAAAACATATTCAATGGAGAAAAGAAAAGTGATAATTATTTATTGAAATTTTGTTAGGAAGTTAATATTTTTATGGTGAGGGTAGATAAAGATTATTAACTCTTCAGTGGTCGGGCTAGGCCAGTGAGACAAAACATATTATTTAGGCATTATATTAGACACATGCTAAGAGATTATGTTTGTTACTTCTCGGTACCTCTTAACTAAGAGCTCGCAAATACATACATGTTTAGCAAACACAAATTTTGGTTTGCCTTCCGGAAACTGTGAATTATTGTAGTCTCTCAGGCCCAGCCCGACTATTCACGTTACATTATTTTTCCTCAAAGGTAGTATACAATCCTTATACAATTTTGTTTTATTTAACTTTCGGTGGCGGCTTGTCAAGGTAGGCAGTTGAGGCAGGGCCGCACCAGAATAGAAATAAAGCTGTAAATAATGTAAAGTAGTATGTAAATTAAATTTCAACTTATTCCGATAATGCTTGTCTTTATAAATATCAAAAGAATAATTTAATCTGTAATGCAGTTCACCTAATTTACATCCTGTAAGAAATACGTGCACTAGACAAAGAGCTGTTTGAGGCAGTGCTTCAAATAATAGATAAAAGAGAGTTACTTAACTTTCCACACGGCCCTGTAGAGGCCGTGACCGTACGTGAATAAGTACCTACAATCAAACTTCGCGTACTGACAAATTATGTAATTAGGTTCACGACATATACGGTATATTGTTGCAAGCCAGATTAAATAATATTAACTGCATAGAACATATTGCATTCGACAATTTCGACAGAAACATAACATGACCTCTGTCTAGCATTTTCATTATAATAAGCTCTGGTTTGCGGCTTTGATACGTATGGCAATAAGTATTTAATTCTTTTATTTTTTTCGTTGTTTTTATAGTTTACCTGCGTAATTGTTATTGTATTTTGATGTTTAGTTGAAAGCAGAACAAATGTAATGGCTTCGAGTGGATTTTAAAAGATAATAACTTCAAATTAAGTGACAATAATATAAGGAGTAATTCTGAAGATATTGTTAATTTTTTAATTAACAAAAATCCATTTCATCAACTGTCTTATAATATAAACTCTTTGTCAAAGAATTAAAACAATCAAACAGACCATCTTTACATGGTTCTAATCTTCGTACATCATTTATAAATATTGGAGAAAGAGGCAAGAAGCAACTAACACCAGGTATGATAAATATAACTGGCTTGTCGACAGTAAAGTACTTAATAAATTATTTTGTTGGCATACTTTTTACTAGTACTACTAACATATGTAAAGATCACATTGCTTCAATTTGTAATTTGAACTTTTAGGGAAGGTGAAAGAAATGATCTGTGATCTGGCAATTTATTTTTGTACATGAAAAGGGAAAAAACATACAGCTGCACACCCCTAAAAAATCTATATTTCAATTATAAGGCATTTGATCTTGAATGAAAAAAAAATTCGGCTGCAGCGCATTTTTCTTCTGGATATCTTGCCTCTCCAAAGTTTTGGTGCACGAGTCGCCACTGTTAACTTTATTTGCACTTATTCGTAGTTTATAAATGGATCCTTGTCTAAAGGAAATCAAACGATTACAAAAGTTACATGATGAGGTAGATATCGAATATATAGACTTGGAAGGTGATTCTGATTCAGCAAGCGATGTATACATGGAAAGTGATCATTTTTCCGTTTCGGAGGAAGAAACTGAAAAATATAAAGAAGTTTCAGGAGTAAATAAGGCACATAGCCCAAAAATTATCCGATGATCCTCCGGTTATGCCTACCAAAACAGAAATTCAAAGAGGATACTGCCACTTCTGTTGATATAGCAAGACTAGATCTTTCTGCAAAAAATGCTACAATTTCCTTTGCCTGAAGCATGTACAAGCTATATAGTATATGCCAAGACTGCATTGAATAGATTTAGAAAAAAACTATTTTTTATATAAAACTATTTTCTTGTGTTCATATTTGCAATTATTTATATTTTGTTATTGAAAAATTACTACTTTTAATTTTTTCAGTATGTGAATAATGTAAAGGAAATAAGCTAATACATTATTTTGAAAATCTGAAGTTTTTCTTTCAAAATACGTTAATTATGATTTTTAGTCACACAAGCCTACGCTGACCATTAGCGTAAGTCTGGAAAGCCCGAGTACTGGAGGGTTAATCAAGTGAATAAAAATAAATACGTGTCCATAGCAATCATCTTTAATTTTAACAAAAAAATGGGTATTGAAAAAAATTTCTCTGTATTTTGTAAACCATCAATGAATTTAGCACGCTACATTTATCCCTTGTTTGTTATACTCTCCGCTTGTGGATAAATATGTCTCTTCTCACTTATACCATAAATAACTATTACTTTACAGGGTAGAACTCACAGTTATCATAATCGATAGACATTAGTACGTATATGTAGAATATAAAAATTACTGGTATAATAAGTGGATACTTTCTTAGTTTTTATACCATTTGGTGTAAACCTATATGTGTTGATGTCAACTTTTAGTTTATATTATTTCTGATATCCTTTTTAATAGTTCTTCCGTGGATGTCGGTGTTCAATTATTGCTTTGCAGTCTTGCCATGTAGTAACGCTACCGCTGCCTTCTTCCTAGACTTCTTTCTCCCATTTTATATTAGTTTTTCCCTTTTTCTTTTATTCAATAAATTAGTTTCGAATACACATTTTATTATTCTCTCTCATATTATTTCATTAATGTTTAGTTGCACCACTAACACATTTATCCAGTTAGTCTATTTAATTTTACACTGCAGTTAAAAAATATTCAATTGGGGTTCGTTAAAAAGAAGAATATGAAAATATATTTTTGACACAACATGTTGACTGCCATAAACTATTTATTGTGCGTACTTCCTGTTTATCAAGCCATTTTTTTACAATTATTCCAGGTATTACTTATCATATCATTACCGAAATCTGTGTATAAATAAATAATCAACAATTACTTCAATATATTGATAATTTGTAATATTTATTTTCATTGAAAACTCGATTTGTTTATATAGCAGAGTATGAGGAGTAAACTACAGAGTGCGTTCTCCGAATTTTGGAACTTTTATAGTGTAAACTCTCAGAGTAAGTGTATAGTTTTGGAACGGAATTTATCATACTCGATACGCACCCTTGGAATTAACATCAATAAGATAAGAAGTATTACTTGTTTAAATTAGTAAATAATCTCTCAGAACTCATTACTCGTATTAAAATGAAACTATCTTTTAGTTTAAGTTCTGTTTACATTAATCCAAACCTACGTTTCAGCAGCGTGTACTGCTGCCTTCTTCAGGATAAAAACATAAATAAATAGTTACAAAACAAAAGCAAGCATGTAACCAAGGTAACAATGTTCGATTAATTTCTGTACCATCACAATGATTAAGATTATTATTCTTAGTTATTTAAAAAATTTCAATGGCTTCTATAATTAATCTATTGTTATGATGTGAAGATTTCGAAATGATACTGGTATCTTCAAATTTTATTTGATGGAATTCCTTCCACCATGACATGACCTGCAACTGACGATTTTTCTGGTTGGTTCAATCTGACCTACCGTTGGTGTTCATCTAATCTCGTACAAATAGTTCTACCAGACTGGCCAATGTACCTACACTTTTCCGCAAACACTTTGGTTTGGATTAATATAAACCGAACTTAAACTAAAACTTTGAAAGTGTGTTTTGGGCGTATAAGTTCCATTTATTTAAAATTACATCAAAGTTTTACGACGTTTCGGCCTAATATACGGCCATTATTAGCTACAATACGTGAAATACAAATTATTGTTAACAATAATTGTCGGAAAATAACAGTCAGCTACCAGATACATATAAAAATTTTCTATTTGTTTTTTACATAATATTCTTTAAGAACAATTTGATAACATCGGAGAGACCATTATCATCATCGTCTGTTATTATGTACATTGTTGTCGAGGCTGTAATGTAAAGGTCAAAATAGGTAAAGACAAACCTTGTTCAAGAAAAAATATATAAATTTTAAACTTCCCGAAAATAATAATAATAATAATAATAATAATAATAATAGTAATAATAATAGTATTGGATGTCAATGGATTCAAATGAAAATTGTTTAATTGTAAACGGCTGACAACACCATGTTAGACATGGTTGTGCCGAGTAGAGTAAATGCAAACTATTTCTGACTGGCAAAAATAAAACGAAAGGAGAAAGATTGCTAATAATAATGAGCGCGAAATTAAATTAAATTTAAATACTGTATAAAATATTTTTAACGTATTCCAGATTATTATTGTAATCTGTGTGATTATTGACAGCAATGTTTTTATTAAAATTTATGTAAATGGTTTCGTAGAGTGATCTTTTGTGCTTATTAGAAACTTTGTCTAGTATTTTAAATTCATCAAAATTAAAATTATAGCCTGTAGTTAAATGATGTTTGCATAATGCGCTATGGTTTTAAGTTTGAAACAATTATATTTATGGGTAAAGGAATACTTCTGGAATTCAGTCAGTGGTTAAAAATTATTTATTTTCAGCCTCTACTAGTTTCGGCACCACATGTGCCTTCATCAAGAGCTACAAAATTACCATAGAAATAATATAAATATGTAAAGACAATGAGGTTTTTATAATTACTTACGTGAAAATGTGTTTTATAATGATAACATTGAATATATATATATATATATATATATATATATATATATATATATATATATAAATAACAGAAATACATGTACAATAGTTGTCATAACTAATAAAAATGAATGATAATGTTCATTTTGAGACATATGTCGTCAGATTATTTTTGAAAATATAAAATATTTTACGGATAACGTGTTTTTAATTCTACACCCTATACGAAAAAATTAATATTGTGACAAGTATCTATGTTGCGAAGGTCATACATAAACCGCCAAACTTTAAGTCATTTATTTCTTCTTATTGTTAATAATTTTAAGTAAGTAAAACAATTTTACTTTGTAGATTACATCTTTCTGTTTCTCTAGCTCAATAGAATCTTTAAGTTTTGTGTAAAAGGTTTATGTTGTATTATTACTATAATTAGCTATTTTGATATTAGTATCTTTAAAAATATCAAGGAGAATATAAGTTAATTTCGCATCATATAGGATTTTAGTGTAAATTGTTTCTAGTGTGCGTATACCATCATCAGATCAGCATCAATCCCAACAGCTTGAGTTGGAATGATAGCAAATATTTTCAAGGTTTGTATTATGAAATTCCGGACTCGAAAGTTTTACAGCTCTATCAACAAGTGCGTGATAAACGCTAATTTTATATTGATAAACATCATTTAACTACAGGCCATAAATTTAATTTTGATGAATTTAAAATACTAGATAAAGTTTCTCATAAGCACAAAAGACTAGGTGCTCTACGAATCCATTTACATAAATTTTATTAAAAACATTGCTGTCAAGAATTACACGGATTACAATAATAATCTGGAACACGTTAAAAATATTTTATACAGTATTTCAATTAAATTGAATTTCACGCTCATTATTCTTAACAATATTCCTCTTCTCGTTTTATTTTTGCCAGTCGGAAATAGTTTGCATTCACTCTACTAGACGCAACCATAGTTACCATGGTGTTGACAGTCGTTTACAATTAAACAATTTTCATTTTATCTATATGCTGTTAAATTGCTTTCTATTACTGTCATATAATATGATTGCTTCTTTAATTGTGTCAGCTCCTACATGGTGAAACTAAAAACCGAGTATTTTCAATAATTAAAAAATAATATTATCATTATTAATATTATTATTATTATTATTATTATTATTATTATTTTCGGGAAGTTTAAAATTTATATATTTTTTCTTGAACAAGATTTGTCTTAACCTATTTTGACCTTTATATTATAGCCCCGACAACAATGTACATAATAACAGACGACGATGATAAAGGGCTCTCCGATGTTATCAAATTATTCACAAAAAATATTATGTAAAAAACAAATAGACAATTTTTATAATATGTATCTGGTAAGTGACTGTTACTTTCCGACAATTATTGTTAAAAATAATTTGTATTTCACACATTGTAGCTGATGATGGCCGTATATTAGGCCGAAAGGTCCTAGAACTTTGATCTAATTTTAAATAAATAGAACTTATACGCCCAAAATACACTTTCAAATAATAATCTGCAGTTTTCCAAATAACCAATCAACAAATTAAACTAAAAGGTTTTATTTTAATATTACTTATTTTTTAAAGTTTCTTTCTTAATAATATGTATCTTAATTTCAAGAAGTTAATACCTAAGTACCTGTGATATTACATTCAAGTAAGGATTCCTATTAAACGGTACTGATGGCCTGCATGATATAGTTTTTGCAAGGTGACTATCAGAACAGTGACTGATAAAATATTTATTCTACTTCGGTACTTGACATGTAACACATGTATGTAATTGGAGGTAGCGCTAGGACAGAACAATTACATGTGAAACCATTCTGACCCCATTCGAGCGAACGTTTACATCATAATGAATATCAATACAGTGTGGCGTTCCTGCGAGTTCCATCAGGGGTGGCCACGGCCACGGCCGGTCACGTTAATAAATCATTAATCACCTGAATTCGCCGCGTACGCGACACGATTGTCCAATTCCACGGAGGAGCCATTCCATGTTCATTTTACATGCTTTATTATCAAACCGTATTACGTATTCATGTCCAAATTAATATGTATGCAGCGTTGTCGTACAAAAATCATGTAATTTCCTGTTTTATGGTCATAGGTGCTAACTAGAATTACATCTGTCTTCCCTCCATTTACGATTATAACCCAGGGTGGATCCACAATCCACCGCTCGCTTCGATTATTGAATATTAATGGACAGTCATCAGCAATGACATTTCTACTAATGATACCACGTAGCTGGGTTGGAATCCCATGTCGTTTTACTTTATTCCTGGAATTAAGTTATACCTACTCTATTTTTAGTAAACAAAAATAATTGAGCACAATAATTCAGCACGATAAAGATCCTGGGTTCAAATCCTTCTAAAGTACAAATGTATACCGTGTTACGTGTACATGTGCATTTTGTTATTTTTGTGTGTTTCCTTTATTGTGCTCTAATTCTCGTTTATTTCATACCTGCAAAACATACTTTTAGCCACTTGCCTCCTATTCATTCTCCGGTTATAAGTTCATACTTTACTCTTACTCAGTTTACTTAATTTATTGTTGTTATTTGTTGCTAAATGTGGGGTTATCTTTTGTGACAGTTGTTATTATGTTAGTAACTTTTATTCTTATTTCTTCTTATTTCTTTCAATGCTGGTAATTTTTACGTTTCGCATGTGTTGCGCTGTACTGTTCCCTCGTAGTCGTCGGCGGTGGTCGGGTGTTCCCGACACTCTTCGTTTCGTTCCGCGTTGTCTCTCTCCCTCTCTCGTATATTTAGCATCTTCCACCTCATTTCTTTTTCCTTTGTCTATCTAGGAATTTTAAATGCATTTTGGCGCATTTTCTCTATTTTCTGTCTCTCTTCTTTCATATCTCTTTTTATGCGTAATGCATTTTGTTTAGTAAACATTTTAAAAAAATGCAAAACCCTACAGGCGGTAACGGGTTAGATACGGGGGTACCTTTGATAAAGCAAGTTTAGTTTTTTTCTTGGGCGTCGTTTTTTTTTTGTAGTCGCGTGCGATAAATTTTTCTTCATCGAAGTTGTTTCGATTCCAATTTTTTTGGGATAAAAGTTTATTTCGCGTATTTTTCCGCGTGTGAGAATTTTGATTTTGCCTTACCCGGAAAAGCCCGCTGAGGGGATTTTTTTTTTGCGCTACTGAGCGAACGTCGCCTGGATTTTGAGACTTCCGGCTTGTCCACACGATCCCGTAAGTCCATCCTACATCGTCACCACCGAGAGCCCGTACATCTGGCCCCGCTGTCCACATCCTCCGCGTTTCCACCAGCTCGCCTGCAGAACACGTGCGAGAGAGAAACAGCTAAGTGTTGTGAGATAAGTGTGTGTGGTTGAATTTTGTTTTCATCGAAATTTTGACTTCGTCGAAAACCCTTTTCGTATATTAAAGTTTCATTCAATTCATATTGGAGTCTGCGGACTATTTTGTTTTTTTTTCTTTTTCTTGTGGCACAAAATTCCTTTTTGTGCAAAATAAGCCTTCAGCTTGGAACTTTTATATTTATTTCCAGTAAATTTAAATTCACTTAATTTTAAGCTTTTGTGTGAACGTGGATGTTTGTGGGTTGACGCCCTTAGTTTTATCTTAGTTTATCCTTCGAATTTTGACCGTCATTTTTGTATTTGTTTTGCGCCTGCGCTGTGTTTCACAACGGTTCTCCGCGATTACTCCCGCCATTTTTTTTGTGAACCGACTGGCCAGCTTCGGTAGGTTAGGGCCCTTGTATGTACCCATGGTTTCCAGGGTTTAGTCCGAGAGCTTGCGGGAAATATCGTCGTCGTTGTACGCGCTTCTACCCTGATCTCTCCTCTTCCTATCTCCTTTCTCTCTTTTTTTTTGTTGTATTGGCGTCGCGAACATCCGTTGTCCTCAGTTTTACTGTTTTGTTAATTATATGTCCTATACATTTATTTGTTGTATATTGTTGTTCAATATATTTTCATGCACATTAAGTAATATTTTGGTAATTATTGTAAAATCACCTAAGGGTTCCTCTCCAAACGATTTTGCAGGATTTATTTTTGGCGTTGAGCACTTTAAATATTTTTGTTGTCCTTCACACTACCGTGGTCTAGAGGGTGAGGACAGCTTGTCCGATCACGTGGCGCCCAGTTCATCGAACCACCCCATTCTCCCTGAGAAGCCGGCAGCCTCACCCTGGTGGGGACAATTTATTACCCAAACCATAACGGTACGTAATAACCGCCAGGGGCAAAACAAATATATTGTTTCAAATAAACAGGATATTCTAAGAAATAGACTTACATCCTGATAGAAAATTATAAATCACTAGTAGTTATTTATTGGCAAATTACCTTGAAAAAAAAGTTAAATTATATGTATTTTATTTGAAGGTGGTATTAATTTTCTTATTATAATTAGAAAACTTTGTATATTTTTCAAAATTTGGTTAAAATTCTCAATTCATATTGGTTCGTTATAAAGTTTTTAATAAAATATCAACTATACTATTTACACAAATAATATTTATGTTAGCCAGACAATACCAGAATAGTTACTTACGTTATAAGATCGAAATACAGTAGGTAATTATCACACGCACACAAGGTATTTGCTTTCTTTCAGAATAAGAGATAAGAAAGTCAGTTAATTTAGATAAGTCACCCCTTTAAGAGATCAATTTAGCGGTGTAGGTATTGTTTAAAGAAAAAATGCATAGGTAAGTCAGTAGATATAACTTTTTAAGGAATTTTTTATGTTCTTTTGAATAACAATGTTTAATTTTTTTATCACAGTTAGATTTTGAGTAATGATACCAACGTTATAATTTTATATAGACGATAGTTTTACTACTGGAAAAAATATATTGTTTGTGCTTCAATAATGTATCTATAACTTACTTAGGTTTACTTGTTTCAAAAAGAAAAAAAATCAAATAATTATTTTATTTATAGAGTGAAAACAAAGAAGCAAATGAAATCATCATTTAAGAATTATATACTGCGTGTTCATAAGTAGGGATAGACCGATATCGGTATCGGTATATCGGCCATATCGGTCTTCTTGGCCGATATGTAAACCACGATATCGGCCTATATCGGTATCGGCCTAAAAAAATATAAATTGCTTAATATTTTAGTTGCTAAGGATTTTTTAAAGGAAATTAAAACAGAAATACTAAATAAAAAACAAATCAAGTTTATTCTTATTCAAAATTTAGCAAAAAAGACATTAAAAATGTAGAAGTAAAGTTACACACTTAGTTAAACAATAGTATATTGTGTTATTAGGAGTAAAAGTGATACTTTATGTGGCGAGTATGGAAGTTTGTACGACGAGCGAAGCGAGTCGGACAATTGCATGCGAGGCACACAAAAACACTTTTATTCCGAATGACACATTATATTTTTTTCAAACGCAATACTTTTCTTTTTATTCGCTAATTCTATGTAGTTTCTACCTTGTGAATTAAGTCACAAAAATGCCATTTCTACGACGTTTGAAAAAAAAATGTCTTTTTTGCATTTGCTCTGCATTTTTTTGTGATTTATTTATGGTTAATGCGTGTAACGGTAACAGTATATCATTATAAATCACTTTTACCTCATTTATACAGCAAAAAATTTACGACAAAATTTTATGGCCGATATATCGGTATCGGCCGATATCGGTATCGGCCACAAAAAATCATATCGGTCGAGCCCTATTCATAAGTTTAATTTATTTATAATTTTGTGTCCTTAATCCACCAAAGTACAACAAATAGTTTTAAAATATATTAATTTAAAACTTTGGGTATTTACATCACAAAAGGGCATCTAATAAAATATACAGATTTAAAACGCTATTATTCGGAATATGATTTTTCAATAATACTTAAAACGTTAAAATTATAATTTTCTAACAGAAAGAAAAACATTGGTATATATGTCTTCAATATTACACAGTATATAAAACATTGGCAAAGCTGATATTCATCCTTAAAATACCCCATAACTTATTCGCAAATTGGTGGCAGCGGTCGATAACTTACGAGTATATCTAAATTGGTGTCACCTTTGAGATAACTTTTATTACTATAAATCATTTTATTTCCTAAATCAAATTATTAAAATTTATTTCTACAAATAACGGTAGATTAATAGAAGATTAACATATAACAAAGTGAATAAGGACAATGGGCATGTGTACAGGCTGGAACAAATGTATGTTTGTGTATATCTCAAAAACTAGCAAGTTTTGAAAATATCAAATTTTTTGAGCTACATTGGCCTACATCTGCAATGAATATGCTTAAGTACCGAATTTTATTATGAAAATAAGTTTATGTTTTTCAGTAGATGAACAAAAATATGATATAAATGTTTAATAATATGATAATTCTTTTCAAATAAAAAATCAGTTCCGAATATTTAATTTATAGCTTATTTAATTCAAGTAATATACAGGCTGCCTTAAAATCTAAATTCCTGCAATATTTCGTGTTAAGAAATTATTTACAAAAAGTAATAAACTACCAAATAAATTTAGATTTATATCTAGTGAGAGACCTATTTTATTTATAAACAAAAAATCACTAAAATAACCTTTATTTGTTATTCGTAAAATTCAGTTATTGATACCGCCTACTACTTTTTAAAATTAGTCTTCGTTACTAACTTGTTAAAATTTTAAAAGTTAGTTACCATGTTAGTAACGTTGTCGACATGTGAAAATTGTGTTTTGTTAATGACGTACGAATTAAAATAAGTGTCAATTGCAACTGACAGGTCCAGGTTATATTTCTTAATTTGATTTACAAGCGAGTAACAAAAAAAATATTGTACAATACACACCATCTAACTATTTTATTGCCTCTAGGAGGTGATAGGCTTGCCAGCCATTCCCTCCTTTCGGCAGTAAAAACCGTTTTACCTGGCTTGTAATGTAATAGTTATTTACATAATAAGTTATGTAGAGTGATATTGTTAAATGAACATAATATTAATATTAATTTTGTGAGTCAAACAATATCACGTTTTCACAACTTATTATGTACCAAATTTTATCTAATTCTGCTAAAATAATTTAAAACTACACCAAATTCTAGGTTATTCTATGATTGCTCAATGTCCATATTTCAAAATCAATTCACCAAAGCGTGGCCGTGAAAAGAAACGAATTTCATTTTTTAATTTACCTCATCTGTCAGTGCATGCGTATATCATTGAAAATGAGTTCTGAGTATGTTCTGTAACCGATATAGATCTTCCTTCTTGGTAAATGAAAATTTGATATTAAAGAAATTATTATTGATGTATTCTTGTCTCTTTTATCAGTTATGTAATATCCTGTCTTACGTCTATACTATTACGTAACTCAGATACGTAAAAAAATTTCTGCAACACCACCTTCTGAAGTTGTCTTTATTTCACACTTTTTAATGGCTAAAATGTGTGAAAAAAATAACTGTAAAATACAAAATAATGATGAAATAAAATTACCAGTATCACGAATATTTTCATTTTTGCTCATTTTCTATCTTTTTAAACAACTAAATAATAGCAAAAAATATCAAAATAAATTTTGTTAATAACCCTAACTTCTTCTTCTTCATATCCTTGGTACCCATAATCGGGTGTGGGATATCCTTTTCTGTAGGTTGAAGCTGGATTTACAAATGGCACAGCTGAAATAATTTAGCATAGCATAACATAGCATAGCACAGCATTTATTTGGAGGATTTATAAATCGCAAAGAAACAGAGTAATGAACTTCTTGGTTATATACATTTGTTGAAATATTTTGTTGTAAAATTGTTAATAGACGAAAAAACTCTACTAAGGACCAGTCTTACAATCACTGGTTAAAATATAAACTTCCAATTAAATAAACAACACTGAAGCGAAATAAACTGTCAAATAACAAATTTATACCATCAATAAATTGATATATGGTTCATTTATCTGTAAGTTTAAATTTTAACTAGGAATTGTAAAACTAATTAATTTCACTTAATAAGTAAAATATTAATTATTTAATGCTCAATGTTCAACGCGCCGATGTGCGCCATGCGAGTTATATATGCATGTATGTATTTACATATGTTCAAATTCTGTACTATGCTATGCTAAATTATTTCTATGCGCTATGCGACTTATAAATCCAGCTTGTTTTTGGAGTACCACTAGTGACATCAATCGTCACAATGTGATTTCAGACCATATGTGTTTCTACTTGCTAAGTTCATTGTTGTATTCGAAGTTGCTGTTAGATAAAACACTATTTCAATCGACAACTTTTGCGGAATTGCTTGAAAATATATCTGGGTCTCGAGATCCCTATATTGCTAACGGGGCATTATACAAGTACATTACTTTATGATTGGTAAAATATTTAATGTTCTAATAAGGTGATTTTTAAATTACGTTGAAAGTTGAAATCACAACTAAAAACTTTATTAGTAATGAAAATCACATACTTATTAGAATTTAGATTTCGTGTCAGTTCGATTACATGTATTCTTCACTTGCATGTTTTTCATTATTTTGGGATTACTTTAGCTGCAGGCTGCAGGTAATGCATGTTACGTGTCTAGCGCATAATAAATATTTTAGTTTGTTACCCTCTACTCTCGTGATAATCTAGGAAAAATTGGACCGTGTTGCTTACACGTAATTATTTCAGAAATTGTTTGCTTTACCTCACAAAGAGAGAAATTACGAAAATATTGTGTTGAGTTAATAACAACCCTTGTTTCCTGGAATGGAATGAAATGCAGTAATATTTTGTATACATTTCCTCATATTACTTGTGTTTTTTTTAGTGGATCAAATTTCTAGGAAATCTGTAGACATGTACCTACTACACGAGCGAAAAATATATAAAATATTTCATTCAATTTTTATTTTTACTTGTTAGATTAAACTATATTTAAATTTGTCTTGTTGAAGTTGAAGAATTTTCTAAAGTGATTTTTAAAAAAACTAAAATGATTATTGTCTATAATTTAATGTAAATATGCTTTTTGTGCTGGCGCCTGATGTAAGTAAGAAGTTTAACATATCTCTAATTTGTGTCGTAACACTTTGATACTAGCCTAGGCCGGTAAAAAGTAGGAACTATTTGGTTATAAGTTGGCACTATTGTTCCGATGAAATGTCAATATTTGACTATTTTCAACACAAGAATTAGCAAAATGTTTAAAAATTTAAGAAGTGAAAATCGTTAATTATAACTTCCATGAGCATATTCTAAGCTAAATGTAATTAGTAGTTTGCAATGTAAAATCGATAAAAAAGTTTATCAGTTTTAGGTCATGTTTATGAATCTGCATCGTTGAACATTCAAATCTTCTGATGTCACCAATATAAAAAAACCCTTAGCTTAATATTTGGACAATAAATTAAATTCATTTGATAAATTTTTGGTGAAATCGGCATTGTTTATCACACGTCCATAAACTGGTTTGCGAGTGCTCGTATTTTATATACTCAACTCCCAAATTACAATTTTTAGATTAGTAATGCAAATAACTATTTAACATGTGACCAAACGTCGTTTCGGCTCAGTGTTTTGCAATATTTATATACACGTTGTGTAATTGTTCTAAAAATAAAAATATAATCTTAGCCTTAGAACTTTAAAATGACATTACTTTCTTATGTATAAGTAGTCGCCTGAAACCAAAGTTAGACATTATGCTATTTTAACTTTTAAAAGGAAAGTTCAAGTCTACATTTTACGGTGACCCAATGGCTTCAAATAGGTGATTGATAGAGTTAAAAAAGTTTTGTTTATGTAAAGTTTCTTACCGGTTCGTTTGGAATACGTACTTTTCATGGGTGTTCAAATTTGAGATTTCTTTTTCAATTACCCGCCATTTTTTCCCCGTAGATGTCTGTCGTATGGGAGTTAATATTTTTGAAATAAAATCATTAAATTGTTTAGTTATGAAATGTTATACGGTGCAACAACGCGTGTTTATAATAAAAACGTATAACAAATATGGGGGAAGTGTAGATATTTTTTTCGGCAACATTTTCACTACTGCAGCCATGTTTTTTGGAGAACAAGAACTAGGATGGTAAACACACTGTCTTGCATCTTGTACTGTATCAATTTTATTAAATTTCTTTAATAATTTAACAAAAGCTGTTTTGGATGAAGTGTTGTTTCTTCCAAATTCCCCACAGCATTTTCTAACTGTTTCGTCTACACTTTCTCTATGCGTTTTTTGTTTTATAAACTCGCGTTTTTGCACCGTGCAGTGTTCCATAGCTAAACTATGTAATGTGTTTACTTCACAAATATCAACTGCCACACAACAGATATCTACGAGAAAAAAATGGCGAGTAATTCAAAAAGCAACCTCTAACTTGAACACCCGTTATAATAATCATACAAGATACAAACTGTTTATAAAATATTAACTTAGGAATAAGGCCTAGGTTTATTAATTATTTTTTAATCATAATAAACAGTATAACAAAGAAATTTACGTTATAAGTGAGGAAAGTGGCCTTGTTCAAGAGTAGGTGAGAACGCGAAGCCTGCGAGTCCTGTGAATATATTTTTCTGACGTAATATATATATATATATATATATATATATATATATATATATATATATATATATATATTCCGAAATTGCTTAAACTATATAAAAATTATTCATGAATTCGTAATTTTATGTCATTTTGAAAATTGTATCAAGAAATAAAAACAATAAAAAACGTCAGATTGCGTATTCATGGTCAATTTTTCCATTACGTACTCCAAAGAGAGGTAAAATTTTGCATGACTAGTACTACAAATATACACTTTTTACCTTGTATATTATATCTTGATTACGAAGTTTAATAAACAACTGTTACAATTCGTAAGAGTAGAAATAATCCAAGGATATCACATATTTGAAATTCTGAACCTGAGTGCAACTACGCCTACTTCCGGTAAATTCCGGAAATGGAAACTACTACCATTAAATTTTTCAGATAGGATTATGGTATGCTAGTTTTTTGTCCTAAAACTCTAGGACGTCACAGTTCCAAAAAAAAAAATAGCTGGCACATGTGGTCTGATACACCCTGTATAAATTTCAAAATCAATTTACCATAGCGTTGCCATGCAAATAAATGAATTTAATTTTTTAATTTATATCATTGAAAATGAGTTCTGAATGTATTTTCTTTTTATGCAGAGGAATTAAATGTGAGTCAATAATCTATAAATTGATGTTTAAAATTTCATTATTAATATTTTTGTTTTTTTTTCAGTTTGTTATGTAATATTCTTTATGTAACTCAGTTAGGTAAAGATTTTTTCCGTTAGCCGTTTATTAATAGGTTGTGTTAATGTATAGGAAATCATTCATTAATGACCCCTATTAATGCATGATTTTTATTAATAAACAACTGATTGGATGCTAATTGTAGCACAGTGCTAGACAGAATTAAGGCATGATTTTGAGACTTGCTAGCTATATATATATATATATATATATATATATATATATATATATATATATATATATATATATATATATATATATATATATATATATATGTAACGATGAGGTTTTATTCGTTACATCATTGTACAAATAAATAAATATATGAATTTGTATAAGACGTAAAATTATAAATAGTAGTGAGTAGAGATGACATGTCTATATTTGAAGAATCGTATAAAACAACTGAATTAATATAATCAATAAAATAAAACATGTCAGTGGGCAACGTAGCGGCTACTTGATAGAGCCGCTATATATATATATATATATATATATATATATATATATATATATATATATATATTCATGTACCATACATTTAAAATGAATTTGAAACAATAATATTCTTCAGTTAACATAAAAAAAACCACTTGTGCTATCTAGCGTTACGTAAACTAAACTGAAAACAATTTTAGACAAAACGATCAAAATATATTGATTTTCTGACGTAAAGTTTTATTCATTTATAATTTGTCAGCAATAATGGTCATGGATGATATTACATTTCTAAGTTACCATCCCAATTAGCAACTTTTATAAATTTAGAACAGCCACATCTTTTCACTTTTCATGGGAGCTGGAAGTCAACAGTAGTGGCAGCAGGGTACATTGATAGTTCAGTGCAAAACAAAATGGACATAGCCCAGATAATCTTCTTCATAGATTGTTCAAGTCCTTCAAGTACTAACGCCATCGCAGAAACATCCACAAACCATAACTTTCTGGAACATCAATTTGAATTTAAATACGGATTGTCATAATCACCACTACAACACTGAACGTAAACACACCATCTCTAAATTTTAATAATTGGACAATCAATTCTATAAACATTAATATAAGTAAATAAAAAAGAATAAGTACCCAAATCTGTAC
The DNA here is from genome assembly GCA_963082715.1 of Harpalus rubripes. Lineage (NCBI taxonomy): Eukaryota > Metazoa > Arthropoda > Insecta > Coleoptera > Carabidae > Harpalus > Harpalus rubripes. Next base: position 37,515,337 of record OY720449.1, read on the forward strand.
TTTTAATATTTTTCTTTTTTAGTAAGAAGATAGGACTGAGAAAGACTAAGAAGCATGTTTAGTCCCCAAAATGCGTCATTTCCTTTTCTCGGTGCGTATAACTATAACTATATAACTATTAACTATTTGATTAATTATTCATAATTTTTGTAACTTTTCTGCAACAAAAATGCATTTCAAGTATATCTTTGAATTCATAATTTTACATAGATTCCAAATATATAAAAATATGTAGGGTGTCCCATTTAAAATTTGAAAGTTGTCACTTCCGGTTACATTGGAAGCACTACCATGTTGCCAAATACCAAGGTTTGTGAGCTTCTAATCTTCGGTCAAGACCTAGACAAGGCTCAAAACAAAATCTGTGTGGAAAATCAAGACCAAGACTCAAGACCAGGACGTTGAGTCAATGGGGTCATACCAAAAAGAAAAAAATGTTGATTTTTTTTATAAATAAAAAAATATACTTAATATTATACATATATACATCGAAAATATTTAATATTATTATATTTTTCATTCATGCCTTTTTTATAAAGATTCTGAGTCTGATTTTTGACGTCACAATTTTGTACACAAATATACGATAGTGAGACATACGTACTCATGCTTTTACTGTACATGAATCAGATCTGTCATTTTTTCTAACAATAAATATTTTGAAAATAACGTCAATATCCTTACATGTTGTTTTTTAAAGAATTAAGTACAAATAACGAAATATACTAACTAAGAAATCATAAAACAGTACAATTATGTTTGATTTAGATATTACAATGGTTGTACAATATTATGTACCGTCTTGCGAGAACAACTCGTTGAGAAGTGAAAATAAATTTTTTGTTCATATTCTTATGGTTCAAGATGTAAGAGAAAGATGGTATAACGCAATAAATACTCCAAAAGTTATGAAAACTACTCTTGCTTATGTAATGACATAAACGTCAAATGTAGTTCCATTTTTATTCGGTAGGCGACACTACGGTCGCAAAATTATGAGGTCATTTGAAATTTTATATAAAATTTAAAAAAATATTTCTGTAAAACTAGAAACTTATGTGACAAAATATATATTTTCGTAAGTAGTTTTAAGTATACTTTCATGAAAAAAAAATATTGAAAAATGTAGTATGACCTCATTATGTTGTATATTTTTTTACCTTCCGTCACCTTTAGGTAAGGAAGGTATTGTCTTTGGTCAAAAAATTCGGTGGTGAGTTTTTGATGAATAAGCACGTTTTAGGGAGTTACATGGTACTGTTTAATCTCGTATCCTGTATTGCACCATGTATAGAAGCGTCGATTTACGTATGCGTTATTCTGGTCTAATTATGTCGAAACTCTTGATTCAAGACCAAGACTACGAGTAGCAAGATCAAGACTTAGTATTCAAGACCCAAGAAAAGGCTTACGAAAGCAAGACAAAGCAAGACCAAGACCAAGAAAAGGTCAATCTTGGTCTTGGTCTCGACTTTCCAAAGCATTAGCCCGTAAGCCTATTTTACAAATATGTAAAGAAAATTTTAAAATTAATTATAAATAAAAAAGTTTTTAAGGGTGGATCGTTTTAAGCGCGCCACCCGGTATATATTTTAATAATTAACCAGAGGCATGTAGTATCTAGTTGCCTTTTTTGTAATTTCCTGGTTACTCCACATCAAAATGACTACATGTACCAAGAAACCGGTTCTTCTCAGAATCTACTGACTAAAATGACAATCTTAGTCTGCCAGATGAACATTGAAGACATATAATCAGACAAGCACAGCATAATGCCAGTGGTCATTCAAAATTTGGTACAATAAAGTTAACCTACTTAATATCTAAGATGATCATGTAAAGGACAAAGCAGAAAGTAGACCTTAATGTTGGAGGCAACTGGGCAGAAAACTACACCTGATCTTTGATGCACTCAAAACTGCTGTCTGGCAAAGAGAATCGAGAATACAATCCCGAACTTTTCTTTGTCTCCAAGGACAAAAACAACCGACCATTAGCTAAGTCACGGTAGATCCTATCTGACTTTTCTTGTAGACAGGCATTGACCCGTTTTCATCGAGATAGGCACTAAAATACCCTTAATGATACCGATAGCTCGACCACCAGCTACGTTGGAACTTTCAAAAAGTAAACTAGCCTTGTTTCCTCAATAATCTTAAAAAATGTGTTAGATAAAATGTGATGGATGCCATACGATAAATAAAACTAACAAAACTTACCAGCAACGACGTTCCACAATTAATAATAGTTTTATTTTGTTAAGTATTTTTCTATTTTAAGAATTAAATTACAGTGGTACCGGGTTCAAGCCATAAATTGGTTTTAATTTTTCCGTTAATTTCAAAATTATTTTAATGGAAAGAAGGATTATCTCTAACAAAATAATAATATGCATATATTCTTTAATAAATAGATTTAGATAAATAACATATTTAAGGATAGGTTGACACTGACAAACGGTTTACATACGAATTTTGAAAAGTATATATATATATATATATATATATATATATATATATATATATATATATATATATAATAAATATATAATCACGGCATATTACCCATTGTTGGGTGTGCCAATTAGCTTTGTACACAGATTTCGGTATTGATGATGGCATATTTGTAACGTGCCAGGCGAAAAGTATACAACTAAGAAATCATCCCAAAACACATAGACCAGTATTAAGAGCACACTTTTAGCGTTTTTACAGTATATTCTTATGATAAGTGTGCTCCATAAAAGCGCTTTTATTATAAAAATGCGCTCGTAATACGGGCCAATGTCTTTTTCATTCATTAGCTTTAAATATAGGCACAAATATTTGTATTAAACAGAGTGGGTATATTTTTATAGTATATACTAAGCAGCTAAGGTCATGCCACTTTCGTATAACTTTATTCAATTTTACGACTTCATCACTTAGAAACAAATTAAAAACGCATTTTCCTTTTGGAAGATAGAAAAAGATCCGTCTCTTCTATTTTTCTTTTGTATTGTATAAGAATAAAACATAAAACAAATTGATAAAACTACTCCATCATTGTAAGAACATAATTGTCTATAAATGAAAAGCAGAATACGTGGGAATTATTAATATTCATATGAACCCTGCGCCAAAAGAATTGACCAACATCCTAAGTTACAAGACAATTTATTATTAATAATAATGCGTTTTATTTAAGCAATAAATTAATTCTTGTAACACAAAAGTAATTTAAAGAATAATAATTGAATAAGTGTAAACACTAAATGAAATTTTTAAAAAATATCACGGCATATTAAGGTGGATGTACACATATGAGGCAGAAAGCGAATGAAGAAAGGCGAGTCCGAACGGATGCCTCTTTTGTGAACTTTTTGTTGCGAATGAAGCCACCTGAGACAGCGAACGAGGCGCCGATCACCATTGTATGCGATTCATTCAAAGCAAGTATTGGCGTTAGTTGGTATCGAATTCGGCTCCCCAAAATCGCGACCAGACACTTAGGTACAAAGCCATGACACCTCCCATTACATAACCGAGAGAAAAATAACCATTTTATACGAAAATTATAATATTTAGCTGTAGGCAATTCTTTGGGCGCAGGGCCGTATATCTAAAATAGATTCTAACTTTCCTATGCCAATCTTAAACTTAACCATATTCTTTGGTCCACCGTCCCTAGCTCATCCCTTACCTCTCCCAAAAATTAGCATCCGCTTTTCGCACAATCCCAGTAATTAAACAGATTGACATTCATATCATAAATAATTTAATGCGGCATATAATAGAGCTTGTTCGCGTGAACAATGGCCGAAGAGGTTCTTGTGGTATAACAGTAGTATATAACAGCATATGAAAAGCGAGCATATTCAGAGAAAGTCAGATAACAGTTAAATCCTATTGTGGAGTTGGTAAATGTGCAGTTACATGATTATGCATACGCAAACAATTCACCCCTTCCATACAGGAGACTCCAAGTTGGAGTTTGCATGTCTCTGCTGGAATCTGGAGAGGATACTGAGCCGGAAAGCAATGGTATACTTCACAGGATGAGATACTTACGAAGTCCAGGGCATTGGACACACTAGGGATGTATTAAGGGGAAGTTAATTGAAAAGCGAATCGTTGTCGCGGTCTGAAATATTTGTTAGGCATTTGCAGAATGCAGCGAACATAGAAACTGCATTATAATGAAGTGGTTTCCGATACAAGATACAAAGAAAGATTTAATTCATTGCAGAAATTATTTTATTACTTTATGCCTGATTGCACCGCCGTCACTTAAATTTTAAGTGTTCCTTCAATTAACAATTTCTTATCGAAACGAAACGTCAAATGAGTAAATGAATATTGTTGTCAAAATTTTGAATTGCATTTTTTGTTTAAGCCTAGTTTAAAATTTAAAGGTCAGCGGTGCAACTAAGCATTAGATTACAACAAAATAATGATTGTCAATATTAAAAATTAATCAATTGTTTTAGGTAATTTTTCATAAACAATCCTTAATCATTTTTTGAAAAATATTTATTAATGCATTGATTGAATTCTATATAAGAGTTATTGTAATGACTTTAAATCCATAGGTATAGGAAAATTATATATTATTTTCAAATAACTGTAGATAAATGGTATACCTATTACATCCGAGGTGAGATATGTCTCATTACAGATGTGGGCTTATGTATATTACCGAGGAGCGAAAACTCGAGGTGAGATACAGCGCGAGGCTGTGACGAAACTCCTACCGAGGTATGTATACTATTTTATTCACAATCATCCTCTTTTTATATCAATAATATTCAAAATAAATCAATGAGTTATATCATTTACTTGTATTAATATTTTTGACAGCTCTATTAAAATTTGTTTAGCCTTCTTTATTATAGGGATCTATGACAATGTTGCTAGGCAAATTCTACATAAACATTTCCATCCCGTGAGGTGGAAGTGAAATCTTATATTTCCAACGCGAGATTGTCATTACAGTTAGGAATGACGTATTTCCCAACCTCTAAAAGATGAGGAATCGACATATTACTATAATGATTGTGATTAATAAATATATCATCACGGCATATTACAAATTGTTGGGTGAGCTTACTGCTTTGTTCATAGAGATCGGTAATATCGATGATATATTCGTACCGGACGAGTGTTTACCAGGCGTCACCTCAAGTGCACCACAAAGGTCACTTTTGTAACTGTCGACACAGAACTAAAATGAGGTTGAATATATAATTCATAAAAACTACACTAACGCGATTAATTTATACATGAATACAGTATTACCTAACGTTAATTGGATAGTATAACTGTATAGTTATGCATATGTGGTCGGTAAACCCTGAAATCTGTAAATCCCGGTAATGCCTGGTTAGTATAAGGATTGCCGGCGAACATTGGAATAGTCCAGTAGAACTAATTTTTATCCAACATTAAATTCCAGCCTCTCCTTCATCCCAGTTAAAACCACGGTTAATGTAGTTCTTGCAGTCTCTTAAAAGTTTGAGGTGCTATATTACGCAACGATTGGAGCCAACACAGAACGAAGCGGAGTGATTGACTTCCGGCGGATCGCCAGTGTAGCGGTTTTCTAAACATTCCACCGCTTGCTGGCAATCCCTGTACCAACTAGGCATTACCGGGACTGACGGATATCAGTGTTTTCCGCCGACATATACTATTCTAGTCAGCGGTGTAATGAACATTAGAAGAGAATAAATAATGTATTTATTAATATTTAACCAGTAATAACTATTTCGAACAAAATAATTTTGGATTTGTAAATACAAAAAGACATAAATGAATATTGAAGAATATGCATGTAATATCAAATTATATAAATAATTACACAAAAGCTATAATAGAAAAGTTTTGGATTTAAAAATTATAACGTTGCAGCGTATTTCTTTGTAGCGTTAACCGAAATATTACTCTATTCAGTTTCTGCGAATACATTTTTTTTACGTTTGTTAAAAAAAAGTACACTTTTTTCATTAAAATGCTATTAAAGTATGTTTTTTATTGCAGACGTAAAACTTTTTTTGTTTTTTGGTATTTGTACTCGTGAGTAAAGTATATATTTTTTCACGAGAAGGAAAATTTGCCGCACGAGCCGAAACTTTAAATCATTAATTTAAAGTAATTCGTTATTAATTATGATAAATTATTTCAAACTTATTGTTCCAGCTATAACTAAAAAGTAGACCACCCACATTATAGATAAATAATACTATAGAAAGTTCTGGAAAAGTTGTACATTCAGCCTGATGTGTTTAATCATAGATAGATAATTATACCTACAACACAAGTAAGTGTGAAATAAAACGAACTCGTATATTATAAAAAAAAAATTGATGTGGCCGGCACATAAACTCCCGTCAATTACATGTTTAAAGTAGCAATGAGCTTTAAGTAAAGTATCACTTCTGATTGATTGTTTGTAAACAAAATCTAATTTGCTGTTCCTATAAATAGAAAAGTCTGTAATACGAAATTTTGGATTATATTTGATTATGTTTTCCCTCGAAAATCTGTTAAGAGCTTCAAATTAAGTACCACTTCCGGTATGTCAAAATCTAATATGATGTTTCAAATTATACACGAGTTTTAAATACTACATTTGATAAGTTTTGGATCATGTTTTAATATATTTTTTCAAGAAAATCTGTTTATAGCTTTCTGTAACTGTACTTAGAAAAAATTCTAATATGTCGTTCTCATTAATATAAAAGTCTTAAATACCAAATTTGATAGTTTTAGATTGTATCAATATATTTTTTACGAAAATATGTTCAGAGCTTCAAATAAAGTATCACTTCCAATTTATCAATTTTAGCCGCTTCATATAAATGTCTTAAATACCAAATTTGACAAGTTTTAGAATATATCATAATATATTTTTCACGAAAATCTGTTCAGAACTTCAAGTAAAGTATCACTTCCGGTTTATCAATTTTAGAAATAAACCTAATGGCTCGTACCACGAGCACGGTTTTAACTAAAACGCTGTTTTAAGAAATGTCAAATTTCATTATTCAATAATAATAATAAATAATATCAAATTTATCAAAATATGATTTTAATGCAGAACATAGTTTATATTCAAACAAATATTTTTTAAAAAATCATTCTTTAAACATAAGGGCGAAATTAAATATTGAAGTTTGAATTTGACATTTCTTAGAACAGCGTTTTAGTTAAAACCGTGCTTGTGGTACGAGCCAATATGTTTTTCTTATTAATATAAAAGTTTTAAATACTAAATTTGAAAAATTTTGGTATAAATCGTGAAATATATTTCAAGAAAATCTGTTCAGAGCTTCAGGTAAAATATCATTTCCGGTATATCAATTTTAGAAAAGATATAATATGTCGTTCTCATTAATATAAAAGTCTTAAATACCAAATTTTAAAAGTTTTGGTAATATATCATAATATGTTTTTCACGACTATCTGTTCAGAGCTTCAAGTAAAGTATCATTTCCGGTTTATTAATTTTAGCCAAAATCTAATATGTTGTTTCCTTTCATATAAAAGTCTTAAATATTGAATTCAAATAGTTTTGAATATATCATAATATATTTTTCACGAAAATCTGTTCATAGCTTCAAGCAAACTATCACTCCCGGTTTATTAATTTCAGGCAAAATCTAATATGTTATTCCACTTGATATGAAAGTCTTAAAAATAAAAACTTTTAGATTATATGTTAATATAATTATTCATTAAAAATTGTTATGGGCTTCAAGTAAAATATCACTTTCGGTTATCCAATTTTACCCAAAATCTAATCAACTCTTTATATGGAAGTAGAAAGCTTAAATACTGAAAATAGAAATTTTCGGAAGTTTGTTGTAAGAGTCATCGTGATAATGTTAAAATTGGATTCTAGGGACCGTAAAACATAGTCATTTACCAAAATCTCGATATGCGATCTTTAGCACAATCCCTACACCTCCTTTACCAAGGGTAGCGTGAGGTAAAACTATTAAATATTTTAACGTTAATTTTTTGTTAGTTTTTATGTGCACAAATGGACAATCCTTTCTTCAGGTAATGATATTATTTGTTAGTCAAAAATCAATGTATGATGTAATTAAATTCATACGAAATATATTTATAACACTAGTATTTTTCATAAGTGTCAGGACTACAATGAATAATCTAACAAAAATTAAAAGTTATTGAAAGTTAAATTGCCATGCACAATGAAACCCAGAATTTCATACTACATACATGTTCTTCGGTGATTGACAATCTAAATATGAAATTAGAAGGATAATATTCATACATGACAGACAAATCAAGTTTGATTCATGAATGATAAATTTATTCCGCAAATAGAAAAATTATTAATACGTGGAACTTTCACATCTGGGAAACATAATGTCAGAGTTCAGTCAGGGCGTTGTTGCGCAGTTTATTATATTATAAATGTATAATGGCTCGTTTATCTATTTTGTTTAAGGGTTCTCTCCTGTGCACAACTTTATGGGAAATTTATTCAACCATGAGGGCAATTAATTGGAATATAATACTAACGATATCACTTTTAACATAATTAACTGCTAAATCATAAACCTGTGTGCCCATTTATTATTAAAGTCATATAAACATAAATATTATATAACTATACCAGAAACATGAAAGTGGTAATATTTGAGAAACATAGGTACATATCTACGCATTAGATGAAACACTGCATTTACTTTTGAACCATTTATATTCTATAACTAAAATGGCCTACTACCTATATCGGTTTTTCGTACATTTCTTTTACACTGTTCCCTACATTTTTTATTGACTTACGCTGACAGCATGATTGAACGGTTAGGGTGCTAGGGTTGGAGTCAAACAATTTAGGTACAGTCTGGACAAAGTTATTTCCTATCTCGTTTCCTATTTTATATTGCGAAAGTTTCCTACTGGTAGGATAAGTAACTTAAGCATTCATATTTAAGTGTTTTCACTATTTTAATATTTCATTGTTTAATAAATATAACAGAGAGAAAAGTTCAATTACATCTCAAAAACGAGGAATCATAAATGTGAAAGTATTATGTACATAAATAAAATTTTCAGGAAGAGTAAAATAAGCTGATTTACGATACATATTTCCTCACCTCATTTATCAATCATAAGAAAGAAATTACATTTTAGTCACATTTTTTTTGTAATATATCAGTGCTATGAATGTAATTTACATGCATATTAACCATCTACAAACTCTGCAAGAAACGTATATTATAGTTTTAAAAGAATGATGAATTAAAAGATATATCATGTTGTTTTTTTTTTAAAAAAAAACAAACCTATGCATATTTTAAACACATAAAAAGAGCAAGTTTTAAGTGATGAGAAGGATGGCGGGGTAAAGTTATTCCATTATTAAACGTGTTTGTGTCCGTTTGGTATAATTAATTTTATATATTTCTAAATCGCCCTGAAACACTTTGTATAAGTAGGAACTTTTACTGTTGTAAGTTGGCATAACTATTCTATGTCAACTTTTAAGTACTTTTCACAGAAGAATTAACATAATGTTTAGAAATTTCAGGACTGTATCGTTAATTGAAACTCAAATGCATTTTAAGCTAAATGTAAGTAATTCTATTTGAAATTGCAATGCAAAAACCGATCAAAAAATGTTTATTAATTTTTAAAATATGTTTTTAAATATGTTATTTAAAATTCAAATATTCTGATTTTACCAACTTAAAAAACCCTAGAATTTAATATGTATGTATTTGGAAAAGGAAAAAAAATCGTTTATATTACACGTTAAGAAACTGCCTTGCGAATGCTCGTATTTGAAGGTCTCGCCTCAGGCTCAACTTGTCAATTACACGATGTTTCATGTAACAATAAAAGGCTTTGGAGTATGAATTCTAGATACCAAAACGAGAAAAACTCCCAATAAATATTGGTGCCATAATGCTACCTAACAGAAATGCCTAGGATTTCATAAAAAACAGGAAATAATAGGTTAGTTTTACTTCTTTTTTATTGGATCATAAATACTTAATTATAGAAAGAATCTTGAGCAAAGGTTCAAAATGAAAGGCATTGCATTCAATAAATAAATCTGTATTATTTAGAAATACAATGGCGAATAATTAAAATATTACATTTTTATTAAATACAAAAGACTATACTATTTTTTTTAACTGGAAATATTCTAATAATATTAAATGACAAGTGTAACACATATAAATATCGGATAGAAATGGATAGGATATTTAATTAATTAAATCGCATGTGTGGTAAATGAAATAACCAAAAAAGGATTCAAGGTTATAAGCGAACTATTTTCTGATATTTCAGTGTTAGGCTTCACAAGATAAATCTTCGGTATCTCTGTGAGGCAAGGTTAGCACCAATATTTATTGGGATTTTTTTCTAGTTTTGGTATCTAGAATTCATACTCCGAAGCCTTGCATTGTTAGATGAAACACCCTGTATACTCACAATCGCAAAATGCTGAGCTAAAACATTGATGTGGTCGATTTGATAAGATCAATTGATCGATCAGAATTATCACAGATATTTAATCGATCAATCGATCTGATCGTTTCATCTATTTTTATTTGTAATCAACTGATCAATTCAACAATAACTTGATCTGATCGATCCAACATGTCAAAGTGATGTATACGCGTGCGAACATGAACAGCGGCATCGTTGAAACGCTGTCTGTAGTCTAGAGGGAGAAGGTTGAGAAAATTGGATTGGGAAAAAACATCGCCGTGCTCCATCTGATAAGATGATCCATTGATCGATCAAAATTATCGCAGACTACATTTAATCGATCTATATTTTTATGGATCACAGATGATCGATTTTTATCGATCAATCGATAAGAATAATCAAAATTGAGGATCGAAAAACGATAATAAATTTTGAAGATCGAACAGTACTCGCACAAACTAAACTAAATAACTTTTTTCAAAAAAAAAAAAAAATGAAAATAAAACCTCTAGCGGTCAAAATAGTTGCCTGAATTTTTTTCAATAGGTATATAGATACCTTAACTCAATTGCGAATTTCAATAAAACAAATCAGTACTAGTATAAAAAGTTACATTCTACGGAAACATTATCGGAAGGTGGTATTTATTTATTGCTGATATTAATGTAGATAAATTATTTGGAATTAGTTTTGCTGTTATTTGAAAGACTGGCTGTTTTTAAAACCTCTACATTTTTAAATTCGACTGTAATAACGACAAAATACATCATGTATGCAATTAAAAATAATATTTTAATATTCCTGCTTTATCTTATTGTTTTCATTAGATGCTCCAACATAAAAGTCCTAAATAACCCATACAGGAAAAGCCGTTGATTGTGGAAATTGAATTTAGTAAACATACAAGTAATATAAATAATTGTCTATTCAGTGCTTATTTTAAAAATATTTTCTCACAAAATATGTTTTTTGAGCTTCCAAAAATGTCATAAACAAAGTTTAATGCCATTAGGTTGTAGAGCGTTGTAGCTGTGTTGTAATTAATGATTCGCTCACCCTACTCAAATAATACGCAATACTTGTAATAAATTTTTTGCAATTAATTAAGAAACAGGATGACGATGACAAATACTGTAAGTAGGGCGCGTTGAGGTTATCTCGGTTAAAATTCCTGGGTCCGTTCCTGTCAGCTCTTTGTGTGCGGTTTCTCTTGTCGGCCAAGAAGTTGCCGCTGCAGGCGCCGCGCCGTGCGGCAGAACGCCCCCGTACCCACACCCCCACCTAAGCCACGGGTTTCGATTACGATGTCGAGGACAACGGCCAGATCCCTAAGCCAAACACGGAGCCCGTGTCACTTGATACAGTTTCTGTTGATGTAAGATTATGCGATTTCCAGCAGGAGTATCGTCTTCTAGTCCTACCGTTAGCGCCGGCTCTACACACTTGTTTTACTTAACTAAATGTAAATATTAGTAGGCTAATTCTACACAAAATTTGATAACTTTGCAAACTGTCTTGTAATAGCATTAGAGGACAATGAAACTTAAAGGATTTTGTCCAACACTGGTGAAGCGAATGAAATGAAATGAAAATAAAAAACATGGGCAACGTTTTCATTTTATTAATACCTTCTATGCAGTACTCACAATGCTTCGGTTTGATTTCATAAATAAACACACTTTTCCATAAAGGCAATTGAACCATACAAATTTAAAAAGTTTTAAGACAAAAAAAGACATTTTTATGAGTATTTAATTATTGTGGGTTTGAAATTTAAAGACAATACCACAGTGTGTGTACAGGTGTTTCATTTTCGATGTTTTTTAAGGTACCTATATCGGGTAATATCAACCATAAAGTAAAACCGTTTGCACATTTCATAGTCAACTTTCCGAGAAACCACAGGAATTTTCGATCTTCTTTTGTTTCTGAGCTACAGGCAAAAACTCGTTTTTGCTCATTTCAAAAATATCTCATATCTTATTTATTATGATAGACAAAAATTATTTTAACTAATTTTGAACCGTTTTTAGGTCTATAAAATGATGTAATTAGATTTTTTGAAAATTCTCAAAATATAACACAAACTTATGATTTTTTAAATGGGAACCTATGTTGAAAGTAGTCGCCTCGCTTTGATTATTTTAAAAGCTTTTTAATGATATATAACAAATCTATATATTTTTTTGTTTTAAACATGAATAAAAGATGAATTATTAATTTTTTGGGGTGAGAAATTAAAAATTAACAAACAAATGAAAAATTCTACTACAGATCATTTATTTATTTCTAATATTATTTGTTTCAGTTTTACTCATTTTTTCAATTTTTTATTTCAAACGCATATTAAACCAATTTTTCGGATTTTGGCAAAGCCAACTGTAACATCGATAAATAATAATTTAACTAACCCGAAAAAAAAATTGGTTAAGAATAATTTTGAGAACATAATTAATAATATAGAATCAAAATGCAAAATTAATCGAACTAACAAAAATTACTTGTAAATCATTATACGAGTAGATGAGAAAAGTAGACACTAGGCTGTAGTCTGTTTTTATATACTTATACTAAAACTAAAATAATATTACGTTTTTAACTCTTCCAAAAATTACATTCTGGAATGATTCTAAAGGAAACAATATATTAAATGTAAGATATAACTGTGACAATATTTGTTAATATTGATGTTTGCAAAACCTTGTTAAGCACTGAATAGATTCTTTCCTTTTTAGGACTTTAAATTACGATGCGATACTGTCAGGCATTATTCAAATCGTAACACATACATTTAGTTTACTTTATTTAATTGTAAATAAACTCTGAAAATTATTTTACAATAGTATTAGTTGAAAGAATTTTGTGTTGTGGAAATAATGAGATATGCAGTCTGCAGAAGAGAAATGAAATAAAAGGTAAATAAAAAGAAAAAAAACCGCTTTTTATCTACTAGTTTTGACAAAGTAATTTAATTTCAGTTTATTTCATTCAAATAGATAATACTTCGTTGTACGAATGTACTTTAGAGAACTTTTAATGAAAAAGTAGTGCAATTATGTATAAACAAGTTGTAATTAAAATCGGATGTGATATGAAATAAAACTTTTTAAAAGCGACAATAATAATTATGGAAATATTATATTTCCTTTGTATTTTTATTTCCTATTTCCTCAAATATTCTAACTCACTTAGGTCTTTTAATAGTACATTAAAACACAAGTATCATAAAAGAAATCTGTTAACGTACGAGTTCAAGTTTTATAAAGGACGAGTGCCTTAACAGGCCTTGTGATACATGTTTTTATACAATTTTTTCTATTGACGTAATTTTATCCACTAAGGTCCTTTGAAAACGAATGAAATTTTGGCAAAAAATAGATAGTGCCTACTATATCTGAAGGATTTTCGAAAGAAAAAATTATTTAAAGACTTATAAGAACACTGAAATAGAAAAAAGCTTTTAAAATTGTAAGATGGGGCCCTGTAAATCCCTAATGCTGTACGATATATCATCATTACAGAAATTTGGGAAGAAAAGATTTATGATTTAAAAATACATACATACATAAAATCACGCATTTCCCACTTGGTGGATTAGCATAAACCCGAAACAATAATAATAATAATATCAACCACAAAAATAATTATTCGTTTCTTAAAAATAATAAATTAATCCAAATTGACCCTAATATCCATTAATATTTAAAGTATCGCATTTTAAATTTTTCTATGTATATTTAACAAATTCGGCTAGGGCAGTATACTTTCAACTTATCAATTTTTTACTTCAAAGTGAGGAAGTATTCTTTGCCGTTCTGTGCCTGCTCGGTTTGGATTAATTTTTGCACTTCAACGTAAATTGTAAGATCCTTCCATAGTTCAAAGTCTTGCATTCCAGCAAAATTCTTCTTAAATTCTTAAATAAGGTACTGTTACGTTATGCAATTTATGATTACAAATATAGTTGTGATGACTACTAGCGCTTATTATTTCAGTAAATAATACGAATTACACTGGCAGAACCCACAATTACAGAATTTATTATTTTCGTCAAGTCTTTTCGTCATTGTTTTCACCGGCGAACACGGCCAGTAAATGAAAGAGTGATGAGGCATGCCTCATGCGTGTTCGTACTTCGCCTAATCAAATTATCATCCTGTCATGCTCAAATAAATATTTTCTAAATTAATAATGTCATTATTATGTTGTTTTCATTTGCTGCATATTCAAAAGCGTAGTTAGAACTCCTAATTTTGACAAGGCATTAAATCGCCGTTGCTTTTTTTCCATATGCCAAGGAGCTAATTAATAATGATGAGTAAAGAAAAACTTCTAAAATTCTGTCAGTGGTTAAAAATTATTTATTTTCGGCCTGTACTAGTACGGCACCACAGGAGGCCGAAAATAAATAATTTTTAACCACTGACTGAATTACAGAAGTTTTCCTTTACTCATAAAATTTCCAGTCAAGAAGATCAAAGTTCATCTAATTAATAATATTTGATTTAAGCTGCAAATCTCTGCTAATTGGACTTCTTCTAATATAAATAACTAATTATTTCAATATGTGATCAGAATTGCTATATAAATACTTTATTATATATGTATAGGGTTAGAAAGAATTTATAAAAATTCGAAATATTATTTCTTATTATTTATTTCATTCTTGAAGTGTACATTTTTAGTGCCACTGGTTGACATAATTAGTAAAAATAATTAAGAATTTATACAGGGTGTCCCATAACTTCAGGTACATATTAGAAGGGCATATAGTTCTTAATGTCCTGATTACGGAACAAAAAGAATTTTTTCAAAATTCCTATAATTAAGGGTAATTCACTTAAGAAGAACATTTTTTGTACCCCTGGATACTATAATATTTGGAATAGTGAAATTAGTTATAACTATTACATAAAATAATTTAACAATGAAATTAATTTATGCAATTACTTAAAGCTTTGTCACACCAATTATGTGTATGTAATGAAAAAAATCAAATTATTTACTTTATTTTTACAAAAATTCAACCAGTGTCCCAAAACTGTTTCCTTCAAAAACCTCAAAATCTAATTTTTGAATTTTGAAAAAAATCTTTTTGTTCCGTAATCAGGACATTAAGTACTATATGCCCTTCTAATATGTACCTGAAGTTATGGGACATTCTGTATATTTGCTATTCAAGCCCAGTGATGCGATCAGATAATTCATTTTTTAAAAAAAGACTTTTGTAGAGCATGTTATTTACTATACAGGTGTCTATGTTGTTTGTTCTCCCCTGAAAATTCATGAATAGGTAATCCATGTTACATTTCATAAGTACCTGGTTTTAAAATTTTTGTTTTGTTCTTATACCTACTGTAACTGTTCGATTTAAAGTACTAATATTTACCAAGTGGCTTATGAAATGTATACTGTTTTGCAAATTCTTAAAATTTCAGATGGATACAAATAAAATGGGCAACCTGTATACGTGAATATCTTGATGATTAATTTTGTATATAATTCTAGTTTTATTTTAGGTTTATTTAAAAGAAATCAATTAAAGATATGTGAAAATTATATAAAAATTCATTTTGGAAAAACCTTTTTAATTTATTTTCATTTTAATTACAATTTATAATATTTCTATTTGTTCTACATATTTTTAACATAAAATATTTTTTACACATCACTTGATTCCATGCGATATAATTATTTACTCGTATATGAAATAATATTGCACACAATCATTGAAACATAAATCAAAATTAAATACGGATTATTGATAGTGGTTTGATATTTAATTTTACCAAGAAAAAAGTTTCGCATCAATTGAACAGGGGTAAATTAAATGGAAAAGGATTAGAACCGCCACTATAGGTGGAAGACTTTAACTATGAACTCAGTCCCATGATTACATATAAAACTTTCTGCTGCCTGGTCAATAGTTTCATATAAAGCATAGTCTTTTATTCTTCAGATTCGGGCTTCTTTGAGAATTTTTTTGTAAAATATTAATAAAAATCTGATGATGTGGCCAATACAGTACCTTCCGCTAGTTAATTTTTACCTTCCGTCACCTTTAGGTAAGGAAGGTATTGACTTTGGTCAAAAAATTCGGTGGTGAGTTTTTGATGAATAAGCACGTTTTAGGGTCCCTAGAATACGATTTTACTATTTTTACGATGATGTCTGTGTGTGTGTGTGTGTGTGTGTGTGTGTGTGTGTGTGTGTGTGTGTGTGTGTGTGTGTGTGTGTGTGTATGTCTCTTTCTCTCTCTCTGTGTGTGTGTGCGTGTGTGTGTGTGTGTGTGTGTGTGTGTGTGTGTGTGTGTGTGTGTGTGTAACAAAATTTTCGTCTACGATAACTTCCATACTACAATTCTAAAAATTGTAATTCTTTCATATTTCTCTTCGTTACATCCATGTGAAGAGCTGATTAGATTTTGGTTAGAATTGGAGAACCGGAAGTACTCTCATTTGAAGATTTTAACAGTTTTTCTTGAAAAAACTATGTTAAATATCATTTTTTCACATTTAACGTTATTATAAATATTAAAGAATATTTTATTCTCTATACGATTTGACTGCACTTTATACTTAATATTAAATGGATATAGAGTTAAAAAATTATAAACAAATTAAATTTCATAAAGTACCCAAAGCTATAGAAACAGCTACTACATTAAGAAAATTTTGATTGATTTGATGTCAGTGTCAAGTGAAATTGACATAGTGTATTTGTCTTATAATTTTAGTGGAAATAAAGGATCTTTTGCAATAAATTTTCTATATGGAAATTGCATAAAATACATGCAACTGCCGGAAGGTAAAGTACAAGAAAAAGAATCTTTAGCAAGGAATTTTCTGTATGAAATTTGTACAAAATACATAGAACTGACGGAGGTAATGTGCTGGCCACATCAGATTTTTTAATTTAAATACTTACATAGGTATTTATATATTTACGCATGCTGGAAACTATATTTAGTTCTTTTCCATATAACTATTGTTCAATTTTTAAATTATATATTATTTTATAAACTCATCCATAAAATATATAGAAAAAGTATTAATAAAAACCTGTAGAAAATTTAATATTCTTTAATTTTCATAATATTGTAAATTGCGAAAAAAGAGATATTTCGAAGAAAAACTATTTTGAACTTCAAGTAAAGGGCCATTTCCGATTATCTGATTTACACCAACACTAATGGCTTATTTCCATATTAGAATAAGGTAGAAATATATGGTTTCAAAATTTTCTTAATTACTACGTTTACATGCAGTTTTCAAAATGGTTTCAGTTTTCAGTCAAAATCACACAAAACTGTTTACATGCAATTTTCAAAACAAGTTTAAAAATTGATTTGAAATCAGTTTCGGTGCATGCGCATTTAGCTGATGTAAGTGACAGATCCTCTTCACTCCAAATACTTCGTTTTGCTATTCTAATTATTTTTTTATAGGTACTTCGTACCACTACGCACTAAACCTACACAACTGTCAGTATATTTGATGGTTAGTAACACAAAGCGACAGAAACGTTATGCTCTGTACGCATGCGCAGTATCGAAACTGAATTTTAAGCGTTTACATGAGTAGTTTTGAAACTAATTTTCAAGTCCAACCCATGAATTTTAGTTTTGGTTTGATATAATTCAAAACCGTTTTGACACTGTATACATGGCGTTTTCAAAACTAAAAACGTTTTAAAAACGGTTTCAAAACTGCATGTAAACTCAGTAAATGATAGTATTGGAGTTAGAGTGGAGGATCCGTACACACAACCATACAGACATATACAGACATAATCGTCAAAATAATAAAATTGGAGTCTAAGGGCCTTAAAACCTGGTCATTTACCAAAATCTCGATGTGCGATTTTTAGCATGATCCCTATACCTCCCTTACCAAGGGTAGCGGGAGCTAAAAATATGTTATATTTAATAATTACAAAATTCAATCTTACTTTCCTTATATGTTTAATCTTTTAGTGCACGTTCAAATGCTTTTAATTTGTTGAAAGA
Source organism: Harpalus rubripes (assembly GCA_963082715.1). Taxonomy (NCBI): domain Eukaryota; kingdom Metazoa; phylum Arthropoda; class Insecta; order Coleoptera; family Carabidae; genus Harpalus; species Harpalus rubripes. The sequence goes on from OY720449.1 coordinate 37,533,802, forward strand.
GTGGAAAATTTCTTAATATGTACATTTGCCTTTGTGTCGATTTAGTATATGGTGCGTGACTTAATATTTATAGCCTTTCAAAATAGCTTCAAGAAAGTAATAACTTAAATTGAAAGTAAATTATATTGAGCTAAGGATATTTGCGTACGACATTCATTTATTCATAAAATAGTATAGCCAGCCTTTGTGTCAATATGTATTTAGCTTTTTCCTATTAAATAATGAATTTTTTTGATATTATTTCGTGAATTATTTATCGATAACAGTATCAATTATAATTACAAACAATGGCACAAATATTTTTATTAAACTTTAATTCAGGACCATTTGTTACAGATTGCAATTAATAATTTAATAATAGGGTGGAGCCCACCAGCATTACTGGTAATTAAAAATAATGAATTAATTTCATGACAGTTTTACGAACAATAAATTTATCCAATCAATGACTTAAAAAAACTATTAATTATTGCAGTCGCAACTCAACGTCATCAGCCCATTTATTTAATATGACACAGATTTAATGATCGTTTATTTTACGTACATAAAATATGCCGAAGCATCATCAAAATATATATGCCAGTATTGCTGCTCGTTTTTCAACATGTACCATCTGCAAAAATAAAATAAAATTTATGGTTCGACGCCATTGTTTGCGTTAGAATAACCTTTAAATATTTTAACATTTATTTATTGAACCGATTATATATGCTACAATGCTATTTATTATATATTAGACAAAAACGGAATGTCATAAATAAAATCCAATTTCGCAACATGTTATATTATGAAACCATATAAAATTTAAATTACATTTTTATTCCAATTCGTAACAATTTGTTTTTTAAAATTATATTTAACTGAAATTATATTGCCGCACATATGTATATCATTTAAATAAACATTTACTTTGATACAAGATACAATATTATTTTCTGTTTGGAAAATATAGTTCACCTGTCAAGGCAGCCAATAGACTTGTCATATTTGGTTACATTTTGAATGAGTGCTTTCTGACCTAAAATATTGCTAATAATTTAATTCATCACGATTTTGAAATTTGTTCAGTCGTATCCTTCATCAAGAAACATAATTAAAAGTCACTAATTTTCATAAATTCATGGTTAATTGCTAGTTTCGAGTAACTTGACTTACGACAATTCTGAGTAGGAATTGCAATCATAAAATCAATGAAATGATAAATTGTATTTATAAAAACTGTCGATAATTATAGCAAAACTAGAATTTGCCTGTAAAGTTGTATTACGAATATAATAATTATTTGTGATATGTACAAAAGCAGACACATTGTTAAATGAAACGATACTTCTTGACGTTTACATATTTTACATGTACTACTGGCTGCCATTAATTTAGTTCTCTAAAATTCCGTTGATGTCGTATGCTATTCTGCAAGTCCCAATAGCAATTGTTTACGACCCAAATAAGAACTACATGATGATGATGGTAATGAAAATGTAATAGAATTCATATGAGAAGATGCTATTTATTTCTTTGTATGAAGTAAGTAAAGATATATTATGTATATGTAACGGTCATATGGTCGTGCGATCGAGAGTGCTCGCCTGGAATTAGAAGGTTTCTCGTGTGGGACTCATTCGATTCCCACACGAGTCAGTTTTTGTTAAGTTTATAATTATAAAATACACAGATTTACTTCTATTATTAATTATTTTTATTTAAACTCTACATTTGACAATCCATCAATTAATTATTTTTCTACATATATATTCCTATGTTTTTTTTATTATTTACATTTCATGGCTAAACGTTATTATCTTAAAAATTATATTTGTTTATCATTCATAACAACACTCCCTCTTGAACAAAACATATATAATTTTTATTATTATTTTAATCCATATTCTTCTGTGAAATATCCATGTCTTTCTTTTGGTACAGCTTTGGTTAATACATCTGCCAGCATTTCTTCTGTGCTTTTGTAGATAACTTCGACGTGTCCTTTTTCTATATGTTCTTTTATAAAATGAAATTTTATATCTATATGTTTAGATTTTTGGCTAATTATTTCATTCTTTGATAATTGTATTGCTCCCATATTATCGCAATAAATTTTTATCGGTTTTCTTACAATTTCAGGATCAATTTCTTTTATTAATTTTCTCAACCACAATGCTTCTTGTATAGTAAAAGATAGTGCCATATACTCGGATTCAGTTGTAGATAATGCAACTGTACTTTGCTTTTTACTGAACCACGATATTAAACCTCCATTTATTTTAAAACACGAGCCAGTGACAGAATGTCTATTTTCCAAATTTGCCCAATCTGCGTCACTATAGCCTTCTAAATACTTATTTTCTTTTCCATCAAATTTTAATTTATAATCTTGAGTCTTCTTTAAATATCTGAATATTCTTTTGACCGCTGTCCAGTGACATAATTTAGGATCTTTGTTGAATCTGCTGACTGTTCCCACTGCAAAGGAAATATCTGGCCTAGTTATTTGAGACACATATAATAAACTTCCAACCGCTTCTTGGTACGGCCATGTAGATTTCATATTTTCTGTATTTTTATGACACTCACAGTTCGTGGTTAGTTTTACATTGACATCCATTGGAGTACTTACGGATTTGCAGTTCTCCATTCCAAACTTCTCCAAAAATTTTTGTATATAAATAGATTGATCTAAATATATTGCCGATTGAACTCTTGTTATTCTTATACCTAGTATACTTTTAGTTTTTCCTAGATCTCTCATGTCAAATTTTTCCATTATCTCCTTCTATATTTTATCTTTCATATTTTCGTCATTGTAAAAAATCAGTAGATCATCCACATAAACTGCCACAATTAATATTTTCGTATTCTCTTTTCTCGTGTAAATACATGGATCTGCCTTTGATCTAGTAAATTTTAAGTCTTCCATTTCTCGATTAAAACTTTGATTCCAGCAACGTCCGCCTTGTTTTAATCCGTACATTCCTTTATTCAATTTCCATATTTTAGATGTATTATTTTCTTTATAAAACTCTTCTGGTGGTAATACATATATTTCTTCATCTAGTTTTCCTTGAAGGTACGCTGTTTTTACGTCCATCTGTTCTATTTTCAAATTTTCTTTAGCTGCAAAAGAGAAAAGATATCTTAGTGAGGTATACTTTACTACTGGAGAATAAATTTCTTGATAATCAATTCCTTCTTCTTGAGCATATCCTTTGACAACAAGTCTAGCTTTAAATCGATGGATGCCATCTATTTCATTTTTTTTGATTTTAAAAATCCATCTTGTTTGTAGTAATTTTCTATCAGGTACAGAAGTAACTAAATCATAAGTTTTGTTTTGTTCAAAAGATTTTAGTTCTTCAATTATCGCTTGTTTCCATTCAGATGAATTTGCGCCAGATAAAGCTTCTTTTACGGTTTGGGGTTCGATGCTTTGAGCTTCTGAAAAATAAGTTATTTTTCTTTGTTTTTTAATTCTTGTAGATCTTCTTAAATTTATTCCTTTTTCTTTCTCAATTTGTTCTTCTGGAGTTTCTTTATTCTTCTATATTATCACAATCCTTCTTGCTAGTTAAAATTACATGTGTATTTTTTGAATTTTTGCAGTCATCTTCTCTAATATTTTCTATTTCTTTTCTTGAATTATTGCTGTCATCTTCTTTAATATTTTCCATTTCTTCAAAAAAATGTACATCTCTGCTTATTGTTATCCTTTTTGTAATGTGATTTATTAATCTATATGCTTTAATGTTTTCACAATATCCCATGAATAGCAGTTTTTCAGACTTTGAGTCCCATTTTTTTCGTTTCTGTTTGGGAATATATACCATTGCTTCGCATCCAAAAATTCTTAAATAACTTAAATTAGGTTTCTTGCCGCTCCATACTTCTTCTGGTGTTTTTCCTTTTACTGAAATTGTTGGACTCCTATTTTTTATATAAACTGCAGTTGATAAAGCTTCTGCCCAAAAATCTTTTGATAATTTTGAATCAATGAGCATACTTCTTGCCTTCTCAATTAGCGTTCTCATCGCTCTCTCTGCTACTCCATTTTGTTGGGGGGAGTATGGTGCTGATAACTGATGTTGTATACCTGATTCAGTCAAAATTTGAGCAACATCTCCGTTTACAAATTCACGACCGTTATCAGGCCGTATTGCTTTAATTTGCTTACCAGTTTGTCTTTCAACTAAAGCTTTAAATTTCAAGAAAGTGTTTTTAACTTCTGATTTTTGTTTTAAATAATATGCAAATACTTTCCTTGAAAAATCATCAATAAAAATTAGTAAATATCTAGCTCCTCCGATGGATTGAGTTTCCATGGGTCCACAAATATCCGTGTGTACAAGTTCAAGTATATCATTTGACTTTGTTTCGCTTTTATGAAAAGGTAACCTTGCATGCTTTCCTTCTATACATACTTTACATGGTCCATCTTCAATTTTCATTTTTTCTAAACCATTTGCCATATTTCTCAAATATTTCATTCCTTTTCTACAAAGATGACCCAGCCGACGATGCCATAAAAAACTATCTTGATATGCGATGCATACTCTTTCTTTTTTCATTCTTCTTGTATTGATTTTGTATACACCGTTTTCTATCGAAGCAGTCGCTACAATATTTCCATTTGATTCTTCTATTATTCTTCCCCATATTTATCAAATAAAACTTTATAGCCCTTACTGACTATTTTTGGCACTGACAATAAATTTGCTTTCATTTGGGGAACATATAAGACATCTTGTACTTTTACTTCTTTTTCAATTCCATTTACTGTCACTTGCATTGGGACTTCACCTTTGGATTCTGCTTTTAACTCTGAACCATCTGCTACGGTTATCACCATGTTTGTTTCTTTCGTATTTTCTTTCATCCATTTTTTGTTGTTTGTAATATGAGTTGATGCGCAAGAATCTAAAAACCAAATATCAGATTCATCTGATTCCGTTTTGTTAAAAGCTTGGAACGCGTTTTGTTTTGAGTAATTTGTATTCTTGGTTCTAGCATTTGTTGATGAGGAATCTTTCTTGGATCTTTCTCTATATATACAATTCGTTGCAATATGTCCAGTTTTCTTACAAATAAAACAACGTGTATTTGCGTTTCTATATGTACAATTCGTTGCAATATGTCCTATTTTGTTACAAATAAAACAACGTGTAGGTACTTTCTTTGAAAAATCTTTTTTCTTGCTTATTAAAGCGGTTTCACCTTCTGTTTGTGAAACATTTTCTTTTATATCTTGCAGTAACTTTACTTTGATCGCATCACCACTTATTTCTATTCCCGAACTCTCTATACCCATTATCATCGGTTTATATTCTTCGGGTAATCCCGCTAGAAGTAATGTTCCAACCCATTCGTCTTCTATTTTAAATCCAATATTATTTAATTTATGTGCTGTTGTAATAATTTTGTTAACATATTCATCAACATTTTTACAATTGTTTAATTTAGTGGATACTAATGTTCTTAAAAGACCTACTCTTCTAGTTAATCCACTATCTTCAAAAGCTTTTTCTAAATTAAACCATGCTTCTTTAGCAGTTTTGGCGCTATTTAAATGTGAATAATTAATAGGATCCACACATAGTATAATTTTAGATTTTGCTGTCCTATCCTTTTTCTTGTCAGCACCTTCTTTGGGAATGGGACCTTCTATTACTTCCCATAAGTCATCCAATTCTAAATAAGCCCTCATTGCAATTTTCCATGTGGAATAACTTTCTCTTCCTACGAGCTTCTCGATATTTGGAAGATACGCCATTTTTTAAAATTTAATTACAACAAATAATGTACTGTGCCCATAACCTGTTAAGTTTATAATTATAAAATACACAGATTTACTTCTATTATTAATTATTTTTATTTAAACTCTATATTTGACAATCCATCAATTAATTATTTTTCTACATATATATTCCTATGTGTTTTTTATTATTTACATTTCATGGCTAAACGTTATTATCTTAAAAATTATATTTGTTTATCGTTCATAACAACAGTTTTTAACAAAAACCAGGTGGGTCCGAGTGGCAGCAGAGGTCACTTAAGCTAGTTTGCATGTAACGAGGGTGCCAACAGAGCGCACTAAAAATGTCTCTGTAAATTCTATAAGTAATGTAATATATGAAATTTGACAAATAAATACATTATTGAAAAACTATGTACATGTAATAATTTTTTTAAAAACTTTCGACTTGTAATCATGAATAATCCTCGTTCGAACTGAGTAGATACCTATTTGAACAGATTCTCTAACAGGTTTAGCAAAAATAATTTACTTTAATTACGTGCTCATTTGTCGTCAATAATCATACATTTTATATTGCCATTCTTACGTGACGAACATTATACATTTGACAGAACGAGATTGTATATAATTCTTGTTAGTTTTTAATAAATTTTTTATATGGTTATTAAATATCTATTAAAAGTTTAATTATAAACAAAAAATACGCCAGTTCGACTTGTAGCGTAAATAAAGTAAAAATGTAATTATATATCCGATCGTGATAACAAACTATTTGTTTTAAGCGTTTTTGCTGCATTTGCATCGTAGCAGGCGTTGAAAAATCACATTGCGGCCATGCGGCAAGTGATTTAAGTGCGCGGGTGCACGAAGCACGGCGCACTGAACGTGTTTAAAGTATTAGCGGCAAGCAGAGCCCTTTCTCCTCGACACTTCATTCGTGTAAAGGGGCCCATACATTACACGGAGAAGACTACAAAGCCAAATTGCCAGAATTCTAAGTGGGTCCCGTACATCGTATACGATCACCCAAATTGCAGCCTCTTTTCTATGGAATAAATTTACCGTATCTGCAATACGACTACATTACATATAGTCAGAAAAATTGACTCTGTCGCGTCCAGCAATAAAATTATAAGTATTGTAATTATGACAAAGCGGCACATAACTGTCACTGCTTGCTTTTACATTAAATGCTAAAGTGCCATTATACCGCTCTTTTGAAAGGAAGACATGTATTGAATGGATTCCCTGCCGTCTCTGTATAGAAAAATAATAATCTTACTGTTCCTTTAACATAAATGCTATTTTTGTTTGAAATACTTTTTGAAACTACAGTTTTGTTCCCATAAGAAATTGTTTGAAATAAAAATAGCAATTATGTCTCGTTTATGAATAGACTGTATATTTTCAATTAAATCCAGATCTATTGAATCATTGGTACGAATATTTTATTGGTATCCATGCATGTAATGAAAAATGAACACATATTTACATATCCGCAGGTAGATTCACAGTGTTCATACAAAATTCACACATTGCTTAATTATCCGAAATTTATCTCTATCATACAATTCCATTAAAAAAGCAGTGGGTTATACTTCACTGACATGGAAGGCTAAACTGAAATTTTCAAATATCATTTTCGTACTATTAGAACAACGTAATTTACCGCTTATTATATATCGGGTGTGCACCGAAAACCGGAATCTAGATAGGCGTTTAACATGTAATTGAAATAATTGCGGTTATTGCTTGGTTTTCCCGTAAGAGCAAACTACAAAAATAAAAAATTGTACTGAATTAAATTTTACATTAAATAAGTTTAAATTCGATGTCACAGCACATCTGCAACAAAACGTATTTCATATATAAAATGTTACAATTTCGTCAAGAATCAAACAGCCATGGAAATAAAACATAATTATCAGTTTAAAAAATATTTCCACTAATGGGATTTTCAAGTATCAAGAGATGACATTGATCGCATTAAACAATGATTTGTTGATATTTGTAAGCGTAGCATTGCTGTCAATTGTGTTTCTTTAGTATTCGTATTATTTTCTCATTTATTAGTATTTTATAATTATAATTCAAGCATGTATAATAGTGTTTTTGTAGTCATATAGTTGTAGTTTCATGTAAATGTCCAATGTGTAGGTACCACTGTTTGTAGTTCTAATATTCGCCGCTAGTTGGCGTTTTCTTATTTGAAAATCTCAACAATATTATTGTACAAACAATTTTTTCTTCTGGACTGTACTCGTATATATACATTTTATAACATTCAATTCAACTGAATTTAATCATTTAATGATCTTCGATACTGTTGCTAATTTAATAATATTGACAGTTCGATGAAATAATATTATCCAATCGATGTCAAATTTAAATCTTACCTTTCAAAGAGTACAAACAAAATTACTTTTAATAAGTAATTCATTTCTCATAAAGAGCTAAAATTACACTAGTTTTGTCATTTTTCGTACTTTTAATTTCTTCTTAAGCTTAAACTGTAGCTGAATACTCGGTTTTAAGATTTCTTGTTAAATGGCAAATCACTCCATAATTTTTTAAATATTATCACACCAGCAATGGTAACTAGATTTTTCTATGTAAACAAAAAAAATCTGATGTGACCAACACATGACCTCCCGTCAATTCCATGTTTGAAATAGCAATGAACTTTAAGTAAGTATCACTTCCGGTTGATCGTTCGTAAACAATATCTAATTTGTTGTTCCAATAAATAAAAAAGTCCGTAATACCAAATTTTGGATTATATTTTATTATGTTTTTCCTCGAAAATCTGTTAAGAGCTCCAAATTAAGTACCACTTCTGGTTAATCATATAGGTATGGTCAAAATCTAATGTTGTTTCAAATTATACACCTGTTTTAAATATCAAATTTCACAAGTTTTGGATCACGCATTAAAATATTTTTTCAAGAAAATCTGTTTATAGCTTCCTGTAAAGTAGTACTTCCGGTTTATCAATTTTAGAAAACATCTAATATGTCGTTCTCATTAATATAAAAGTCTTAAATACTAAATTTGAAAAGTTTGGATTGTATCAATTTATTTTTCGCGAAAATCTGTTCAGAGCTTCAAATAAAGTATCACTTCCTGTTTATAAATTTCAGCCAAAATTTAATATGTTACTTCCCGTTATATAAAAGTCTTAAATACCAAATTTAACAAGTTTTGGAATATATCATAATATATTTTTCACAAAAATCTGTTCAGACTTCAAGTAAAGTATCACTCCTGATTTATGAATTTTAGAAAAAAATCGAACATGTCATTTTTATTTATATAAAAGTCTTAAATACCATATTTATAAAGTTTTCGATTGTATTAATTTATTTTCCATGAAAATCTGTTCAGAGCTTCAAATAAAGTATCACTTCCGGTTTATCAATTGTATCCAAAATCTAATATGTTGCTTCCCATTATATAAAAGTCTTAAATTCTAAATTTGACAAGTTTTGGAATATACCATAATATATTTTTCACAAAAATCTGTTCAGGGCTTCAAGTAAAGTATCACTTCCGATTTATGAATTTTAGAAAAAATCGAACATCTCACTTTTATTTATATAAAAGTCTTAAATACCTAATTTATAAACTTTTCGATTGTATCAATATATTTTTCAAGAAAATCTGTTCAGAGCTTCAAATAAAGTATCACTTCCGGTTTATCAATTGTATCCAAAATCTAATATGTTGTCCCCCTTCATATAAAATTCGTAAATACTGAATTTGACAAGTTTTGGAGTATATCATAATATATTTTTCACGAGAATATATTCAGAGCTTCTAGTAAAGTATCACTTCTAATTGATTAATTTTAGCCAAAATCTAATATGTTGTTTAGATGATATAAAAGTTTCAAATACTAAAATTAAAAAGTTTTGGATTATATTTTAATATAGTTTTTCATTAAAAACTGGTACAAGCTTCAAGTAAAGTATCACTTCTATTTATCTAATTCTACCCAAAATCTAATCAACTCGTCATATGAATGCAGGAAGCTTAAATACGGAAAATAGATATATTTGTAAGTTTGTTATAAAGTTATCGTAGAAAAAAAATCGTCACACGCACACATATACATACACACACCATCGTAAAAATAGTAAAAACGTGTTGTGGGGACCCTAATTCGTGCTTATATACTGAAAACTAACCATCGAATTTTTGGCACGATTAAATTACCTCCCTTACCTACGGTATGACGGGAGGTAAAGAGTGTATTTGTCAGTAAAAAAATTATATTTTTTTAATATAAATACGTCACGTATGTTATTATTTGACAATTGTGGATAAAGTATAGTATTCTATTCGCATGTAATGGCTATTACTCATTCGAATGATTTACATCACTTGCCTTTCGGCTCGTGATGCAAACGTCATTCTCATGAATAATAGCATACATTACATGCTCATTGAATAATATACTACACTATATCATACTGTCACGAAACTGTCATATTGTGTTTTATTTCCATGACCGTCTGATTCTTAACGAAATTGTAACATTTATTTATTAAATATCTCGTGCTGCAGATGTGCTATTGCATCGAATTTCAAATTATGTTGAGTTTAATTCAAAACTTTTTATTCTTATAGTATTGCTCTAAAAGTTGCAGGAGAGCCAATATTCGCACATATACAAAATCCTTTGTTAAACTCCTATATTCCGGGTTTCGGTGATCGGTGAACACACTGTGCATAATACTGAAATAATCATGGTTGTAAAACTTGTAGTTCGATGTTATTACGATATCTATGAGAAAAATTCGGTCTTTACAATTATTAAAAAATAGATGTCGTCGTGTAGTATTCTGAATAAATTATTTCTCCGTTGAGGAAGTACAAATTCATAAGTAAATGTTCCGATATCATGTTTAAGAAATATTACATATACTACTCGTATTTGATTATATTTTTTCAACAAATTAACAATACAATACCCGCAAAACAAAAGAAAGAGGTATCACTTACGCTAGGCTGTGAGGAAGAACAGTAAAAGACAAAGAAAAATAGAGTACATATAGTCTAAAATAAATTCTAAATAAAATTTATAAATTTCACTTGTTTCGCATCACATTGTACGTAAGTAACAAACGTCAGTCAAATAAATTCACGGCAAATTAAATCAATAACAGAGGAAGCTGACTGATCTAATCATATGAATTTAGCTACTCGTAGGTACTGGGAATGTAACTTCAAAACATTATTACATAAATTATTTTTTATTTGACTTATTTCAGTGAAATACGTTATAAATAAAAAATTATAATAGTTTTTTAAAACGCTTGGCCTTGGAAACCACCATTGCTCGTCTATACTCCTAATGCAAATTGTATGCTTCGTGCATTTGCCAGTGCAAAAGTGGATATGACCAGATGTGTTTGTTTCTGATGGCCCAAAGTGTTTATTTCCAATGTTTAAATGGAACAAAAGTGACGCCTGTAGTGCTCTCACTGCTACAGGTTTAAGATCCCGCAAAGGATACCTGGGCAACGCACTCTGCGGTACGCATATATACGGTATGTAACAACTGGGCGACGGACAACTAGGCGAATCAAGTGGAAGATGGTTAATTGGGCGTTATAGGAATTATAGTAGATTTTTTTGCAACAGAAAAATATAAAAAAATGTGACGCTCTGATTTATCTAATCATACCTTAACCTAACACATAATTTTATGATGATACAAATCTTTTATTTTATCGCCCAGGTCGCCGGTGTCCAGTCGGTTGTCGCCCAGTTATGTATCACTTAGTTGTCTCTCGCCCAGTTGACCATTTCTCAGTCGCCCTCATCCAGTTTACTGTATCCCACATAGTCATTAATTAATTATGCGAATAAATGTAGATTGACACATTCAGTAATGGATAATGCAATGGAATGTAATCTAGTTGGCGTTGTGTAGAGAAGTGAAAGTGCATGTGTCAAATGTCAAATTGCGAGAAATAATAAATAGTCTTTGAATGAAATATTTTAATCTTTAAAATAACGCTCCAGAATAAAACCGAAACATAACATGGTGTCAGGTTAAACCAAAACGGCAAAAAATAAAAGTAAAATAAAAATAGAAAAAAAGTTATGTAGGTAAAAAAAGCCAAAGAGAGGTTAGAAAAAACCACGAGGTCGAAATACAATTGAAGATATGCACGCAGAAACTTTACAAAGAGAAGTGTAAGGGTTGAGGGACACTCTTGAGAGGTTTGTTATTCAACAAGTTACGCAAACGAAAAATTTTGCCGGATCAGTACCGGCACCAGAAAGATTTATTTTCCGTAAACAAAATTGGACGCGATGGATAATCCATTACGAAAAATATCGAGAAGTGTGCGAATTAAGCTCTCTACCTCTTCGAGTAGAGGTGACAAATCTATTTTTGCATATGGGCCAAGAAGCGGATATTGACAGTTATGACGATGCAAAGAAAATTTTATACGAATGGCAAAAACCTGCAACTTTGAAAGTAGTAAAAACGAGAATAAGAATGTCGAAGATGTAACCTGAAAACAAGTCATCAAGTAACGAAGTGTTCAGCCTTCGGCAAAAGTGCAATAAATGTGGTACGCTGCAGTGATAAGTTAAATTTGAAATATGTAGACAATGTAGAGACCACGGAAAATGAAATAGCGCTACTCAAAATTATTTAAAGGTTTGGGAAAACGGAAAACTTAGCATAAAATACGACTGTTACCTGATGCAGTGCTGTATTCAGTAACAACGCCAAGAATAGTGCCGTTGAACCTAATGGAAGCAACGAAGCACGAGTTAGAGCGTATGGTCAAGGAGGACACCATAGAACGTATCTATGAGTCATTGGAATGGTGCGCGCCTGTGGTCCTAGCACAGAACCCGAACGGAAAAAATAGAATGTGTTCCGATCTAACAGAACTGAATAAATTTGTGCTCCGAGAGAGATGTCAGTTGCCTTCAGTGGAAGAGACTTCGTCAAGATTTCAAGACTCACGTGTTTACACAAAATTAAACTTTTCGTCGGGATTTTGGCAGTTAGAATTGTCGCTGGATTCGCGAAAATTTACCACATTTATTAATACCGTTTGAACGTTACGCAGAAAAAAACGATTGTGTTTGGCATTACAAGTGCGCCGGAAGTATTCCAAAAGACAGTAAGTGGAGTTATTGACAAATTAAATATTAGAAATGTACTTGTTCATGCAGATGATATATTGGTGTCGGACCGAAATAAAGCTGACCACGACAAAACTTTACACATTGTGCTAAAAACTGGAGGAACAATGTTTCACGCTAAATAAACAAAAATGCAAATGGCAATCTTCAGTCTTCAGAAAGTACGTATTTGAGATATGTAATATATGCCAAAGGAATATGCGTAAATAAAAAAATGTGCGATTATCGAATACAAAATACCCGAAAAATAGAAAGGTGTCAAAGATTCTTGAGTTTGATTAATAACGTTGGAAAATTTGTTAACCAGGTTGCAGATAAAACAATATTTACGCGAGAATTATTGCGCGGCGATGGACATTTTGTATGGACAGAGGCACATCGACAAGAGGTCGATCGACTAAAACAAGAAATAGCATTTATACCCGTTTTAATGAAATTTAACACAGTACGACAGAGCAGAATATCAGCTGATTCGTCATACGGGATTGGCGGCACGCTAGAATAATTGCAAGATAATAATACGTGGCAACCTATATATTTTTGCTCGCAATCATTACGCGAAAGTGAACGTAAGTACGCACAGATAGAAAAGAAGCATTAGCGGTGTTGTGGACATGTGAAAGATTACAACAGTACTTAATAGGACATACATGTGAATGTGGTGATAAACGATTTTGAGAATGAATATAATTACACAAGCTTAAGGAAGCACAGTCATGCGATATAGAAATGACAGAACTTTGAGAATACATAGTTAGCGGATGGCCAAAGAATAAACAAAATTGTTCGCTAGAAGTTACAGGTAACGTGATGAAATTAAGTGCCAAGAAAATATAATATTAATGAATAATCGAATCTTAAAACAAATTCCTTGTATAAATACAGCAAATAAAGATATGGTGGAAATATGCGAAAAATGCTCAAAACAAGGAACACCAGGTACCGAACCAATGATACTATCATAAATCCTAACACGACCTTGTTATATGGTAGGAATCGATTTGACAATATGGAGGAAAAATTTATATAGTTATCCAAGACTATTACAGTAAATACATTGAAATGAAGCAACTACAAGGCATACGAGCAGTAGATACCATACTATTTTTTAAAAAACGTTCGAACGGCATGGAATTCGAAATATTGTAAGATCTGATAATGCAGTTCGATTAAAGTGAGTTTCAAGAATTTGCAAAGCAATATCAATTTAAATGGGTAAGCAGTAGTCTAATTTACCAACAGAGTAACGGCCAAATAAAAATATACTGAACGTAGTGAAATAAAAGCCAGGAAAGAACAACTAGGATTAGTTCTTGAGGATTTCCAACCCTCTGTGGGTAGGTAAATTGCAAGTGGAGATCTCACCTAAAAGTTGCACGCGGAGATCTCACTTAAGTTAGCGGGCGGCTTGTAAAGTGAAAATTGCCTCAGTTGCAGAAATACAGTGTGTTCAAAAAATTTTTTAACTCGGAGTAGGCTATAAACAGTGAACACATGTCTGATCATTATTTAGTTCAAAAGTCAAGTTGTCAAAATTGATCTTAAAATATAATTTTAAGGAGAAAAGACAATAAGAAAGGATACAGTATATTTGCATTCGCCGTTTTCTAATTTGCTTCAATTTCTAAAATAAGATCTTTAGATAACATTTTTGAGAATATCTCATGTCAAATTTAAATTTAATTAAATATTTTTAAATTGAGCACACTGTATTGTAGTTAAATTCCGGAACCTCCAGCGGAAACACATTTCCATGTGAACTGAACGCGACTTAAATCCCTCCAAAGAGGATAAAATCGACAAATCGGCACGAAGAAATGCCACGTCCAGTTCTCACAACATCTCGGAACGGAAGGATGAATTTTTAGCAAAAAGCAGCTCAACCGAAGAAATCAGGTTTATCTACGACGGACCTCAGTATTGAAGTGTAAGAGGGCAGTAGACATAACCAAAATAACTGGAACGTCGGTCAGATTGTCTAAAAGATGGTCGCCAAGGAAACGAACTGTAACAAATTTATTTATAATAATAAATAAATATGACAACAGGACCCGACTTTGTGGTGTTCGAATAAACGAGTCTCTACTGTATACCGTAAATGCAAATTTTATCAGAGCAGATGTAGTACTTCCCAGTGAGTGTGTGTATATATTGTACGTAAAGTAGTAAAAATATTGGAATCGTCACGTGTGTGGGCTCTTTCCTTAGAGTATTAGCAGCTTCCACGACAGAAACGTTAGTAAAGCAGCCCTTTACCGAACAGTTCATTCGTATAAGAAAATCGCGACGCCCAGAGACTTAGGGTTAACTTGCGGTGATATATCAGACGGAAAAATGTTGGTAATAAAGATGTAAGCCGAGCTGCTGCTGCCTGCCTTCCCACCGTTAATCGATAAAGAATTTTTTGGCGAAACGCGGATTCCTGTTGATATACAAATACAGCTGCAGAAAACTAAACTATAAGTGACTTATACTCTTGTATATGAGCTCTCCTTGGTTTATTGTTTACTTACGAGAATTCTATGAACAGTAGTGTTGAAGTTTCACAGAATCCATGTGCGGTATAAATAAATGAATTATAGCTATATGCATGGGATAAGAAACTTATTGATAGATAGTAAAATGTCTAAAAAAAATTATGTAGACAAGGTACATTAATCATGAGAGTAAATGGAAATTATGGCACCAGTTCTCATACAGTTTTTTTTAACAAGTGCTATATCTATTATGAAATTTGTAGCACAAAAACTTTAGACAGTACACATTAACATTTGAAAAACCGTGAATCGTGTTAGGTTGAGATTTACATATCTATAAAACCTTCATTTATATCAATAACAAATGGGGCTTGTTAATTTCCAGTCAAAAACACATTCGAATGCTATTTTGTATTTTAAACAATGTTTGGATGGTTTTCAGAAAGATAAATCGGATATCTTGCACAGACTTAACATTGTAGGTAACTACTAATGAAACATAGGCTAGTTACTATACAACTGAAACAACAAAAACATCACAGTCGTAACAGCATTTCTGGCATAAAAATAAATAAATAACATTTTATGCCTTTTTGTAGTGTGCAATATTCATACAGGGTGTTTTACAACTTATACATTATACAATATAATTTGATATACTGATTCTTTTTTTTTAAAGAAATTTAAAAAAATGTAATTGAATCATTATATCAAATTACATGATCTGTTACTGTGTGGTGCATAAGTTATAAATTACTCTATATTTGTTATTTTCTCGCATTCTAAATGATAAACATGTTGAACGTATAAACCTATAATCTAATTAATTTATGGAAAATGTTCGATTTATTGAAGAACAAAGAAATGAAAATTTATTATTCATTTGACAAGTGAATACCAGCGAGTGTTTGTCAGTTGTCATGTAACAACTGTCACAGTAGATTCATAAATAGCTGATGACATCGATTGTCAACTACAAGTATATTTTTTAACTAACTTAGATAAGAATGCGAAAATATATGTAAATATATAAGTACTAGTGAATGTTTTCTTGTTCAATTAATTAGTTCTCAAACTACAAGCGATTGAAGTCGATTAATAATTAGTACCACGAATCATATACTAGCAATTGATTGGTTGCCTGGTTTTGTGTCGAGACTCGTGCGTCTTATACGCCTGCCTACAGTGAAATCCTCTATGGACACCACCCGCAGCCATAGTTTTATTGTAAAACTTTGGTCAAACTATTTTAAATTTCTATAATTTATTAGGAAGAAAAAAATGTATTTTATTTATATTATTTATGCTTAGTAATATTTTCTTCGTGAATATATATATATATATATATATATATATATATATATATATATATATATATATATATATATATATATATATATATATATATATCAGCTTTGCGGACATGAAGAATTTGTACGCTGTAGAACTAAAAGTTTGTTGATCATAGGTGAGGATATGCTAATTCACACGCCAAATTCGGAATCTTAAAAATCCATATCCCGCTAATTACATAAAATTTTAACGTCGCAATTACACTGATTTTTTTAGTTCATCCTGTTATACAAAAAAAATTAAAAATAGGTATGTACAGGATCACATTGGGCGATTCACAGTAGACGATGTTCAATTGAGCGACTGCCCAAAAATTATTTCAGCGACAGAAAGTTAAAAAAATTTAAACAGGAAACTTGGCGCTTTGATTTTGCTAAACATACCTTAACATAACGTAACGCACGATTTTGTAATTCTATACATCTATTACTTTATCACCCGAATGTTCGGTGCCAACTTGGCAATACTTTATTCATTTATAAGTAATTAAAAAAAAATTGTATCTAGATATTTGTAGAATTTGGAATTATTTATCAGGCTCGTAATTTTATATGAATCACCGTGTATAATTACCTATATTTTTAGTAATACTCTGTATAGTCTATACTCTACACGTCTATACTATCTACAGGCCTATATCAACAATTTAGGTAGACCATCGAGCACCGAAGCTTTATTCGCGTTACCTTTTAGTTTGCATGACAATTAATTTTAGCAATATTAATACTTTCTTAGACCGTCAGCCAAACAAAAATCATTGAAGTAGATCATGAGTTCGAAAAGACTGCAGCAGTATTTTTCATTTGATTAATGGTAATTCGGTCTTTGATCAATACGAAAGTAATTTATTAAAATTACGTAATATGTAAAAATGGTTTGTATACTGCGTATCATTATCATGTATTGTTGTAATTATCTAGCAACAATTTTTTATTCTCTCGTTTAGAAAGTTATGTAGTACGGACAATAAATTTTCTAGCCGAGTTGCTTCCTCGTAGCAATGAAATATAGATCAATCTTTCTTACTAATGATGCAAATAATTAATGAATTTTAAATCTGGCTCATAGCTGTATTGTTCTCAATAAAACTAGCCATTATTAGTGCAGGTATTCGGAATATGCCAATTAGCAAATAGAATCCGTTGATTTATGAGGTAACCATGACTGCATTCCGCCATTCATTATCAGCTGGTCGAAGTGGGGCGCCGTGTAGGTAGGCCTGCGGCCGCTAGGGCAGGACGTCGCAGGATGCTATGCCAGCCGCAGGGGAATTGTCAATGCGAATTAGTCCCCGGTTTGACTGGACGTGTGATTGCTGATGATGCTTCATTATGCCGGATCATTGCGCTAAGATCATTATAAACCCGACGTATTTCTACACTTAACATTAATATGTATGTATACGCACCCATTAATTTAGGTTTCGTTATGAGGCTGTATCTTCATCACAGATCAGGGGTTTCTAAACTACAAATTCCAATTTAGATCTTTAACTTACCAATTTATCACGACTAATGGAACATATATACATTGAAATAGACTTTTGATCTCCACTTTATCTATAAATAATGGAGACACCCATTAATATCGTGCTAAAAATCGCCAAGCGAAAATAATAAGTACTTTTTAAATTCTCTAACAGATTTTTTCATATCCATGGCGCTTGACTATGTAAATAGCAATTAGAACACATCAACTTCACGGCGTAATATACTCCTATAAATCTTACAATTTAATGTGGAATATGCTAAATATTGACGTCATTTATTGCATAAGATTTGGTATCTTGGAGTCATAAAAGTGCAACTTTGACACGAGTAGAATTGTATATATTACAAGAATCAAATACAATGATGGTTATATGTATAAAGCCGAATTCGCACGGCCATGGATTTAGTGATTCAACGCATAGGCTCTGGCTCAGCACTCGCGTGTAAACGGCTGGCTTGCAGTAACTTAGCATTGTTTTGAGCTTTCTTGATTGTAGTCGATAAATGTGTTCAATTCCTACGCCGCGTGACGTTTTATATTAAAATTTACCAAAAGGTTTATTTTTGACTATGGAAATTGAAATATTTGCGATATTTGTTATTATCAAATTGTCAGTATATTAATTTAATAAAGTAAACATTAAAATCCATGTAAATATTGACAGGAATTAGTTTCCAGTTAACAGATCTTTCATCACATTCATTATTCCTTGTACTGACAGCACTTCGATCTAATTTAAACAAGGGGTGTTCTGAACTAAATTTTAGACTAATTTTAAATGAGGTCTATCGTCTCTTGTTAGACTTGGTTTAAAGCAGAACCAGACCAAAGCTGATAAATAAATAACACTGCAGTTTCTAACTGCTATTAAAAAGAATGGTAGTGCTAATGCCTTATATTTATTGGAAATGAATTGTTCACAATTCTGAAAGTTACAAAAATAACTGTATACAAATAAATTTTGTTGGTTGACAATCAAACTGAATTGTATGTTACGTCTTAGTAGTGGCTAAGCAATTCTAACTACTATTTATATTGGGTCTCGTGGCCGCGTGATTGAGTGTCAGGTCGCGAATCTGGGGAACCGGGTTCGATCCCGACCGGCGCCAAATATTTCCAATTTTGAATGACACAAAATTGACCCCTGTGGTGCACTCTATACGCCAACAATGAGTGCCCGTGAGGTGACGCCTGGTAAGCTCCCGAACGGTGAAAATATGTCATCCGATATCTGTGTACAAAGCAGATTGGCACACCTAGCAATGGGTAATAAGCCGTAATGACATATTTATGTTATATTATTTATTTATATATACAACAACAATATTATACAATATAATGTGTACTAATGTAGGTAGGAACATATTTTTGTAAAACACACAACATGGTGGGTGAACACCTGATCCTGGACAACTAAGCTTCAGATTAACATTGCATCTTACGCAGCGAGTGTGTTTTCTTTGCATGCTATTTTAAAATGTAACTAACCATAATTAAATATAAGCCTATGAATTATTTAGTACTAATCAAACAAATCAGTCGTATTTATTAATATATTTTGAAAAATATTAGGTTGAAATAAGTAGCTTGTAGCATTAGGTTGCATTATATTCATTTGAGTTTGTATAAGTTTTTTTTTGTGTATAGTTAAATGAAAACATGAATGTTGAAATTAATATAAATTGAGCTATTAGAATTTTAAAATTTAGAAATATATGTAACAATAATACCTTAATTTGATGAATTTAAGTGGATAAATAATGTGAATCCTTATAAATTGACACATTTTTTGAAGATTATAAATGCCTCTTAAAAATCAATATGAAATCAATAATTAATTAATTAAATTGTAAACCTTCATGGGAAACAAATATAAACTCAAACACAAATACCTATATTTTTTTCTGCTGGAACAACCAACAACGGCACAGAAAGGTGGAAATATTCATTTAAATTTTGTGCTTCTGTTATTTAAAAAATAATGTTATTGTATATAAACATTCTTAATTTATTATAATTGATTGATGGGTGGGGGAGGAGTCAATTTTTAACATATATATTGTAAATTGCAATATTTTATTTGATTTCGTTGCGTTTATGGTGCTGAGACGATGAAAGGACACACATAGAGCCACACCTTATGCCATACCTTTTTATGGAAAACACTATACTCGGTTCACTGTAAGAATATGCCAGGTGCGTCATTTTCTGTGTGCGCGAGAATATTTTAGCCCCATCAACAAACAGTAGCGGGCTTAATAGAAACGAATTCGCATTTATAATATTTTTAAATATAAGCTTGTTTCAATTTATCAACAATTTTTTGTAACAATTAGATAAATGCATTTTTATTAAATACCCAACGTTTCGGCTGCACACATTGATGCTTAATTCTAATCCCGTCGCAACAACAGGTTAATTAGAGAAGCCATAGAGATTTATAAAACCAAGAACAATAATCTTAATCATTGCGACGGATTATAACTTAGTCGAGCATTCCTATATTAAATATGCTGTAATTTGTTACATTGGTTACTTGTTGATAATGTTTTGTTATTATTTATTTTTGTATTTTCCCTGGAGAAGGTAGCAGTCTATGTTGCCGAAACGTCGGGTTTTTTTAAAAAATATAGACTATTAACTAAAAAGATTGTATTATTCTTGTTGTATTCTGAGTTCTGAAATTTTTTAATAATCTCTGTTTATGTTTATCGTAATTTATTGTAATTCGTAAAATAAATGTCTTATTTATAAAACTTACAGCTGAGTGTCAGTTTTCTTAGAAAAGTAAAAAAACGTTCATAAATCTTACACTTCTTTATAGCAAGAAAATTCTTTCCATTTTATATACGATATCTTTCACTAAATAAATTATATGGAAGATAAAAGTCATCCCATATATGTCGTAAAGCATACTTCATGTCCTTTATGTGCTAGTGCTTCATATTTTTAACCACAAATTATAAAACATGTGAGATATAGTCGTTCAGAAAATTAAATAGTGCTTTTATTATATGACAACATATATTATACAAAGTGGTTTCCTTAAAATATGTACATATATGCGTTAAATACATTTAATATAACAAAAAGCTCTTCATGTATTAAAATGTATAAGTATGAGAACCAGAGGAAGTCACCGTTGATAAACATGTTGAACACATAGTGGTCTTTTATAATTCCAGGTTACACAAACTACTCATCATTGTTATCGCTCCAAATGTTTGTTTAGGATACTTCACGTATAGTATTATGTAGAGGGCGAACGGACGAAATATTCCACATTCTCCTTTTGATATACGTAGAATGTTGAAAATTTCTTAATAAGAAAAACTGAAGTAATAAATATGCATAATATATTAACCGCAGAAAACTTTTGTGGTACTTAAGCAGCTAAATCAAAAGTATTTATTATTATTGTCAGTCGTCATGTAAAGCCCACCAAATACCCCAAATAGTCGAGATATAAAACTGAGCTTTCGTGGTATAGCGTTATTTCGAAAGCAGGGGCATTATTTACTAATAATTATAATGATTTCCGGAATTTGATGTTTTCCTCGGCATAAACATTACACATATCAACAAATACTTTGTTTCTTATGTCCAGTTGCACCAAACAGGCATAAATTTTCAGCGACCCTTAAACAAAAAAATGTAAATCGTAATTGTGACAGCAATGCATAATAATTCATTTGACATTTCATTTCGATGCTATATTGTCAATTTAATGAAAGCTTAAAATTTAAGTTACGTTAGTGCAACTGGCCATTAGCAGTAGTTACGTGTAAACAAAAACAGGTTGAAATAGAGAAATGGGCGATTTAAAAAAACCGTTCATAAATTTATGAAATCATTTTGTATTATTTATTTATTTTCAAGGAGATCAAGTGAATGGGGACCAATTTGTCGTGTACCTTTTATTTACGATGCACATCATAATTTAAACATGGCATGCCGTGGCTACCGGCACCAGCTAAATAAAGTTGTCTTCATGTTAAAATTATTGAAATGCTAATAATTACTCTTTTTATGCTGTTACCCTCGCCACGATGATTTTTATTTGCACGAAATTGTAAAATGAAGAGTTCGAACTTGGCTATTTCCCTAATTATCTAACCTAATGAACAAAACGCCGGTTCCCAGATCTGCAGCCGCCATGAACTAACAACCGACAGCACTGCTATTTTTAGGCAACCGTCACTTGCTGCTGAAACATCTCCTATTTTAGTTAAAAAAAAAAAAATGTCATTTACAGGATAGAATGTGGCTCCTGCATGAAGCATTATATAGGGAAAACTTCTCAACCTCTCAAAAAACGTATATATCAACACGAATACCATGCAAATAAATTAAACCATAATCATAGTGCTCTAACTAAACATTCATGTGAAACTGGACATAAATTTAAATATACTGATACTAAAATATTAGATTCTAATAATTGGTATAACAATAGATTAATTAAAGAAACATTTTACATTAATTCAAATCCACAAAAGAATTTAAATTACCAAACTGACTACAAAAACAATTTAAAATATCTAAATCATTTTATTCATAATTATAGAAAAAAATAAATTTCAAAAATAACATAGTAATTTTTAATCCAGTGCATGGTGTTGGCACTATTGGTTCAGGTTGTTGTTCACACTTGCAAGAATATTTTATGGTGTTATATTTCGTTGACTCCCATGTGGAGGAGACGTATTGTCAGTAGAGGTCATCTGACTTACCGTTAGAAAATGATTTTTTATATACAACATGTTAAAGTTTTAAACTAAGTATCCATAATGTAAAAAAGACAAGAATATTATTACCATATTGGCGAGTGGTTTATTTTATAATATATTGTTAAATTGTAATTTAGAAAATAATTTTATAGCTGATGATGGAGAAAATGTTATCTCCGAAACGTTCGATTCATGACAAATAAAAATAAAAAATATTTGTTTAAATAATCGTCAACTTTAAATTCATATTTTGGATTCCTAAGGCTGTTCCAATTCCCGTTTCTTCAAACTTTTAAGGATCCAACTTAACCTCAAAAGTTATATTATAATTAAAACATCCAGAATAGATAAACATTTTGTCAAATTACATAGCAACATCGCCATCATAGATGTTTGATAAAGTAGATTTAAAAGATTATAATAAAATTCGCAAAAAAATATTATGATAACGTTTAAAATTTAATCATTACTAATTTATTGTCAATAAAATTCATAGTTCACACAACTCGCGGGAATGCTTATTCTAGCCTTGTGCTCATGGCTGACCTCGGTATACACATCGGTAATCTAACTCGCTGTAGTGCAGCCTCCCAGCTCGGTATGCAGGTAAATGAGTAAATGTAATACATATACATACATACATACATACATACATACATACATACATACATACATACATACATACATACATACATACATACATACATACATACATACATACATACATACATACATACATACATACATACATACATACACACATACATACATACTACTAAGTAGTAGTAGTAGTAGTACAGGGACGTAACTAGAATTATTTTCTGGGTGGGCCAAAGGTGGGCCAATGAAAAATCTGAGTGGGCCATACTTATATCTTAAGAACATTATTACAATAAAACTAAATTACATATCATCATAAATATATGGATTATAGATAGCACCATAGAAACGGCTCTATGCTTATTTCATGTTTGCAAAATCCAGAATCGGTTTCCAGGAATCATTGTGTAAAATGCAGCGCACATATAAATAAATACATATTTTAATTCAACAATTTAAAAAGATCAAACTAATCTTTATTGAAGTGTCATAATCGATTTCCACATTTTGGTTTTAGATACGAGCCTTTCGTCATAATAGTTCGTCATTGCTTAGAGCAAAATTTTTTTATATAGGTAATTTAATTTTATTTCAATGTTGATAAATAATGTAATAAGAAATTATCAATTTACCATATTCCATATAAAACTTGTCGTAAACGCTAATTAAACATATTTTAATTTTCTAAAATAATATAGGTTTTGAGAATTCCTCTGAAATAGTTGGTATGATATCTATTATTAGTCCAAATACTTTCCTTATACACTTCCATATTACAAATATTTCTTGCGTGTCCAGTATGGTATCATCCGCTAAATTAATTAGCTACATATTAATCAACATTCATCTCAATTCTGTAAGAAAGTTGTTAAATAATAGCAACATTGTTGAAAATTCTAAACAATTTCAATAGAAACAAATGTAACGTGTCATGTTTTATTCAGTGTTTCCAATTATTATTGATTACTTGCTATAGCAATGTTGATAAGAAAAAATAATTTTGCTACAGAATTGGGGCGATTTTTTCAAAAATAGATTTTCCACGGACAGACATTTTTAGCAATAGGCTCACATACAATCTAAAATGTGTATTCTGCAATATGTATGTTTTACATCCACACAAATTGTATTACACGTTCTAAATTATTATCGCTTTTATAAAATAAACTAAATATCTTCAATTTTTTTGGGTGGACCAGTGGGTGGGCCAACAAACCAATGAGGTGGGCCTAGATCCACCAAGCCCCCCCCGTAGTTACATCCCTGTAGTAGTAGTAGTATTAAACTATATCTAGCAAAAAAAAAAAACTCAACGTAAAAACAGTACCAAAACAGTAAAAGATATATAAATCGTCGATTCTAAAGTAAAAAAAATAAGAAAAAGATCAAATACAGCAAAAATTGGAGTGTTTCTCACAGATACAGCGTTACACAATACAATGTTATGATGATCGCACTCTTTGACGGATTAAGGGTTCATACAGGATGTAACAGATAAACAAGCTATCTCTAATAATTTCTATATTATTAAAGATACAATAAAAGACTATAAGGCAATCTTATAGAAGGCCAAGGGGACATACGACTAGAGAAGGAATGATTTTTTTAAACCAGTGGTTCTCAAGTTACAACACAAAGTTATATTTTTTTAAATGGAATGATATATATTTGTTAAACCCATTTGATAGGGTATTTTTTTCTGAATTTAAGCATGTAATCATTTTATATCCTAACATAACAAACATATTAAGAAAATGCAATTGAAATTTAAATAAATTTGATTTTTATAGCTATTTCTCAGTAGGTTGTGTATGAAAAACAATAACTGTTATCTGTCAATTTGTATTATTTACGATACAAATCAAAGAGAACATTATTTATTAAGTTATTAACAAATATATGTTTAATTTTAATTTAAGTTCAATTGTTTTTCATACATAGCCTACTGAAAAATAAATATAAAAATGATATTTATTTAAATTTTAATAAAAATTTTCTGAATATTTATGTTACGTTGCGATATTTCGGTATTCGGATGTCCCCCTTGATCTTCTATAAGACAGCTCCACAGTATTTTTTGTATCTTTAATTATATAGAAATTATTTGAGATAGCGCGTTCAGCTGTTACACCCTATATATATATATATATATATATATATATATATATATATATATATATATATATATATATATATATATATATATATATATATATATATATTCAGAACGAAACATTTAACGAACTATGAAAAAAATTTACTAGATAAATGTACAAAAGTCTGACATTATTCACAATAAAATTGAGTTTAAATTCTACGTTGTATACGTCAATGTAAAATAACGATTAATTTATCAAATGTAAAATAATTTACAAAGAAAATATTTCCCTTGTTTTTGTAACGTGCAAATTCAATCATGTAAGAATATATTCTTTTGAATAGATATTAACATTGCGACGAAATATTGTTACAAAAGACTAAAATTACTATACTCCGGAAATTTTGTGTTTTTATAGATGCACAAAAGACAGACATATTTTACTTTAAAATTAAGTTCAAATATTTCATTGTACAAAGCAAAATAAAATAAAGAATAATTTTACATTTTATCAGATGAAAAAAGAAATATTTCTTTCTCTTTATAATGCGCATACCGAGTAAATTCTAGCATGTAAGGAAGTAATTGATAACATCGTAATTCTGAACAGGAATATGATACGGCACAAAATTTCCTGTTCCTACAAAAACATTTAAATTTCCCGTGGTTGAGATATGTTTTACATTGTCTGGAAATAAATAGATAGTTTACGACGGTGTATCTAAATATATTCGTAGTGATAGGATATCGAGTCTATTGATCAGTGCAAGAAAAAGCAGCTTGAGCTTCCTTTGAAAGACTAACGCGATAGGTATCGAATTTGCAGTCGTTTCCTTCCGGCCGGGATATTCGGAGCGCCACTGCCACTTCGGCCGATATGCGAACTGTCACACGTGTATGACAGAACGCACCCCCGAGAATATAGTTCCATATCGAGCCACGCACATATATAAGCCCTTGATAACGCTTGGCGCGTGCCTTCCAGCGCATATGAGCGTGTCGCTTGTCAAGCAGACTTCAGGCGAGACTAGTGGTCTGATCGTGACATATGGATCTGCAATGAGTTATTACTCCATATTCAATTCATTGCAAGTCGGATTTATTTGAGTACACATACTGGCTCTGGGCTATACTACTAAACCTCATATCATATCAAAAGAACAATACTGTCCAAAAATATTGAAACGTACACTTGTTGATTTGTAAAAATCATAGTACCTACTGAAATTGTATATATTACTTCAAAAATAATTGTTTTCAGAGGCTTTCTTCACGGACCTAAGTTCGACAGGATTCAAAAGAAGTAAATGTAAACAGTGACAAAAATAAGATAAAATGCTCAGTTTTACTATGTTTTCTAACTTTCAATAAGTATCAAGGGAACCAATTTCAGTAGGTACTATGATTATATATATATATATATATATATATATATATATATATATATATATATATATATATATATATATATATATATACATACATACATACATACATACAGCGTGTTATATTTTAGTGGACATGTAAGCTACTTGATGACGGATGTACATTCCTGATGCCACTTCCGGTTTATGAGTAATTAATATCTACTTTGAAATTTCAAATAGAACATACTATATTTCTTTATAAATTTGAAAAGTACATCAAATTTGCTTTACAATCATGTAAAATAATCCATATGTTATATTATTAAAAATTAAAATGGCGGGCACTTTTTTATACACCTAATTGGAAAGAGAATAGTGAGCCATGACTGTGGTTTGTGTTCCTTATTCTTATTTTCTGTATTATTATGACAAAAAAATATTATTTCATTTAATAATAATAGATACAATTTTTTTAGTTAATTGTTTTATTTCAAGCCAAAGTCATGGCTCACTATTCTCTTTCCAATTAGGTGTATAAAAAAGTGCCCGCCATTTAAACTTTTAATAATGTAACATATGGATCATTTTACATGATTGTAAAGCAAATTTGATGTACTTTTCAAATATGTAAAAAAATATAGTATGTTCCATTTGAAATTTCAAAATAGATATTAATTACTCATAAACCGGAAGTTGTATCAGGAATGTATATCCGTCATCAAGTAGCTTACATGTTCCTGTATAAATCATGTTATATGAAAGAAATTACCAACTTAATAAATAAGCGAGATATTTGCTGGGTCCATTAAAATATAACACCCTGTATATATATATATATATATATATATATATATATATATATATATATATATATATATATATAAATTTTGTACGTTTTTAGTTAGAGTATAACTAATTTGTCAAAATAAAGAGCCAACTTCACGTAACCCTTCATTACCAATAATATTGTACATATTATGTACAATTATGTACCCATTAAAGAAATTTTGTATTACATTCATACTTCTATAATTAAAAATTAATGAGATAAATTTTAACTGTACATATTATGTACAATTATGTACTCATTACGCGAAATTTTGTACCTCGTTCATAATCCTTTAATTAATAATTAAATACATGGAGGGCCAATTTCGCGTAGCACTTCATTATCAATTGAGGTAAATTTTATATAGCGCATGATATTGTACATATTACGTATAATTTTGTATGCAATACACGAAATTTTATACTACATGCATAATCCTACAACTAATAATTAAACATATGGAAGGCTAACTTCACATAGCCCTTCATTAGCAAGTAATGTCAATTTTATACAGCGCATAATATTCTACATAACGTACACATTAAACAAAATTTTGTACTACATTCACAACCCATTAATGAATTATTAACAAATTATTAAGTATACAGATTGGCACACCAAGCAATGGGTAATATGCGGTGATGATATATTTATTTATTTATTTATTGAGTATAAATAATAGAGTTAAAAATTAGTAGCCATAACTATGGAAACAGCTACTATATTAAGAAAATTCTGATTGAAAGATGTCAGTGTCAAGTGAAATATAGGATCTTTTGCTAGAAATTTTCTGTATGGAATTTGTATAAAATACATACAATTGCCGGAAGGTAATGTACAAGAAATAGAATCTTTTGCAAGGCACTATCTGTATGAAATTTGTACAAAATACATAGAATTGATGGAAGGTAATGTGCTGGCCACATACATTTTTTTAAATTAACATGATTTTAGATGTATATAATAACACAAAATACGAGTAATACGTACCCCGTAAATATCAAAGCAGGGTATATACGTCCATAAATATGTAAAAATACTGTTTACGACTATATAATTACATTGAAATATTAGCCGCCTACTTTTTAAATTCTTAATCAGAGTAGCTACAAATATTACATATCAAAACGATAATTTAAACTTAATAATGTATTAATAATTAATTAGTGGATTATGAATGTAGTACAAAATTTTATATTTAATTTTTAATTATAGGTGTACGAATATAATACAAAATTTCGTTTAATAGATACATAATTGTACATATCATGTACAATATTATTGGTAACATAAAATTGATCTCATTTGTTAATGAAGGACTACATGAAGTTGGCTCTCCATTTTGACAAAAATTAATTATACGATAACTAAAAACGTACATAATTTAATTTTTGTTGCACATAATTGTATATAATAAGTACAATATTATCATAAATATTTACTTCAAAAATAATAGTTTTGAGGGGCCAACTTCACGGACCTGTCGAACATCTGCGAGACAATATGAAGATTTAAGTTACTAAAAACAGATCAACCAATGTTAATTATCTGTGGGAAAAATTGCAAAATATTTGAAAATAAGTTTCTATTAAAGATTTATAAATACTAATACAAGGAATCATTGAATTTTGTTAAACCTGTTTTAAATCCAGAGCAGGTTATTTTGAAGAATCGAAAGATTTTTTTCATTCACAGTTCAATGTACATAATATTTAAAAAAAATTTAATAGAACGATGGTATTAAGTATAAATTATTTATTTTAAATTATTTATGTAGAAAAGGAAATAAACTTCCCTGATTCATACTGCAGCAGGTCAAGAAAGAAATCTAGTAACTATACTTCAGAGTGTCTATTGCCGATGCCGTGTTAGATGTCAGCGCACATGTGGAAATTTTTGAACCTTAAGAAAGGGTATTTTTTATTTATTTAAGAGTAACGGTACATCAGCTACTGTGGTTATTAGTACCCGGTACAATATGATGTGTAATGTGCTAATGTCGGTCGGATGTTGTTTTTGACTCTCTGTGTGGTGTATTTCGGGAATTGAATTAGTATATGTTCGATAGTGATCTGAGTGTTGCATGTGGTACACTTTTCGGCTTCTGTTTTTTGTAGAATGTATTTATGAGTTAGATTTGTATGTCCTATTCTCAGTCTTGTGATTTTTGTTTGGTCTATTCTATTGTTAACGTTTGTCCATTTGGATGTGTCTGGCTTTATATTTTTCAGTTTATTTCCTATTGTATTGTTCCATATTTCGTCCCATTTATTATTTATTTTGGATTTGATTATTTTCAGGAAGTCTTGGACTGGTACTGGTATTAGTGTCTTCTCTTCACGTATTGCTTCTTTAGCCTCTAAGTCTGCCGTTTCATTTTCCTTAATGCCTATGTGTGATGGTATCCACATTATACTAATTCTGTTTCTTTCGTTGATGTGGTGGATTTGTTCTTGTATTTTTTGTATTGTTTTTTGTTTATTATATATGTTTTTTGTTTCTTTAATAACGAATAGGGCGTCAGTGCAAATTATATATTCGTGATCTCTTTGCTGTCTTTTCTTATTTCTTGTAGTGCAGTCAGTATACTATAAGCTTCGGCAGTGAAAATTGATGTTTCAGTTGGTAAATGGATTTTAATTCTTCTGTCATTCAGTACTACTGCTCCTCCTGTTCCTTCTTGGGTTTTTGATCCATCCGTGAATATTATTTGGTCGTGTTGTTTTTGGTTTAGTATTTTATCATATTCTTGTTTTATTTGTTCTTTTGTTGTGTCGGATTTTTTAATTACAGTTAGTTCCAGGATATAATCGGGTAGTTTCTTTCTCCATGGTACTATATTGTCTTTGTATTGTTTCTCAAGGTCAGGTAGGTTTATTTGTAGGTTTATGAGGATGTCACAAATTTTTTGTTGGAGAGGTGTGTTGGATAATGGTGTGGTTCGGTTCTGTTGTTTTTTGAAAATGTATTTGAATGCAGGGTTTTTTTGGGTTTTTTGCAAGTTTCAGTATGTAGGACATTGTAAGTTGGTTTCTACGTAATTCTAGAGGGATAACCCCAGATTCGCATAACATACTTGTGACTGGGCTAGTTCTGTATGCTCCTATGGATAATCTAATTGCTGTGTTCTGTATTGGTTCCAAGATTTTCAGGATATTTTTTGTTGCTGTTTGATAGACAATAGCACTGTAGTCTATTTTTGATCTTATAAATATTAGATATAATCTAAGTAGAATGTCTTTTTGAACCTTAAGAAAGGGTATTGTCACGTGTTGTTTTGTGACATATGTAGCATTTACGTATTTATGTTTCTGAAAGATTGTTAATGTTAGACAGTGTTAAAGAGTACAAATTAGTAGTGTTTTAAGTCAAAGTTGCAACTACAGCTTTAAATAATAATAACAACTATAATACACTGTATTATAATTTTTAATTTTACCACTAGATAGCGAGCACTAGTCTGGTATAGCCAATATTGCATGCAATGTAAACCTAGTTGAGTAGGCAGGTAGAAAATTAGTTAAACTTTGAATTAATTTTTATAATCTCGTAGAACAGTGTAACTGGTTGGTAATGAATATTCAACGCACGAGCGATAATTACAGCAAAAGGTAAAGCAACACCTTCCCAAAAGTTTCTTAATTTACTAGAATAGTTTAGATGGAAAAGTTCTAAAAATGATATGAAGAACGACATTATTAAATTTTAAACTTACGAGTATACCTATAAACCTATATAAGTTCATTATTTCCTGCAGAATATAATACACGAGTAAATGACAGATATTTCAAGAGTAAATAAGATTTATATAAAAAAGAGTAACTTTGAAAAGGTTGTAATAATTTTTAAGTAAATTGCACATACTTTATTAATAAAGGTAGATATGTACCAACTGCCGACGATTAGTCGGTTAAACCGATCATCCAGCCATATTTCTGGTCGGCGTATACTCGGTAAAAAGATAATCGGCTTAGTATATATTTGATCAGCTATGATAAGGCATATGCCTTATATAATATACAATTTTTATTAGTAAATTCATTAGTAATATTTATATACTATAAATCCGATATGAAAAAGAAAACTAAATTAAAGCAAAAAACCAACAATTTTCGTTTTTATATTTGAGAACACTAGAAACCAAGTCATAGGAGCATAATATGGGAAACCCGTTTTTTTAATATTATCTGTCCCGTAAACCTTTTTACTGATTTCAGGATATTAATCCATTGTTTACATATACAAAAGTAGGCTGGCAACTAAGTAATAATAAGTAATAACTATGTATATAACTATATTAGTATATATATATATATATATATATATATATATATATATATATATATATATATAAAATTCCTAGGTATGTTAATAGCTAATACCTACATTTGTAGAGACTAAAATCCTGAATTTCTGAGTGTTTCAATTTTTAAATTTACGCTTATTGTGCCCGAGTAAACAGATTTAGTATGCGTTATATCATGAAATGAGTGTTGATTAACTTTCAAATATTTATTATTAACAAGTATCTTAAGTTTACTCGAACATCAAAAGCGTAGTAATTTACATTGCAAGACCGTTACTTTGAACTTTACGGGTGTGCGTCCTAACGAGCGAGGGAAGCGAGTTTGTTATCCGTGCGAGCACGTAACTTTCGGGTAACGGTTAAACATTTTACAACAGCATAATACATTAATCGAAATCGAAATAGTCTTTGAAGATATATGGCGAAATAATGAGTAAACAAATCTGTATATGAATGTTGCTATGGTTTAAGAGTCCGTAAAAAGTTTTACGGGCTAGCCCGTAAAAACTTTCTTTACAGCTAGAGACAAAGCTCTGTTAAAAGACGCTTACAATTCAGTATATCGTAAATTTAATAAAACATACTATTTATTGTTTAAAAATTTACAATTTTATTCTCTAAATCTTTGCATGTAAATCACCCAGTAAATTTTAATAGACGGATATTAATTTTAAAAAAATACTGTTTGCTGTGTTATACGCCTATGTCATGGATTCTAGTGTTATTATATTATTTCACTATTTATTAATAAAAGGCCGATTGCGATAAAAATGGTAGGAAAAGGTAAAGTTGCGACTGACACACTACATAGGAAACAAACTAATTTAATTGAGAAACGGCATTTAGTGATGATTGAAATTAGTCGGCCAGGGCGAGTAATCGGCTTCTAAAATGGCCGAATAGTGGGTAGTCAGTTAGTTGGCCAAAACCGTAGACGGTACATTACTAAAATAAAACAAAGAATATATTCCCAGTATTTACAAGTATTTTTGTTCTATTTTAGAAAAATATATTTATTGCGATGTAGAATTTAAATTCATCTACTTTTTGAAATTAGATATTCTTTATAATGTTTTTTTAAATCCATTATTATGAGGAATAAGAAACAATATTACAATTATTTAAAAGCTGTAAATTTATATTTCGAGGGCAACATATCATAGCAGGGCTGGTTAAATTTTCCTCAAAACAGCGCAATCTTTTTATAATACTCCTTTAAAGATCTATAAAATCGTAATAAATACAATCGCAATTCATTATAATAGAAATTATATACTAATAACATTTATGTTTTGAAAAGAATGAGGTTTACAATATCGAAGTCAATAAATATTAAAGCCAAAATATTAACAATACAATGAAAATTAATCTTCATTTTTATATTTTAAAAAAATGCTTGTTATGAAAAAATTCATTAATGTTTATATGTATATTGACATATAATTATTACTAAAAAAATATAATATTAAATCAAATAAAATAGAAAACAATACTTTATTTGGAATAAAATTAAAAAGTTCGGTTTTTCAAGTTTTTTGCTTTTTACGCCTATTACTGCTAACTGCAAATTTTATAATAAAAGCGAATAGTTTGAATGAATATACATCAAAAATATTATTCAAAATCTCATATTAATTTTTATTATAGAGACGTATGACAATATGCCTTTTGAAGAAAACGTGTACGTAATAAATAAAACATTCTAATTTATAAATATTGTAGACAGTTTTGTGAAGAATTTATTTACGTAGTTGGGATTTGAACCCAGGGCCTCCCTTTATCTAGTACGACGCTCTAACCAACTGGAATACAAGGTCCCATTGAAGTTCGTGAATTTTTCACATGTTACATTTAAGTCGTGAACGAGTATGATCTTTCACATGGAGTATCGTCACCCACAAAACAACGAATTTTTCGCAAATCCGTTTTCGTTATTCATATACATTAATATGAACATTAATATAGCAGTTCACGGTAACTAAGTTACAGAAATTCACTGTTGCAAAAGCAGTTTTTAATATTCCAATTCATACTCATTTATGACAGTGTGTCTCATTATTTTTTTTTATAGAAAGAAACATAACTTAATTTTTATTACAAATAATCCTAAAAGTGTTGTTAATCTATGTCTAATATTCTGTAATTATTTATTATTCAGAACAATATAACTCCACCAAATCAATCGGGATGAATGCGCCATATCTCTATTATTAAAGTTATATAATAATTTTCTTCAATTGAATTCTATTACAAATTTTTGGAACCATAATAAATTTTGCTTTTAAAATAGAAATTGTGAAACATTTTTAAATTTTATAATTTACCCAAATCTATTTTTGCATGTTTACGTGTTTATGATATACCTTCGATATACTATAATGAAATATAAAATGCTGCACGCATGTTAGTAGTTTCATTAGCATGTAAGGAAATAGTTAAAACGTGCATCTGACAACTAAAAAACTACTACTATCTGAATTTAGATCAATTAAATTAATGTGTAATCCATGTTCTATTCCCTATGTCCAACTCTAATTGCGTAATTTAAAGTGTTTCTACTTCATGCTACAAAACAAATCAATTAATGCAGGCCTAATTAAATCAAGTTAAATTTAAATTGAAAATAAGAGGACTGTGAACAAGTGAAAAACCTAACAACCTGCCACCCAGTTACGAAATAATGTTAACCCTAAAACTTTTCTGTTGCACATTCCATATTAAATTACAGCAAACTCGCTAAAGAGTTCAAATAAATAAATAAATATATCATCACCGCTTATTACCCATTGCTTTGTACACAGATACCGGTAATGATAAAATATTTGCACCGTGCGGGCGCTTACCAGGCGTTTAACTGCATCTTTTATTAGATTTAGTTCCTAGATACGATCAGCTGTACATGTAATTACTTTGTAAGTTGGGATTTCATAAGAATTTGATTTTAATTGGTTATACAGTTTGATTTGAGAACTTCTAATTTCGGAGATTTTATCGTGTTACTATTAAATTTTCTGCACACAGTAACATGTTAAAATATGCAGGGAAAAGTACCTACGGCGAATATGTTTTCCAAATGAATCCAGATAAATATTTCTCGAAATAAAACGTCAGTGATAGCGAATTTATGTTTTCTTGTTTAGAAAATAATTTACATGTATATGCAACGATTCCTATAAGAATGAAAAATAGTTTTCCGTAAAAGCTTGAAATATGCAAATTGTACTGCAGCGTTTCCTGAAAGAGTAATATAAACGTAGTGAATCGCGCGCGAAAGAATGATGCTTCAATTGCAGCAGGAATTTAAATATCTGTTCAGTAAATTTTTCATTCTAAATTGTTACATTCTTGTTTTAATACATTTCCGGGAAGATATTTACTTAACGATGAAACATGATTGACTTCAAATTCAATTAATTTTTTCAGTTTTTAAGATGCAAATGTAAAATGGAAAGCGTAAAAGTTAATGAATTGGGATGATTGAATTTTGCCAAGTAAACAAAAAGTAAGGAAGCTATGCTTATAAATCAAAGGAGAAAAAAGCTAATTGTTATTGAGAAACAAATTACTTCTTCACATTTCCAGGTTTTAATAAACTAACTATACGAGTAAAGTGGCTTTCGATTTGACATTCATTAATTTTATTATGTATTCATTAATAAGGTATGCTAAATGCATTCCTTCTAAAATCGTTTCTTTGCATGTAATTTAGAATTTATATACAGGAGGCAAGGATAAGTGTTCAACATGGGTCCTCGAATACTATAAAAAATACAAATTCGGTTAAACAATACCCAAGTTGCCCCAGTAACTTCCAATAACTTCTTTAGGGCATTTTTCTAACCTCTTTCGATTGGTGATGCTCTTTTTTTATTACTATTGAATTTCAAATTATGATGCCATAGTTGCAATTTTTACGCCATATTGAAAAGTTACACCAGTGTTAAGAGATTTTTTTAGATTTCCAATGAGGTACAGTACATTATGTTTATATACTTCTGTTTCAAACAACAAAAATACATTATTAAATTTATGAGCCCGACAATGAAACAAAAGAAAAACTAAATTTGGTATAAATTATTATAAGTAATTTATTTTCAATCATTGTTGATTTTCTAATTTAGTTCTGAAAATTTCATTGAATTAATTTTAATATTTTTATGTGGATGTCATAATATGCAACATTAGAAAACAAATATTTTCGTGCTGAATAAGTAAAATATCTGCTTGAAAATGAAAAAAAAAAAATTGATATTTAACTGTCGATTTCATTTTTTCAGTGTTCAAACCAAAATCCAGTATTATTTTTATTTACAAAAATAGAACAAATAAAACAGTAAAATTTATATTTTCACCTCTATCTAGTGATCCATGATTTTTGTCGGATAAACAATACTGTTTTCGTACCTCTGTCCAATTTGGATAGTACCACAGAACTAGTGATGCCGCGGGATCTCGCATTTTCGAGATCTCGTCTCGAATTTCTCGAATTTTCGAGACGAGATTCACCTTATTCTCGTCTCGACAATTCGAGACGAGACGAGAGTAAAGCCCTCGAGATTTGCTCGAGACGAGAGTGGAAAGTCGAGATCTCGAAGGTACTTTTTTAAAAAATTTCCAATTAAAATATAAGTACCTATAAAAGAACAAAATATTCATCGGTATATATAAATATTTGAATTGTCTCTTCATTTACATTCATATTTACTTATTCATTTTAAAGCTATATTGGGTTTTACCAAAAAAAAGTAATACCTATGGTGTACTCTTCACACCAGCTTCAAGTGCCCGCACCATACGAATATATAATTACCAATATCTGCGTACAAAACAGATTGACTCGCCCAGCAACGGTTAATAAGCCCATAATATTGCGTATTTTTTTATACCGAACCATTTAAATACCAGACAGTAAAATAATCAGTTTTAATTAGTGGTACTTGTTTCTTTGCTAATTATAAATTCGAGAAATTCGAGACTCTCGAGTCGAGATCGAGAGAAGGCAAGAAAAATTATGACGAGACGAGATACAGAGTAATCTCGTCTCGAAATTTCGAGACGAGACGAGAGTGGATTGATTCTCGCTGTTTCTCGTCTCGCGGCATCACTACACAGAACTCAAAATCGTCCAGGAATGCGCTGTTGCTGACCTAGCCCGGCAAAAGGAGTTGGCATTATTGTTCTAGTGATATGTCAATTTAAGACTATTTTCAACACAACATTTATCAAAATGTTTACAAATGTTAGGGCTAAATCTTTAATTATTGTAAATATAATAACTAAATTTTGTCATTGCTGTCATCTCGTATAGATTAATTATAAGTACGAACTTTAGGACTAGTATGTTTTTTAACCGCAAACTGAAACTAACTTCAAATGATACAATTATAAGTTCCCACCTCCGCCATTGAAAATATGCGAAAATATTGTAAACTACTGTTTGTGTGATATATTTTTAATAACTATAAACGTTTTAAGCTCAAATGTAAGTATTTATAATTAAACTTGCAATGCAAAACCAATAAAAATATGTGTTAATTTTTCAAGTTATGTAAAGAATATAGGGAAAAGTCGACACAAAAATCTTGTGTATTACACGCCCAGAAACTGTTTGGCGAGTGCTCGTCAAAATGTACCCGCACTCGCAAAACTGCAAATTCTAGACTAGTGATACAAAT
This sequence comes from Harpalus rubripes, assembly GCA_963082715.1. NCBI lineage: Eukaryota > Metazoa > Arthropoda > Insecta > Coleoptera > Carabidae > Harpalus > Harpalus rubripes. Next base: position 37,571,653 of record OY720449.1, read on the forward strand.
AACTATTTCTTATGAGGCAATTTTTGTATAATGAATCGGCTTCTTATGTCTTATACTTTCCGAGAGGCCCATGTTGGTCGCGTTATCCTGGACACACTCTATAAGTAAAGAAAATAAAAATATCATATCTATTTCATGGCGCAATTTTATTAGTAACTCGGTTGGTTTGTAAAGGTGTGAATAATAAACATACATCTAAACAAAAAAATAAGAACATCGAGACAAAAGAGAATAAGGTCCTTCAAACTCACTAGTCAATACAAGTTGGAGTTTACTGTACACTGTACTGTAACTAGACTACCTTTGTCAGATATACAGATCTATAAGCTTTATAGATTTATGGACTAGTGAAAACTCGACTACGCTTCGGCATCAGTGATTTATAACTATCCATACGCACACATACACACACACACACATACACACACATACATACACACACACTAACTCAATTGGCCACGCAAACATCCACCCATACTGTAGATAAATAATGTTAGAATTCGACCATATGATAAGATTAACTGTTCTGTGAAATAAATTAGTTCACAGTTTGATGTTTTAATATAAAATTTAATTTTCTTTATTAAAACTATTTACGATGCACAGTGAGGTCAGGCCAGTGCATAAAAGTTGCAGCAGAGTATGAAAATTAGTTCATAATATCATATTATCCGCGTCGGAGCACAGGAGAGTAGTCAGTCAGCCAGAAGAATCATCTGTACAGAGTCGAGGGCTATTGATTTATTAAACAACGTGCTAATTTACAGCTTGTTAGCGTTATATTACTAATTTATGAATATTTAATAAAATTTCAGCTGAATCTGCATTCATGAACTAATATGCTTAAGTGAGCTGCTTGGTTTTATACCAAGATTTTGCAGATGCCTCATTGGAAATACGCGCATAATCTCGATGGAATAAAACAAAAAAACAGTACAGTATAATGGGTAGAAAATATCGTTGTGCATTTTGTATTTCGTAACTTTTGCTGGGGAACTCTGAAAGTTCAGAACGTAAAAAGATTATAAATAATTTAACTACATAAATATTAAAAATTAATGTTGAATATGTTATGAATAAAACTACCATGCAATATACTTAATAATAAACCAAACAAACAGAATTATAGCATAATAAGGTATATGATATGTAACAAAACAAATTAAATTTAAATTGTAAAAATGAAAACATAAAAGAAGATTAACTGTTGTGGAATTGAGGCGGAATCACGGGATGAATAAATTGAAATATGAAAAATATATGGTTAGGAAGAATATTAAAGAGAGTGGAAGGAAATCAGCTAAGACGGTTTGTACATGATGAGAGAATGACGAGTGAACGACTTGTGAAGCGTTTATATGTACCTGAAGTTGAGGGTGTACTGTACAAATTCGTGAACGTCCAGTCAGTAAATAGATAGGTTATTAGAAATGTGAAAAAGAGGAAAATGTCCAAAAGAAAAAGAGCTTGTATGAATGCAATTATGAATGTAAACTAGACAAAAGAAGTGTGCTTGCATGAAAATGTGAAGTGTGCTTGCTGTCTGAATGCATTCATTTTGGGTTTGTGGTAACCATGCATGTTTTATTATTAGTTATTGGCGAACTGCTTACAATATTTTTTAAGAATTTGGTATAAAAAATAAATAGATAAAGCTTGTGGCGACCAGCAAGTCATAAAATAAAATAAAATTTTCGTTTTTTTTGGTATCTATGTATAATTTGGAAGTTTGAGTTTATGGTTACGTTGGTCATGAAATGTTTTTAATTTTTTTAGTATCTATGTATAATTTTGAAGTTTGAGTTTATGGTCTTTGATAATAAAACGTATTATTCTTTCTGAGTGTTGGTTTATTTATTTGTTAGTAGTGATTGATTTAATGTGGAATAAGATTGACTATATTCACAATTGGTGACCCCGACTATTTATAACAAACAACTATTTTTTCATCCTAATGAAAGAAATTCAAAACCAGCTAGTCCAACTGCAACAGCAAAATCAGGAGTTGCAGGAACTACTCCAGCAACAATTGAACCACGATCAACTGGTACCAGCACCGGCACTGGCACCTCCAGAACCAGAAGCGCACGTCAGTATAATATCTGTCTAGCTGCCGCCCTTCTGGAGAGACAGGCCAACACTTTAGTTTGCCCAGGTGGAAGCTCAATTTACCTTAGCTAATATTACGCAGGAAAATACCAAATATTATTACGTCGTCTCCCATCTTGATGAACGTTATGCTAATGAAGTTGAGGACATTATTGCACCACCCGTCGCCAATCCGTACACAAAATTTAAAACCGATTTAATTCAGTGTCCGAAGAAAAACGAAATTGTCAATGAAAGAGGAGCACTATATCCCAGTTTTTACGTCATATGCGATCTTTAGCCGGCTCAACACCAGTCCAGGACAACCTCCTTCGCAGCGTCTTCCAACCTCACACCCAGGCCATTTTGCAAACTCAAAGTGATTTGACACTTGACAGGTTGTCAATCATTTCTGACAAGAACATGGAAGTCTAACCAACTGTCGTCCCTTCTCTTCAATCTTCTCCTGCAGTTAATACTACCGCAAAACCATCACGTAATTTAGATGTAAACAATCAACGTCTATATGACATCTGCCGTCAGCTCGTTACTATACGCATACAGATTAAAACCATGCAGCAACAAAGATTCAGATCTCGAAGCCAAAGTAATGACAATAAAACCCAGCCATGTAGTTCTTCAGACAGTTCTTACAAGTCAACAAACTTACCCGGCAGCCAGTAGTGGCGGCATCTGGTTGCCCAGAATCAAGAAACCGTCTCTTTATATACGACCGTACCAACAAATTTAAATTTTTCATTGACACTGGTTCGGGCTTATGCTGCTTTCCGCGACATCTTGTAAAAGACCGAAGACACCGCATCATCTATGAATTGAAGGCCGCGAATAATTCATCAGTTCACACTTATGGCCCTTACACCTTCGCCTAAATTTTGGCCTTCATCGCGATTTCAGTTGGACATTTGTGGTAGCTGACGTCACAGTTCCCATCATCGGTACAGATTTGTTAGCTCACTACAATCTTCTTTCCGATTGCCGCAACCAGCGCTTAATAGATGGCATGACCGGCCTCACAGTTTCGTGCCAAACAGTCTGCTCTTCTCAACCGTGTATAAAGACAATTAACAAAGACTCATTATTTCACACTATACTGACAGAATTCCCAGAACTAATCCGACCTGCCGGAACAATTCGCGAGATACGTCATTCTATACTTCATTTTATAAAGACAAAACTAGGGCCTCCTGTCTCATGTCGCCCCCGCCAACTCGCTCCAGAATCAATGCTCCGTGACTTTGCATATCGTCTTCGAGGATGTATATTTTCTGTCATTGATTGGGTTAAAGCTTACATTCAAATTCCAGTAAACCTAGAAGACATACCCAAAACAGCTGTCACCACTCCCTTTGGACTTTTTTAATTTCCTTCTATGTCCTTCGGCCTAAGAAGCCCTGGTCAAACTTTTCAACACTTCATAGACGAAGTCGTTTCAGGTTTAGACTTCTGGTTCCCTTACGTCGATGACATTTTAATATTTTGTTCAAATGTCAACATGCACATGACTAATCTTCGCACTCTATTTACACGACTTAATAATTATGGAATTCTAGTAAATGTGAACAAAAGCACTCTAGGATCTTCCAATGTATATTATCTAGGTTATGATCTCTCTGCTGCACGAACTCAACCCATACCTGAACGTATCGGCGCTCTTCAGGATTTCCCGCCCCCTTTATCTGCAAAAGGCTTCCGTTAATTCTTGGGTATGCAAAATTTTTACAGGCGTTTCATACCCTCTGCGCCTCAGAATCAAGCGCCGCTCAATGCCGTCCTTGCCGGCATTCGAGGAAACCAATCTATATCCTGGACCCCAGAGCTGGAGCAAGCTTTCACTGCTTGCAAAGAAAGCCTGTCCAAAGCCACCCTACTGAATCATTCTGAACCAAATGCACACTTAGGCATTTTCACGGACGCATCTAAAGTCGCTATTGGTGTAACCCTACAGCAGCTAACCGACAATACCTGACAACCACTAGCATTCTTCTCTAAGAAACTAACACTACGTCAGATGGGATGGCCAACCTACTACCGAGAACTATTCGCTGTCTACTCCACTGTTCAATACTTCCGACACATCTTAGAGACCCAACACCGTGCAATCTATACAGACCACAAACCACTAACCTACGCATTCCTTCAACATCGTGAAAAACTTCTTCCTGTTCAACTAAATCAACTTTCCTTCATTTCGCAATTCACAACAGACATAAAACATGTCAACGGGTCAGCTGACGAGTAGTCGCAGTTGCTTTTTCTCGAGTTGACGCACTCACATATGTTTCCCCAGTCAATTTATAAGAACTTGAACGCTCTCAAGAAGATGATGCTGAACTCCGCGAATTATTGGTTAGCGACTCAGCCCTTCAGCTCCAGCGTGTAAACGTGCCTGGAACTAATATAAACCTCTACTGTGACACAGCTTCAGCATTTCCTCGACCTTCAGCACCCATGCGACGCCAAGTAGTTGACAGTTCACATGGCCTCAGTTATCATGGAATCAAGGCATCGTCTCAACTTGTATCACAACGTTTCGTTTGGCCACAAGTACAGAAAGACTACCACACTTGTACCCGCTCGTGTCATCATTGTTAAAAATCAAAAATTACCCGTCATGTGCATGCTTCATTAGGAACCTTTATGTCTCCCTTATCTCGCTTCCAACACGGTCATTTGGATATTATAGGCCACCTTCTTCATGTTGGCCTCTATCGTTATTGTCTCACAGCCGTAGGCAGATTTACAAGATGGCTACAAGTTTGGTCACTACGGGCTATTGAAGCGGCAGAAATTGCCGAAGTTTTTATGAACTGCTGAATCTCATGCTTTAGTTCCCTAGCCAAAATAACGAGCGACCAAGGTTGCCAGTTCGAATCAACATTATATCGAGATATCAGAATGACACATGGCACCGCTTGGTCACAAACAGGCAGCTGGCATCCTAGTTCAAATGGAATGGTGGAAAGGTTCCACCGGCAATTAAAAGCAGTTCTTATGTGCCATCCTAACATGTTTTGGCTGTAAGCTTTATCCCTCGTAATTCTTGGCATTCGAAGCGCATATAAATTAGACCCGAACTGGTATATGGCAAACGTATTCGTCTACCTGGTGAATTACTGGATACTTCTGAATTTGAAAGACGTGAAGACACAAATAACGTCGTCGTGCGACTTCGCCAGCAAATATCACAACTTCGCCCAGTTCCTGCATCTCGTCATTGCAATAATAAAAACTTTGTTTTTCAAAACTTAGCTTCCTGCACTCACGTCTACCTACGAGACGATTCAGTGCGAGGCGCACTGAAACCTCTATACAGTGGCCCTCATCCAGTGATTCGGTCTGATGACAAGACTTTCATAATCTACATAAATAAACGCGACGCACGAGTTAGCATCGACCGATTAAAGTCAGCCTACATCGAAGCCGAGAACTCCGCACTTCATCCAGCGCCCGTGAAGGCATCAGATGCAACTACCCATTCAAATGAGCAGCCCTACACCGCCCGTTCTTATCATCGAGTAAAATTTCGTCTACCTTGGCGTCCGATTTTCGTGGTGGGCTAAGTGGCGACCAGCAAGCCATGAAATAAAATAAAATTTACGTTGATCATGAAATGTTTTTAATTTTTTTGGTGTCCATGTATAATTTTGAAGTTTGAGTTTATGGTCATGGATAATATTAAACTATTACGGATATATATATATATATATATATATATATATATATATATATATATATATATACTGCCACAAACATTTGAATATTACTTCAACCAAACCAAGAATTTAACAAAACTAAAACTGTATAAACTTGAAAAGGAATAGATGGCCATATTTTGTGCCATAAATAGGTGAAATATTTAATTATTTAACATTTTAACAGTTGACACAATAACTGGCAAATAGGTTCGATATACAAACATGAAGTAATGGCAAGTATATTTCAGTTACCATGGACGATCGCAATCCAATATAGCGTCAAAGGGAAAGTAAACACTTTGCCAGATGTTTGACAATTGTTTAATAGTGACTTATAATTTTCTTTGCTTTTCCTGTTACGTTGTTGATCATTTTATAATTATTGTTATTATTCTTATTAATTTAGCATATAAGAAATAATTCATTGTAGCTTTTGACAATACTATGCGTATAATACTTCGTGCTCTTGACTAAACGATTGATTACAAATTTTTTATCATATGTCGTTTAGCTACAACATGGTTGAAATAAAATCGATAACCTTCTATTATGTTTAGATGTATTGAATTTAAAATACTTGAGGATTTCTGGAGCATCAATACGCCCTGCTAATAATTTACAAGTAAAGAATAATTGTGCGTTATTTCTCCTAATAGCAGGAGTCTCGATATTTAACATTTTTCATCTATTTTCATACGAATAATAAGTTTTGTTAATATGAGATTTTTAAATATAAAGTTAGTAGTTTTCGTCTGTACTGATTCTAATCCACTCATATCGTTTTAGTAACTTTAGTATGATATGGAAACTAAATTATTGCACAGTATTCAAAATGACTTCGCATGAGCGAATTGTATAACAAAATAATTGAGTTGATATTTGAGAAGAGAAAAACTCAAGAAACCTTTATACATTTTCTTTTAATAACCCTTCTTGTAAGATTTAACATTTACTTTTAAAGCACTATTAGATTTTGTTTGAAATGTTAAAAATTAAAACTTCCAATATATACTTTGATTTTTGTATCACAAATATAGCAGTTCTATGTATATAAATGTAAATATATTTTACATAAATGAAACTTAAATATCATCACGCCTTAACCATTTCGGTTAATAAATGAATAAAAATGTGTATTAAATTTGATTTATATAATGTATACATTTTTTTAAATTTTATTAATCCTAGTTTTATATTTATGCATTAAGAAAATATAAAATATCAATTTGATATTTAAATAAAAATAATATATACTTTCGTGTGTTATAAATAATTATAAGTTGCCAAATTGTTGTCGGCTCCGGTGGCTCAATGGTTAGAGCAACGGCTCTCAGTCATGAGTATGCTAGGGGTCCTGGGTTCGAATCCCACTAAGGCATGGATGTTTGTGTATGTAAACCTCTCTGTAATTGGGATTTAATCCTGTGGAGAGGTTTTTTTTTAAAAAAAAAAAATTGATAATATTAAAAATTACGTAAAAATAATCGTCGCAAAGATATCAAAATAGACGTGTGACACAGGTTTAAATAGACCTAATTACGACACCATAAAGTCGTCACATAGACGTCATAGCGACCACAAATCTGACATCGAAATAGTCCTATTTCAAACCAAAAATCAACGTCGCAGTGCCGTCGCATATACGTCAAATTAGACGGCCGCATATGACTTAAGTTCAACTTATAGTCGACGTAACTTTTAGACCGACCGTCGATCAGTGTTACTTAAGTTGTTTCATTTTATTTTTTATAGTCTGCCTCTGCATGCTCTAGGTAAACCAGTTCAGAGGTATGTATTGTTAGCAATTTGAATTTAAGAAAATTGTTAAAATAAAGGTTTCAGATAACAGTAAATTAATTTTCATATGAATCTTTCATTTAAGTAAAAAGTTCTCGACAAAAAAGTTGTCCCCTTAATTTTTATAAGCAGTGTATATTATTGATGATTATCTGTTAATAACATCCATTTGCAACCGAAATAAAATATTCCTTTTTTTGTAAAAACAAAAATTATTAGAAATAATAATCTATTACATTATTAATAAAAAAGTAAATGTTTTAAGCTTCAAAATAGAATCATTTTCGATTAAAACTAGACAATAAATTTTTATAATATTGTAACGGCTACGTTTTGTTCACCCCTGTTTTTTTTTTATAATTTTGTACAAAGTCTTTATTCTTCACCTAACTTCAGACCTTTTCTACAAGCATAAATACGCTTGTATAAGCGTCCCTCGCTCTTCGTGGACAGGCTTCTTGGTCAGCTCCTTTCGGCCCGCGCTTCTGCAAGTGTGGGTGCACGTTTTTTTAGTCGGATATTTGTTTTTCAAGTATTTTACGAAGTCTGGTTTTCTACCGCTATAGTTTCGTAGGATATTATTTACTGCACTGCAAGAATTTCTGATTTGTTTACTTACTTTTGGTATATTTTTTTGGTACTTTTATTTAGAGTTATTTAAGTTGTAAAAAAAACGTGCTCTCAAGCTTTGTGGGTCGGATTTATTTTCCTGATTTTCTTTTTCATTTAGAGACCAAGATTATCTTATTGCTTTCTAGTACGTTTAATACTGATTTCTACGTGTTTTTTTTTCATTTAGTACTTTTCTAAAATTCTTACTAAACACAATTTATATTTATTCTTTATTACTTTATTATTGTTATTAATAATAAAATTCTATTGTCGATTTTATTAGTTCATTAGAAACTTCTATTTCCTCAATTTTTAGTGAGGCTGATTAAAACTGCATACTATGAAACGCTCTTAGACATTATAATTACTACATCCAGTGAGGTTTGTTCTGAAATTACTGTAACAGATATGCATCAGGTAACTGACCACAGATCTGTTTCCTGTAAACTTAAATTGAGTTCTGAAAATAAACAGGGACCTCAAATTAAGAGGTTTCGTGACATGAAAAATGTTGATATTGACAAACTTATTGGTAGTTTAAACAGTTTTGATTGGCAACACTTTTTTTCCTGTCGTGATCTTAATATGAAATTACATATCTTCAACGGTATTATTTTGGGCTTACTTGATGAGTATACACCGGTAAAGATAATCAAAACTCGTTACACTCCATCATCATAGATGACGGATGTTATACGAATAATGATGAAGCACAGAGATAATACGTTATCACAGTTTAAACGAACTAAGTCGCAAGAGCATTGGAATTATTACAAAAGCCTAAGAAATTGTACTACTCAGGCGATTAAGAGAGAAAGGAAAGCATATTTTGTATTTAAATTAAAAAACACTTGCAACAATAATCTATGGAATACTTTTAAGGAATTCAATGCTCATGCAGTACCTAAAAAATTAATTCCTAGTAATTTATGTGATGTGAATGCAGTGAACGCACATTTCATTAACTCTGTACCTTCATCTGAACCTGATAAAAAAATATTGCAATTTTATCAATCTCATCGGTTTTCCATAAATAATAGTTCATTCTCCTTCACCCCAGTTTCTGAATCTGATGTATCGAAAATATTTTACTCATTAAAATCAAGTTCTATGGGACTTGATGGCTTAAATCTAAGTATGTTAAAAATAGTATTTCCAGATGTCGTACCACAGCTTACGCACTTAATAAATGAATGTCTCATGCAAAATAAAGTACCTGATGTTTGGAAGCAAGCTGTAATCAAACCTATTGCTAAAATAAAAATACCCTCGTCTTTTAAAGACTTAAGACCTATTAGTTTACTCCCCACACTTTCGAAAATTCTTGAAAAATTAGCTCACTCCTCAATTTTAGAACATTTAAATAATTAATTATAATTATATTATAAGCGTTTGGTACTTTTAGCCCTACTAGATTTCAGCAAGGCCTTCGATACATTGAATCACGAACTTCTTCTCACTAAACTGCATTATCTTGGTTTTAATAATAATAGCATTGAATTCATACGAAATTACCTAACTAATCGCTCTCAAGTAGTTAATATAAATGATACTAACTCCAGTCATTGTTCTATTTCTAAAGATGTACCTCAAGGCTATATTTTAGGGCCGCTTCTATTTTCAATATACGTATTCGATTTGAATAAAAGTATAAGATTTTGTAACATTCATATGTACGCTGATGATACGCAATTGTATATATCATTTGACCCAAGTAAGTCTAAAACTGCCGCTGACAGCATGAATGCAGACTTAGAGGCATTAGCTCAATTTTACAAAAATCATTGTTTACACTTAAATGAATCTAAGTCTACGGTTATGTTGTTCGGCTATGAGATTAAAAGAAAAGAGTTGCTATTGAATAATGTCATTTCCATTAAAATTAATGAGGCCAATATTAACATTTTAAATTCCGCAAGAAATCTAGGACTACTTATAGATCATAAGCTCAGGTTTACTGATTATGTAACCTTGTTGATTAAAAAAGCTTATCTTGCCTTAAAGAACCTCTATATGAACAGGTTCATCTTATCAAAACACAACCGTATGATTCTATCCAGTAGTCTTGTATTAACTATATTTAATTATTGTGACACAGTTTATGGACCACACATTACTCTTTTTGATGCCAACAGAATACAAAAAATGAACATGTTTGGCCTTATTTAAAAGAGCTCAATTTGTTGGATATCAAACAGACTAGATGTTTGCATATAGCTTCTTTGGCACATCGCGTAATTCTAAATAAATCTCCCTCTTATCTTTATAACAAATTAACTATGCGTACTAATCATCATAGCCGTAATTTTTTTTTGCTGAATATTCACCAATAAAGGTATTTATTATTATTATTATTATTATTATTATTATTATTATTATTATTATTATTATTATTATTATTATTATTATTATTATTATTATTATTATTATTATTATTATTATTATTATTATTATTATTATTATTATTATTATTATTATTATTATTATTATTATTATTATTATTATTATTATTATTATTATTATTATTATTATTATTATTATTATTATTATTATTATTATTATTATTATTATTATTATTATTATTATTATTATTATTATTATTATTATTATTATTATTATTATTATTATTATTATTATTATTATTATTATTATTATTATTATTATTATTATTATTATTATTATTATTATTATTATTATTATTATTATTATTATTATTATTATTATTATTATTATTATTATTATTATTATTATTATTATTATTATTATTATTATTATTATTATTATTATTATTATTATTATTATTATTATTATTATTATTATTATTATTATTATTATTATTATTATTATTATTATTATTATTATTATTATTATTATTATTATTATTATTATTATTATTATTATTATTATTATTATTATTATTATTATTATTATTATTATTATTATTATTATTATTATTATTATTATTATTATTATTATTATTATTATTATTATTATTATTATTATTATTATTATTATTATTATTATTATTATTATTATTATTATTATTATTATTATTATTATTATTATTATTATTATTATTATTATTATTATTATTATTATTATTATTATTATTATTATTATTATTATTATTATTATTATTATTATTATTATTATTATTATTATTATTATTATTATTATTATTATTATTATTATTATTATTATTATTATTATTATTATTATTATTATTATTTACTTTTACACATTTAGAATTCTTTTCTTTACAGTTTACTTACTATTTAAATTTGTGTTCAAAGTTTCTTTTTGAGATCATTCATTAAAATTTTTCGCATTCATAGTTTTGGGTACTATAATTTACTATCAATTTTTTGGGTTTCGTATTCATTCTGCATTTCATGCACAAGACACAAAACCGCAATCCTAGCCTTACCAGTCCCAGTGTGGATGTTGAGCGAATGGTTTTGGAAAGATAATCTGTGGAGTTTATTGAAGTGGCGTTCGCGAATTTTTATTTAACTTCCGTTAACAATCCTCTCAAAAGTTATTTGGTTACTTTTTGTTACTTTCATTCTTTAGTTTGCTACAGATTCAGCCAGTTGATTTTCTTTAGTTTAGTCCTGTAGTGAAGACAAAACTTGTGGGAAGATTGAATAAATTTTCTGCTAAGCTTTAAGCGTAAATAGGCAATCTTGTTCGGAGCTCTACGTCGTGCTTTGCGTATTTTTGTGTCTTCATTTTCTGTAGCAATTCTTCGGACTTTCATCATCATAAACATCATCACGTCACTTTTGGCTGCAATTGTATTGGGTAGGCAGTCTAAGATTGCAATTTTTTGTAAAACATCTCATCATTCATTCAGGACAATTCTTAGCTGTAAGTATATTATTTGGAGAATTTTTTGTATAAATATTTTTTATATTTTGTTTGCCGATCACTTTGTTTTTTTACAACATTCGGTTACTGTTGCTTCCGCAAAAACTCTGTATTTCATTCTCTCTTGCTGGTCCTTTTGTGCTTTAGATTCTTATTTCATTTTGGAGGAGAATTTTTGTGCGAGCATAAGTGACCTTGTCACAAGAACACTTATCTGCCTTTACCTTAAACTTTGTAGTTATTTTTCGCCCTGGTGTGGGGCAGCTGGGTTTGCCTGGTTATAAGTTTTGCGGGCTACAAGAAGACTGGGGCCAAGGCCACACGCAACCCCAGAGGTAGAGGCACTGCAGCACATGCTCAACAACAAGCAGCAGAAAGAAATGCCCCGTAGTCTTCGGTTCCAAACCATTAAGTGGCTCTTTACCAGCGACACTACAAATATTTTACAACAACCCCGAATGAGCCAAACTGGTCGTTGAGGCCAACATACGGAGAAGCCTTGAAAACACCAACAGCCTCACCAACGTTAGGGCCGCCCAGCGTTTGCTACCGTCGCACCAGGTGGGCTCGGTCTGCTCCAGGCCCGACAGAAGCACCCACATCAAGTTAGATAAGTATAGTTTGTTTTGTATTCTATTTTCTGTACGGCGGCAAATTAAAGTTTGTTAAAATTTAATTTGGTTCTCAAAAATCACTAGAATATTATCGGTCGTCTAGCGCACACCATTCTCACACCTTCACTCATTAAAGCCGGTGGCGTCCTTTTCCCTTGCATTAATTTTGCTTACATTTCCTTGTCACATCGACCCCGTTTACGACTTTACAGCTACAGGTACAGCTCTATGTATGTACCTCCACCAGGTAGGTACCGATTGCGTCACAATACATATATTAAACATAGAATAAAATAAAGTTTCAGACCCCACAATAAGTGATTTTATGTTACCCTTGTAACGTAAAAAATCGTATTTAGACTTATGTAGGTATAGTATAGTTATAATTCAATCCTTGCCAAAATAAATTATTTATTCAGCTATAGTAGGTATCTATAAAGCAGATAAAACATATTCTTTACACTTTGCTGCAGCATGCAATTTGCCTTTATAGTTTAGAGAAGGCATCGCTATTTTATAGAAAATGCAAGCATAACATGGTTCGACGTGCGATGTAAGAGGAAATCTTATAAAACCACGACTAAAAAAATCTTTCGCCGTAAATTCAAAATTGTTCCCTTGAGAAGCCTAGGCGACATCGCAAAGGTAGTAGATAATAAACGTACTTATTCAATGATTTTCATTTTTGAATATTTTTTGATAGAAGTTAATACTTTCCTCTAAGAAGTACTAAGGTGAAAATTGCGTTTGTAAATAATTCATAATATAAATTATAAAATATAATACTGGTGTTCTTTATATTTTTGTGTTGTTATTACATATTTAATTTTAATTATACTCATGAATTATTCACAATATTATTTGTTATCTGGGGTTCTCCATGACTATTGACATACATATTTGTCTAGCTATTTTATTTTCTGAATAAATATTTAATTTTTAATTTATGGTAATACAAAAATTTTGTCAGTGCGTTAACATTTGTTAATAAACAAGGCCGCAACATCATGCAAATGAAATCCTTTGGCAAACACATCATTTTAAATTAAAATCGCGGAAATGTAACTCACCCTGCTGTCAAGTTGAAAATCCGCACAACGGTATGCCAGTCACAAATAAAGCATCATATCGTTGTCCATTTCCCGTTAATATTTCTACGCGTTTGATGGTGCGACGTGTGACACGGGGCTATCGAAAATGTCGCTCTTCGAGCTTCCCTCACAGGCACAGCCGTTCCAGCCCAGCCCAAATACTAATATATCTCTATAAAGTGTCCACGAGTAGTTATCAATGTGATAGATTGCTACGACCGGCCCGAATTGTGACCTGCGAAAGCTTGCACCAGACGAAAGCTGAGCTTTTTACACACGAAGAAAACGTGCTCTTTAAAGCTTCGAGGTTTTACCCAACTTTTCAACGCTTTTAAACTTTTCATTATTCTTTAATGTAGTTTTTATACAGATTGTAATCGATGTAATTCCAATAATTTTACGATAGTTTTCAACTGTTTTCTCCCTTAAAAAGTAAATATATGTCAGATTCTATTTCAAATTACGACTAGTAATTATCACTGTTTAAAGTTTCCAGTTTCTACTTTGTAAACGAAAACATCTAACAAGCAATATGATGATTCGCAACTGCAACGTTAAATACGTCAGTGTAAATAGCTGTGGGTATTAAAATAGAAAAATATATTTTAATTAGATAGAAGGTAGGTATGTAAGGAGATCAAAAACTTCGCAGAATGAAGGAGATTTTGAAGGAGTGAGAGTAGATATTATAATTTTTTTTAAAAAAAGTGACCTATTTTGACTATGAATATGTGTCACGCTATCTATTAAGTATTCATTGCTCCGAAAGAAGGCTATACTTGCATATAGACATTAAGAAAAGTTAAAAATTCATTGCCTTCAGAGGGATTTCATACCTCAGTTAGTTAGAGCATTCTACTGACAAATAGAAGGTCTTGGGTTTATATACCGGTTAAGTCTATGAATTTTTTTACAAAATATTTCTTCATAATTAACATATATTTATATAATTCATAAAGAATAAAAGAAATGGAAAATGGACCACAAGTCACAGTTATACTGCTTTTGCACAATAACGATTGGTATATTATCTTCTCTTCACGACTTTAGATTACAATCTTTAAAATACCGTCCTTATAGTCAAGATTTAACTTGGATTAAGGTTTGGAACAAAACACTCGCTGAAGTTTCACAGAATTTTTCAATGAAATTTATTTTTTAACATGGATAATTTTTTTCTCAAACTTAAGAAAACAACGTCACGGGAAGAAATTTAAGGAGGACAAAACACTTAAAGCTGCATTTTCTGAATATTTTTAATCAAAAAATAAAACTTTTTTCGAGTGTTATATAATAAACCTTTTGAACGAACTTAAAAGTAAATAAATATATTATGATTAAAGGAGAATATCTTGGAAGGAATAAATAATAACTTGGTTAAATTTACAATTCTTTCCTTTTATTACGCGAATTTTTTGACCTCCCTTTTTACCTCGGTTCTAAACTATCACAGAGATGACGATACGATCCAGTCGATCTTTGTTTTTCATCGATCTTGATCGATCAGAAAAGATCGATCTTGATTGATTAGATCGATCACGATTGATTAGATCGATCACGATTGATCATATGGATCACTATTGATCAGATCAATCTCAATTGATCAGATCGATCTTGATTCATCAAATCGATTTTGAGCGATCACTTTTATTCAGATCGATCTTGATCAATCACGTTTATTCAGATCGATTTTAACTGATCAAACTATTTTAGGTCCACAAAAAATTATTTTCATTCGAAAATAAAAACAACAATTATCAAAATTAATATATTTATGAAACAAATGTACCTAAATATACATTTATGATAAAAAATTACTTCAATATGAATTACAAGGCGAATTAAATTTGTTGTATTTTCTTTATTTATTATTTTTATTTTACATTTATTGCACTGCGTTTTTCCTATTCTCCTGACGTGTTAAATGTAATCACTCATCTATTCACAAATCCCATAAATAAAATTTTAAGGAACGAAGTTTTCTTCTGTCCAGTGAATTTCAAAAGTATACGTGCAAATAAATATGCAACATTAACATACGAATACTGCAGTGTATAACTGCCGACTATATAGCACTCAGCAACATGAATTGCCATACGCACCGTCGTAACAAAACAATAAGGATGATAGCATTCTGCTCTACCACACCGCTTTGCCGCGACCCCTCCCCTTTCCCACTGTGCTATTCTCATTGCGATCGATCGGATCGAACAAACGATCTGATCGATTATTTATTTTTTGTGATCATTTCGATCGATCTTTCGATCCCTAGCCTTAGCTATCATGTTTGTTGCACGAATAAAGTACAATACGTTTCTTCACAATACTGAGCCCTTTGTTAAAAAATATATATTTATATTAACACATGATATACTTCATATAAGCACATTATAAAAGTTTATTTTTAAATTGCTCTCTAGGGCCATAAATTTTAAATTTCTGTTAAATATACATTCGTTTCATATTACACTAATTCACACAAAATATATTTTCATGTAATGTACTGGAAAATATATTTGAACCTTTCTTTTTATTTTTAGTTAGTCGGTGTTTCTATTTATAATGCATTTTTTATACCAGTTGTGTAAGTTTTAATTTAATTTTATAGTTCCCCTGAAACATTTTTTGTCATTCTATGTTCTTTCATTGCAGTATATGTAAAAAAAATTAGTTTACAACCAGAAATAAGGTCAGCGTAACGTCCAAGTATGATTGATCTTGTATTATTATTGTGACTGACACGAAGCAAACCCTGTTGCTATCGTATAACATATAAATAACCACATTTTGTGACATGAAACAAAAATAAATGTTAAGAGGATTTATGCCACCTGTCTATTATATATGAGTAAAGCTGATCAGAAAATGTGAAATGCTATCGAAGCTGTTAAACAATAAACTCTATAACTTGAGACCTATTAATGGTTAGTATATTGGCATTTTTACTACACTCTTAGTGGACCAGTAAATTCGAATCAAAGTGTAGTTCAGATACAATGAGAACATGTAGAGTCCTGCCGTTTTATTGTGCGCAGTTATCCAAACCGGCAATATACATTGTATTGCCCTGTAATATTCTGTATAACCGCAATTGGGTTTATCTACCAATTAAATTGGAATTTTCTGGGGAAAATATTCATTGATTGAGTTTTATTATGTGTCGTTTAAGTTGACGGAGGAAAGAAATAAATTCGTTCATTTTGTGCGAGAGAAACGAACCTTTGCAGTTAATTTGAGTGGCGACAGAGTGGAGTGAATCAACAGCGAAGCAGAGTCGTTTTTTCGCGTCCGGAACAAGCCTAACAAGAGGCGTGCGCGTGAGGTCACGTCCGAACAATGCGACTGCCTCGCACTTTGTCAACTTTGACACGTGTAATTTCCCGGTCGGCTACCGAACTTCGCTGCTTTCCTCGTCGTGCTGGCTATTATCACCCGCCGCTTCCTTAGATGACTCCGCTCTCGTAACCAGATAACCCCAGGTAAAGTTACGCCGTTACCGAGTTACTCTCTTGACTTCCGACCGGTGACTAATGCTCAACTAGAACTGTTTTCACTTTCTCACTTGTATAGAAACGCATAGTTCAACCACTACCTTCAACTGTAGATACCTTTGTTCAGGAACACGGACTAAGCTACTCAAAGTAGGAAAAATTGTTAATTGATACATTTAAATTTTTTTGGAGAATTGTATAAGAAAATTTGGTCATTATTTTTTTTTTATTACATTGCAGATTACTATAATTTAAGCTCTGTGTCTATGTAAGTATCTATGAGTGTGGTAAGATACTTCGATTCGTATCTATCTGCCATTTAAGTATGCGGTCGTAAAAATTCTAAGATACTAGGTACTAATAATTGCACAACGTTAAGACGGTTTTGCCAGATGTTCATCTTAAAAGTATAGTTTACTACGTTGGTTATAATAGTAACAATCGATATCGAATATATTTATGGTTTGAGAGTACTAATATGAGCGAGATGAGGATAATGTACTCGTAGTTATCTATGATATCCATAAGGATTTAGTGTCAATAATATGATGATGCAGTACAAATTCAAAAATGTTTACCATCACTCTTAAATAGTTTGAACACGAATTTATTGAAAAGTTACTCCTTTCTTGTCTACTGTCGGCCAAATTTTATACTTTTTTGTATTTTTTTCTGATTCGTTGATTTATTTGAAAATCAATGGCTTTTCACATCCATTCACTAAAAAAGAGCGACTCCTAGGCTCGTGAAAAATAAAACTGTATATTCTGTTGTTCACCGTTATTTAAAATCTTATATTTCCTACTCACTTAATTTTATATATTCTTGAAAATTATACTAAGATTTTTTTATTTTATATCACATCCATGGCTGCAAAGCACCGCTCACCGCAAACACAAAACCCTTTCGATAAATGTAGAATATTTTTATAATAACTTCATTAACTATAATAAATAAAATTACATAAAAAAATCACGAAATCACATCCATGGCTGCAAAGCACCGCTCACCGCAAACTCACAAAACTCATTCTATAAATATAGAATATTTTTATGATAACTTCATTAATTATAATAAATAAAATTACATGAAAAAATCACGACGGTCATAGAAAAGGATAAAAGTGTGAAACGTCAATAGTATTTTTATTGGGACAAATAAGGTACTCTGAAATATCAAAAATGAAACAATAATCATATACAGAATACGTGAAAAATAATAATAACCACAATTAGAAAATTTTACTGCTATTATGATATTTATAATTCACAAAGAAAAACATTTCTCATTTGCGTTCATTATTGCATTATTTCAGGGTTTACATATTTACGATATCCATGTATCACAGTATTGCAACGTTGTTTTCGTTATATGTACAGCATATTTGTGTATATGTAATTGATACTAATATAACAGCCAGAACAATGCTAAGTTATACAATCCTATCTATGATTTATTTGCAAGTCTAAAAATTATTGTATTGGGACATATTAGTCCCAGTAACTTTCTCCTTGTGGAATGATACTTTAGATTTAGATCGAGTTAAGTACATATTAATATGCGGACCCTATAGAGACTATAACGTAAATCTTCCAATTTCCAAGTAGTCAACATCAAACAACAGATTATGCCACTTCTCTACCAGTGCGTATTTTATGGACGGTTTGGCATAAAGGAGGAATCTCCTGAGAAGATACATCCTGCTGCCCTACTTAATGCAGGGCGCTGGGCGATGCATCAGACATAAACACCAGTTAACACCTTACACAAGACAAATTGAGTGACTAGTTCTTAACTCTGTAATTACATCGGTTGAGGCGAATTGTGTTTATATTTCAATAATACTTGTATAAACTAATACAATGTATAATTTTCCAGTAGTTTTGGCACAATATAGAACTAATAGTAGGATTCGAGATCTGGAATTGAACTGCACATTCTGCAATGCAATTTGTTTTAAACTGATAACAGGGGGTAAGGGTACGCTTGTGTCCACTGTTGTTCTGTGCTCCACATTGACATTACGTATGTCATCAAAGGAGTTAATAGCAATTGCGGGAGAACATTTTCAATAGGCATCAAGCCGGTGAACTGGAGCTGTATGAGACTCACACTTCACCCTTTCAAGGTGTGCTTTGAGAATCACTAATATTTATTTTGTTACAATTATAATTTAAAATCAAGATTTTTTCTTGATTTTTTTTCTATGCGAGCGTTCACTGGTCTTGCAGTATCGTTAGAGAATCAGTTACACATTTGTATATTATTAATTTAAAGATATTTTGTAGTGATTTCCATCATGGCCATTTTGTTTTCGGTCACATTTCTTTTGTAACATTTTTTCGAAAATTTGCATTCTCCAAATATTCCCTGATGTTGTCTTCCAATTAACGAGAAATTATGAAACTTGAACATTTCTTGGCCAGTCTTGCACATTATTTTTAAAGATGAGAAATAATTAGAAATTATTTAATAAACACTGTTTAGCACGACTGCATCTCCAATTATTTCTTATAATCCCTACAATTATACTAACAGTCAAGTAATACCAATAAATTTATTATTATTAAAGTTAAACAGTTCTAAGAAGCTCAGATGTTGAATGACAACGTAAAAATGAAAGTAATGATTTAATAAAACATAGCATTAACTTAAAATTTTAATTGAAACTTATCCCACATATTTGATATATCTTTAAGGCCATTATTGTAGAACTTTTCACGTGATTGCACCACTTAAACTGAGTACACGATCAGTATAGTAAATTACGCAGTTATTCAAAATAGCATGAACGTGTTACCCAAAAATTTAATGACGACTAATGATTTGTTAATGTTAAAATTAGTTACAAATACTGCTTGCAACATGTACAAGCACAGTACTTTTTGGTTAACTCTGTTATGCAATTATCATAAAATAGAAATAAAATGAACACAGTAGCATATGATAACACAGTTTCAAAAAAGACGTTACAAAGTTCTTTCTTTTGTACATAGTGTTTGTTGACGACACTTGTAGCCCTGTATGTATATAGCTGGAACAGATGTTGGTCTGTCGTCTTTTCTCAATAGAATATACAAATCTGATATTTTCAGAGTAAAGAAAAAGTGAAAGAAATAGAGAAGACAGAAAATATTATGAGCAGATATGAATTATTACCAACGAAAATATACAGGTCAACCAAGAGTTTTATAATATTATAAGTAATATAAAACAATTTCACATAAATATACAGACTAACCTCCTCTTCTTATAAAAATTTATCTCAATTGTATAATATTGATACCTATATTTTTATTAAATTACGTAAATTAGAAAATTGTCAAGCATTACGTAGGTATAATTTATTTTGTATTTTACTTTTGTAATTATTTGTAACATATATTCACAGTTTTCATCAGTAATTTAACATTTCTATTTACATACGGTTATTGAGATCCAGATCTGTTAAATGGCCTTGCAAAAAATAAATAAATGTAGAAAGTAAAATCGTTCTAAGAGTTCACTAATGATATTACAAAACACATCTGTATAAACATAGGAAGATCACGCGAAAATTATTGAGAATAAGAAAATCAGGAAGGCTGTAGAAGGTAGAAAACAAAATTTGCACTTAAAAAGAGTAATTTGAAATTGTTGCGAAAGTTAAGTTAGTCAGAACTTAGGACTTCAGGCCAGTTTCATAATCAATTTTATCTTCACCTTAACACTAAATTAAAATTAAAGTTGTGTTCTTTTTCATAATATAACTTTATCACTTTAGCGATCACTGTAACATTATTTTAAAATAAAGTCTTAAAGTGATTTTAATTGAAGTATCGTTTGTGACTAAAAATATGTAAATAAAAGAAACAGCAAACCTGATACCTGTAACAATCACCCCTATTTAGAATTGTACTTTGTAAAATTACGCGATAGAAGGTTTTTATTTCAATCAGAGATTGATGCTGCAATTCATGATTAATTATTTTGAAAGCATTCAACATTCCAAAAAAAGATTGGTTGGGAGCTTTTAAGAAGCGGAAGGAAAGGATGGCGAAGTGCATTATTGATGAAGGAAAGTAATCTGAACATATTTAAAATAAAATTCTAAAAAATATAAACTGTGTGTCTCAATAATTGTAGTGTGTGTTTCAATTTTTACCTTTCGTGATCTTTTTCATAAATATATTAGTTATTCACATTAGTGTGTACGATGTTTTGTGTGTAAATTTTTATGTCAAGAACGTCTAAAAATGAAGAATGCTATCTGTAATATCATTAAAAATTTCTGCTTTTCTTTATCACCGAATGCAATATTTCATTCTTCTATTTGGTAAGTATGTGACAGTTGTATTCATTTTAGTCTCCGAAATATGTAAATCTGATATTCTCAGAGGAGAAAGTGAGTGAAAAAAGGATATATATTCTGGGCGAGATGACCGCTTGAATTTTTTTTTCAAGCGTGCGTGAAATTATCGCGGCGTTATAAATGTGCCGGTGAATTCCGCGCGCCTGATTTGCCGGAAAGTTTGTTATAAATTGTTTTTGCAAATTCTTTGGAAGTAGCGCTAGAGTGGAATAGAATCGCTGCGTCTGCGATTCACAAGACTTGGAGGCTGAAGGCGTACTTGCTAAAGTTTTTCATCTGCCGTTCAAATTCAACAACTTCTTTAAGTTTTATTGATCAGATTTGTAGAAATTACTGAAACATCTGTCATTGTGTTAACTTTGTGCCGTTTTCCCGCTTTGCTCTTTCCTTTAATTCATTCCCAATTCTCCGGCCCGACGAGTTGAACGGTTGCTATCGCGCGTTCGAGATCTCGCAATGAAGTTTTCTGGACTCGGTGTCGACACGCGACTAATTTCACCTGACGTGACGGGATATGAATGCTGTTCGCCTTGGGCCAAAAATTGATATAAATTGAATTCACGAGAACTTCTCACGGAGAGCAAACTAATTTTTTGTTATTATTCGGCGATTTCCTTTTACTGCCGGCGTTGTGGCTGTTCCAGTGCAAATACGCTGCATTTCATTTTTAACTTGAAACACTTTACTTCCAATTTAACGACCAGCTAATGTGTCAGCAATAAAAAATGTTGCAAGTCAAGTCTTTAATCACATCGAGCAGGCAAATCTGGGCAGTTATTATTAAAATATCATAACTGCAGTGAAACATTCAACACTTCTCAGTGTAGGGTGTTATGGGTGTTAAGAGTTGTTGATCGGTCACCCCTTTAACTTAATTTTACTGTGATATTTACTCAGAAATCTCGGTCACAAGACTGCTCTCTTAAAAAATGTTTGTAAAATAAATTTAAGGAATTACATTTTTTATACAAAAGTACGGGTACACGATAAACTTGTTCAAAAGTGAACACGCATATTTCCTAACATAACACCAACCAATGTATTTTGACAATATAATGATGTTACAAGTATGTATTATAAATAAATATGAACAATTCAAAAATCTCATTTATAGAGTGCATTTTACATAAACAGATTAAATAATTGTATTGTTCTTGTTTACCGCGTAATGGTAAATCTTCATACCAGATACCATCGTTTACGAAAATACAAATTTTCGTATTCCATTTTAAAGGTTATCATTTATTACACAGAAATATACGTCTATTCACTGCTTAATATCAGAACGAACTACGGACTTGCGATTCTTATCTTGTGTCACTTGAAACACGGTAGCGTTGATCATAGTGTAGAAGGAAATTTAAAAAAAAATGGTGGAAGACTTTTATAAATTACAGATTTAAAATAAATTCGAACGCAAGAACCTCTATCTTGCCGGAGTAGCGCTCTTACAAACTAAGCTCCATTACTGAAACGATTTTCCACTTTAGCGTATAACTGCGATGTATCTCTCAATTGAGGATTTAAAAACTATTTGTACCTAGGTCTGGGAATAGACTATTCAAGTTTTGTTTATAATTTAATATCACTTTCGGCATCAAATCATTGTCTAGAAGTATGGTTAAAGACCGGAGTTCTGTATGTAACTCATCTGCATGAAAATCGCGGTCAATTTTATCGTTATCGGTAAACATTAATTCTAAATTTTTGCACATATTTCTGAAAATTTTGGAGTCCATGGAACTAGTATTTTTTTGGTTAAATGAAAATAAAAATGAATATGTATGTTTTTTAGTGAATTAAAACAATCCTGTACGGAATTAAAGACTTTTGTAAATTTCCGCCATTTGCAAACCTTGGGGTGGGCTACCTCACCCACCCCTGACTTGATACACTTATATTTCAGTGATAACGTGGCCGGGTTGGTACTGTTTTAAAATGAAATAAGTTATTGTTCTTCGTCTGTGATTGCCACAATATTAGCTCAATTTCAAAACTACAATTTTGTAATTTACATATTTCAAATGCAATATAAAAATCTGGTTAGTATGAAGTATGTGTCTGTTTTTACATACAGGGTGCTTATTTTAAAAGTTCCCGCATGAAAATTCATGAATAGGCAATCCATGATTCATTTCATGAGACTTGGTTTTTAAAATTTTGTTTTGCTCTTATACCTACTGTGATTATTCGATTTATAGTACTAATATTTACCAAGTGGCTTATGAAATGTATTCTGTTTTACCTATTCTTAAAATTTCAGACAGGAACATTTAAAACGGGCATCCTATATATATTGATTGAAAATAAACAAAATTTAACAAAATATGACACTGAATAACTTTAAAAATGGTAATTATTATGTACTATGAGTTTTTACGTGAATCTTGGCATGTAGGTATATATACGTATATGTCTCTCTGATTATATCCTTTCACTTAAAAAATCTGACGTGGCCAGCACATTGACTTCTGTCATTTATATGCGGCATTTACAAAAATTCTATCGGTGAACTGTTACCCGTAAACAGCTGTTTATCAGGTTATAGCTACCGGAATCGATATTTTAAGAACGCAAGTGGTAAACAGGGTAGATACATAACCTTTCAAAAAATGAAACAGGTTAGAAATTTGATATAGTTAATAAACTTGTAAGCGCGCGCTTCGCCTTGCATCACTACCTTTTTTTTGAGATTAGATTCTTCATGAATCTGGTAGATGGATCTGGTAGATATTGTACCGGTAGAATTTTCGTAAATTCCTATGTATTTTCTATAAAATCCATACAGAAAGTTCCATACAAAAGATTCTAAATTTCTTGTGTGTACATTACCTTTCAACAGTTGTATGTATATTATACAAATTCCATACAGAAAGTTTCGACCAAAAATATCCTATATTTTGAGTAAAATTATAACACAAATATATTACGCACACGAATATGTCAATTGACACTGACATCTTTCAATCAGAATTTTCTTAATATAGTAGCTGTTGGCTGTTTCTAGCATAGCTAGCTAATTTATGAAATTTAATTTCTTTATAATTTTATAACTCTATATCCACTTAATATGAAGTCAATCGTATAGAGAATACAATGTTCTTTAATATTTATAATAAGATTAAATGTGAAAAAATGATATTTAACATCGTTTCTTCAAGAAAAACAGTTAAAATCTTCAAATTAGGGTACTTCCGGTTGACCAATTAAAACCAAAATCTAATCACCTCTTCACATATATGCATGAAGATGTGTATTCAAACTCACAACTGATAAAAATTGTGAGTAAAAACAGCACAAAAGATTGGCTATAGGATACTTGTATATTTTAATAACTAATTATTGCGGCCTTCTAAAATTTCTGCTCTCTGCGCAATGCTTAATGCGGTAACAGTATGGTAACATACTATTAGTAATATTTAAATTACATTATTGAAATTTTTTGAACGTTTTAAAAGATTTACTACGTCACAAATAAATTAATGAATCATTAGCTACGGAGGATGCCTGGACTCCAGTTAATATATCAGGAAATTAAATTATTTTACTAATATAAACCAAAGATTACAAGAATCACAAGAATCGCTTATGCATAATCTCTGGCATAGACATTAGACATCATATTGTTAGTAAGAAATAAAAATGCTAAATAATGCTAATATGTGTATTTTTTGTTTTTGGTATCACCTCATACACTTTTCTAACTTCGTCTATGCCTCAAATGCTGTTGTACCACTGATGATGATATCCTCTTTATGTCTTAAATCCCAGTATTTACGTTGTATCTCCATAAAGTACTTAAATCGTGAGTTTTTATGTTTTACGTTTCCTTGTATTATTTATCAGCGCTGAGGAGTCGCGTTTCGCCTTTCAGGCTACCTCCTGCGACGTTGAAACGCACCCCACGTTCTCGTCTCGGCCTGCTTCGCTACCTAAATATCATTTTGACGTCGTCCATATTTTATATTATGTTATGCGCAACGCAGTAAGTCTCTTGTTTCAAAAAATAAATATGTTACTTTTTATAAGTGAAATTTAAATTTAATGCTGACGTTTTATTAAAAGATGTAATAATCTTCGTCAACTTAGAAAACATGATACAATTTCAAGTTTAACTTGAAGATTGCAGAAGACAATAACGCGTTTAATGTGACAAATTATAAGAATTTATTAGAATGTACATAATTGTAAACATTTCGTATATTTTACTTATTTTCAAAATAAATTGTTTTAAATATATTTCCATAAGAATTTATATTCTAAATATAATAAGCATTATTGAAATGGGAATTTGGGATCAATCTTGAAGTTTGAAATTAAATAAATAGGCCGTAAGTTCCTATATCTGCGAACAAAGCAGATTGGCACACCCAGCAATGGGTAATATGCCGTGATGATATATTTATTTATTTTATTTAAGTTCCTTTATGTTTAAGACATCAGTCATCAATTATAGTTATTTTATTTCACAAGTAAACGGACGTTTCGGACAATATTTGTCCATCCTTAGCAAGTAACATACATGTTTACAATAATATAAATGGTGTTATAAGTTATTTAAATTACAATTTGTTAATTACATTGTTACAAATTTATTGCACGCTCAAAATTCTGGCAAGGATTAATTCAGAAAATCAAGACAAAGTTAAAACATGTTAACTTCAGAGCGACAAGATGAGCAGTAGGTACTCAAAGATTTCAATAATGATGATATAAACATGTCGTTGAGGTTGAGAGCGTTTACGAGACTTCACGCATATCGCGTATTTATTGTTAAAAGTCCATAAAAGTATTTACCAAATTGATTTTGTTGGGTTTTTCCTTAGTATTTTGATCTGTTTTTATAGCTTTAACAACCCATTAGTTGATGATTGGTAAGTACATACCTAAACTCTTATCTATATAGACACATTGTTGTTAGTCAAATTTGCGAACAAGGGCGGAATGTAAATTTAAAATAATTCGGGATATGTAATGTGAGACAAAAGAAGCTCAAAACAAGTATACAGTATCTTGGGCTATACTACTTTCAGCCCAAGTTTTGTCCAGTCGACCCACCGGGAAATGTACCAAGGTTTAGAATATTCAGTCCTCTATTTTTTGCGAATAAAAGCAGTATGGAACACTCAGCAATAGATAATAAGCTATGATTATATATCTACATTATTATTTATTTTGAACTGTCACGTCAAAGTTGTGTAAGTATTTTTTTAAGCTGCTAAGACAGACCAGATATTTAAGCATATAACTTTCATATGTGCGATAAAAGTTGCAAGACTATAATTACGGAAGGTCAACGCGCTCCGAGTCGTAGTGCGGTAACCAATATAAATGCCTACTACGTTTTATGTTGCTTGAGCGAGATCACTTTGGCACTTGTCTGACCGTAAGATAGTTATTCAATTATTTATCAACTCAATACTGCTTATGAATAATCGAACGTTTACTGTAATTTGGAATGACTCTTTGATAGGAGATTGCATAAGTGTAATTAAAGTACTAAAGTGACAAATTTGCTATAAATCTGCGAAATAGAAGGGAGCTCGTGACAAATGAATGAGCCGATTGTACATTTACGAACATGTACTACATGAAAGTAACATTAATATTTCACGTGTAACGGTGGAGCAACGCGCAGCACAATGCAAGGCACTTTGTACTATATACTCGCATAGTCGTTGCTGCAGCGTGACTTTATGGCTCGCGCGAGCATATCATTGAGTTACTGAAGTTACGTAAATATCGATCTCAATTTAAATGCGAGGCTGTTAGCGTAATCATACCATTGCATTTGTTCTGCCAAGCGAGTCCAATAACATAAACGAACGATGTCAGTCCCTAGTCGAATATATCGTCTTCTCGGATTACTAAATGACTTAATTAAGAAAGTTACTTCCGTGTCTTTCCCAAGAGATGCGATCGGCACAGGCCGCAGACATCCCCGTCTCTCAATTCAACCCTACAGAAAGAACCCATAATTTTACAAAACCGTTCAGCTACTCTGCTGCTTCACTTGCAATTGACACTGCTGTCTAATCACTTTAATGTCACCTCCAAGCCTTCCCTATACTTCCCAACCCAAACATAAAAAAAGTTAATTACTACAGCTCGAGATTTGCTATTTAAAAGGCTCCAGGAACGAGAAAGTATTACTTCATTTAAGAACGAAAAAATAATGAGACGAAACAATGGGGTAGATCTTTGTTTACCTTTTAGCAGAAAAGTAATCTGGAAGTCTCGGTTAAGTAAAGAGGTCAATTTAAGTAAAATTCCGAAAGACTTGTCAGGGAACTAATCGTGTAAAGACGATTTACGTTACACGCAAACGTCTTAAAAACAAAGTCTTGGATCTTTTCTCTCGGGAGCCGATCGCCACGGTAAATCACCCCGCCTCTATTGCCGCTGCCTCCGCCAACGTGCGCTTCACTCGGTGCGACTTGCGACTAATGATGTCATTTAATTCTGCCCATCGAATCCGTGGGCATCGTTTGTTTCCTGCGACGCACATTCTTACGCCAGGAATTCAATTTGAGAGACTAATATGTACACAACATGCCACTAGCACCGGATCGCATCAGCATCGCGTTCGCGACTCATACACGGCAGGACGGAATTACTCGGGTCAGGCTTAATAATAGATGAGGTGAAGTCTGGAGATTACATTGATGAAATGGCTCTCCGAGGGTAAAACTTCACAGCGAGCTGAGTAATTGCAGCGGCTTTGTGTCGCGCGCGGTTCTACTGTTTGTTTCATCGCTGCCTGGACATCTTCCGATCAAATGAGTCTTTCTAGCTATTCGTTATTGATTTCCAGACAGATAACCCATCCCATCTCGAGTCTCTATACAATGATACACACTTCGCTTTTGTTATATCTTTTAACGAAATAAATTGAATCTCAAAGCAATTTACACTTCACACTTACAATCCAGATGATTCATCTGCTGTAATTATTGTTATTAATTTAACATGATTTCAAAATATAATGAGTAGATGATTAAGTTAGCTTTGAAAACCTCATACATACGAGTATGTATCTGTGTTAAAAACTATATTATTAAAGCATAGATCAAAGATGTCGTCTTTAGCGACAGTACATTGTAAATATTTGTATTATGTGAATAAGTTTTTAACTATTCATTTTCTTTATCGTAGCAATCTATTAACAAAATTTCACGTTCTAATTATAGAGGATAAAAACTCGCACAAATATCCACATTTTGTCGCAATTAGACTCTCATTACACCCTTAACGTGCTTCTGATCAAGAAAAACAATAAATATTTAATAGTAAATAAATTTCAGTTCGATTATATACACTTACATAGATTTCATATGGAATTTAAATAAATGAAAATGTTAACACTGCTTTATTACCTATTTCTGGGTGTAACAAACTCAATCTGCTTGTTATCGTAGATTACAGTAATGACGATATAGGTATCTTTACCGGTGAGGGTGTTAACTAGGCGGCAAATCTGTTGGGCTATTTTAAAATTGGAAACAATTTTCAAGTTTCATGTTTGACGTCGATCGGAATCAAACCCGGGCCGACGAGTCACTTAACCACGCACCTCCTTTTCAAAATAATATAAGATGAAATTTCAAAAGTATAAATTATTATATTTCAACATATGAGTTTTTCTATTCGTTATATAACAAACTACTTTTTACTTTTGTTGCATAATTAACTATTTCTGTCGATCGTTTATTAATGGATTTCATTAATGTGCAGAAATTCGTTTATTTATGTCCCCTATTAATATACAATTTTAAATTTCTAGTAATAAACAATTTTAATGTAATGAAAAATGTGGAAGCCCAAGTATGAAGGATAAATATAGGAACACTTCATGTCCTTTTTGTTCTTTTCCGCCCTTACGCGATTTTTCCTGCTTGTTGCAAATGTGCAGTTTCGCTTGCCACCCACAGACGTTTTTCTGGATTTTTTTCAGAAAATTAAATTTTGTTTTCTCAGCAAAAAGGCAAGAAGGTCCACGTATAGTGTATTTATTTTGAAATACGGACTTTTCGGGTTTTCAGCAAACCCATCCTCAGCTATACATAACAAAACAATAAATTTTCGTTGGAAACATTAAAGGAAAAAAAAATATTGCTTACGTAGTTAACAAAGTTGTACAATAGTTATAAATATATTACAGATGAACTGTTAAACAATGTGGTCTACATATTACGTTAAAAAATTAAGCTCTTTGATGTACGTTATCATCAACAAAGCATAGATTACATTTTCCACACCTTGTTAAAAAATGGTTATCCTGAAACGTTTATTAGCAGAAACATTTACAAAAGATTATGCAAAATTAACAATCTCACAGAACGACAGCGTTATAATAACGTAAATAATATCATTTATTGCTTCATTCCATATAATTATAACCTCAATAATGGCATTAAGACAATCTTAGAAAATTGTAACATTAAAATAGCAAACACTAACCTCCATACAACAGCATCCAATTTCACTAAATTAAAAGATGCTATAGATCAACCTGAATCCATAGACGTCGTCTACCAGGTCGAATGTGATGCATGTAGTAAAATATATAACGGAGAAACATTCCAAACACTGAAAAGGAGAATTTAGAAACACAATTACCATAGTAATTTGCTATACCTTAATCATAGTGCACTCATCAAACACACGGTTGATACTGGCTACAAGTTTAAGTTTAAAGATGTTGAAGTTATTGAAAATGCTAAATTTAAAGACAACCGTTTACTTAAGGAAATACTACAAATAAAATTGAATAAAAATTGTTGTGTCAAATATCAGGCAGACTATAAAAATAATAGTGAACATAATAATTTCATTGACAAAATTAAAAATCACTAACATAATAATTTCCCTATGCATGTTTTGTTAATTATGCTACCAGTTTCACGTTTCACACTTCAGTACCTCTCCAACTCCAAATTGATCCGGTTGATTGAGTACTGGAAACTTAATATTTTCAACGTAATAAGTAGACTATGTTGTTTAACAGTTCATCTGTAATATGTTTATAACTATTCTACAACTTTGTTAAGAAATATTTTTTATAATTTTCCTGTAATGTTTCCAACGAAAATTTATTATGTATAGCTAAGAATGACTTTTCTGAAAACCTGAAACGTCCGTATTTAAAAATAAATACATTTTACGTGGTCCAACTAGCTTTTTTTATTGAGAAAACAACTTATATTTCACGCTCTGGTCCTTCAATCCCATTTTGAAAAATTAAATTTTATTTTTCGTTGACCTTTAACATCTTTTTAACGTTATAATTCACAAAAACATCATATTGTTTTTCTATACTTCCTTAATTGTTAGAATTTGTACTTTTTATACAATTTGTACTCTTCTTTGTAGTCACACCGGTACCCTGAAAATGGTCATTTAAATGGCCGAAACCGGTCGGTAATTTTGTTATTAAATTTGAACAGTATGAATAAGACATTTATGTTTTTACTTTTAAAATCTTCCTTAAATTTTAATATACGTAACAATAGACAGCACTGCTAAACAATAATCAATTCCATACTTTAAGTGTCAAACGTTATTAACATTACAAAATTGTCAGTGAATAAATTTAGATTTCTCCAATTTAATATGATTAGAATATTCTGGTTAGATAAATGAAATATAGAAGAAAAAAAAATCTGATGTGGCCAGCACATTACCTTCCGTCAATTCTATGTATTTTGTACAAATTTCATACGGAAAGTTCCTTGCTAAATTAAATATTCTATTTCTTGTACATTACCTTCCGACAGTTGCATGTATTTTATGCAAATTTCATACAGAAAATTATTATTTTGTGACGTTTTCTATATAGGTACAGTGTAATGTATCTGCAGAAATAAAAGGTTTATTATTATTATTATTATTATTATTATTATTATTATTATTATTATTATTTCTTGTACATTACCTTAAAGCAGTTGTATGTATTTTATACAAATTCCATACAGAGAGCAAAAGATCCTATATTTCCAGTAAAATTATAAGACAAACACACTATGTCAATTTCACTTGACACTGACATCTTTCAATCAGAATTTTCTTAATATAGCAGCTGTTTCCATAGCTATGAAATTTAATTTCTTTATAATTTTTTAACTCTATATCCATTTAATATTAAATATATAATGCAGTCAAATCGTATGGAGAATAAAATATTCTTTAATATTTATAATAACATCAAATGTGAAAAAATTATATTTAACATAGGTTTTTCAAGGAAAACTGTTTAAATCTTCAAATGATGGTACTTCCGGTTGACCAATTGTAACCAAAATCTAATCAGCTCTTCATATGGATCTAACGAAGAAGTATACGAAAAAATTATAATTTTTGTAACTGTAGTATTAGAGTTATCGCAGACGAAAATTTTGTCACACACACACACACACACACACACACACACACACACACACACACATCCGCACACACACACACACATACAGACATCATCGTAAAAATAGTAAATTCGTATTCTAGGGACTCTAAAACGTGCTTATTGATTAAAAACTCATCATCGAATTTTTTGACCAAAGACAATACCTTCCTTACCTAAAGGTGACGGAAGGTAAAAATTCTATATTTGAATTCATATAAATCATGCAAGGACGATAATCTAATAGCAAGAGTAAATTCAGTTTTAATTAAATGTGAGTGAAAGTTTAGTGTAATGTATTCATAAGAGATAATACCTCCCATCTGAAATAGAGTGCAGGGATGGGCGGTCCATTGTACATTTTCTACTTTATTCAGCGTCGGTGTCGCAGAGCCCGCAACCGAGAAGGCAGAAAGCCCGATGGGTATTGTTCTTGTAGTGTGCTGTGCCACGCATCGTAAGGTCTTTGAACAAATGAACGTCATCACATTACTGAGCCAGATTCTAACCTGAAAATCTTTAGAGTTCCCATTGCCGCACCATGGCTCCATAAAGATACATTCCGGAAGCCGGAAGCCGGCAGCATGGAGGAAATTGAAAAACTAAAGTAAAAAACATCAAGAAAATGTTTTGCTCTGCAACTTTAAAACAAACACCGAAATACTTCAGATCTTTCTTTCCGATTTTCTTTTTCATTTATTCCGCCACGAAAACTTTAAAATGAAGTACAGCCTGTAAAAGCAGGAATTGACTCGAAAAAAGCAAAATGGCGAGAGTTTATTCGGTTATTTACGACTTTCGTCAAAAGTATATTTTTCAATCAGTGGGGCGCAAAAACCCTGGAGGGAGTGAGTTACAAAATTTACAGAAACCATACTGAATCAAATTTAACACGTATTATTGTATCACACCTTCGTTATCACTCTTTGTCAAGGCCGTATTATATGTAGCAGTAAAGCGACAGATTTATTGGTCGACTTGAGACCTTTCCAAGCTTTCCGTTTTTTAGAAAATGTGTGGATTTCGGTGCCTAATTTCGAGAACAAGAATGGAAAATATAATGCATGACATTTGCGTTGATGATGAGTATAGGTGAAAAAAAAAATATAAGACATGCTGGATGAAATCATGGTTCTACACAACCAAAAGCAATTTACATTTGGTCGATAATGATTGTAAATAAGAATCCAGAGTGGTTCAAAGTATTTTAAGGATGGATAAACCGGTCTTAGGTAAATTGTTAAAATTAATAACATCAATACTAAAATACCTCGGACGCAATAACCGAAGTTGCCGCGCGTCCTTAAGGGAATTAACCTTGGTCAAATTTAGAGAAAATATTAATACGAGTATATTATTGTTATTATAAAGTTCAAAATAACAAGTTTGTTAAATATTAATAAAATTCCGGGAAACCAAAAAACAGCATAAAAACTATCATTCAGAAATTTTTTGATATACTAATTCAAAAACCCCGGTATGTCTATTTTTTATCCTAGTTATTTACCCTCAATCGCCCCTGTGCTATGTATCATATAATTGTACTTTTCTCCTTATTTGCGGCTCTCTGGCCGATTGTAATAATAGTCTGTCACCAGTAAATATCGGCCTGGATCCAAATAACAAGTCATTTTAAACTCATTCAAGTGGAGTACCATTACCTTCAATCTTTTTACCTTTGTCTGTACAGTGGCTTTCATTGTTTGCAGATATCGATCTAATAATCCTCTTACTGTATGTCGCATAAGCGCACTCAGTTTTATCATTTTGAACTCCTGTTACTGCTAATTATTACACAATAGATGTTCGCAGTGTTGTTTACATCCGATTATTTCTGCTAGTCATGATTTCAATAATTGTAACGGATATTTAACAATATTCTTATTTAATAAAAAATCATTCACTTTAAGAAGTTTACATTTATAAACACATTGGCTTGTATTACAAACGCAATTTTATAAGGAGCTTTTGTTAAAAGTAACGTTGAACCTGAGAAGAACATACTAAACATGCGATATAATAATGCTATTAGTACGTTCGTAATAGGGACCATTTTTCCTGAATGTGTATGTGAGT
Source organism: Harpalus rubripes (assembly GCA_963082715.1). NCBI lineage: Eukaryota > Metazoa > Arthropoda > Insecta > Coleoptera > Carabidae > Harpalus > Harpalus rubripes. The sequence continues at coordinate 37,605,758 of OY720449.1, forward strand.
ACTGTACACTAGAGATGCGCATGTCATTCGTCCTCAGTTTCTTTCTGAAGATATTGTTATTAATTTAGGTAATTCTAAATGAAGATTACACTAGTTATAATTTTATAAATTAGTTGGCTAAATTTACAATTAAAAATTCTGTACATATGAATTTCTTTGTGAAATTGAATTGGTTGATTTATTTATTATTTATCTTAATAATATTTCATAAATACATAATTAAAAATGTCATACCGGGTGTCTTAGGCCGACTGACACATGAGAGATTAACATCTGAAATCAGTTAATTGAGAATGGTTTCTACCCAGTGTAAGATATTAAGCTGAAATTTTGTATACTTATTGAAGGATAGTAATTTTATGGATTACATTCCAAATTAGTAAATGTAAATGTGAAATATTAAAAAAAATAAGAAAATTTATAGAATTACTAGGATTATTGCTCGTTTACCGGACAAAATAGTTACTAAGTAACAGTACAAATAGCATAGCGGTAGCGCTTGCGCTTGGTAACAAAACAATACTCGGAAAGATTGTGTTCGGATCCTGCCAGCAGAAAAAAAAATTTAATTTCTTTTAAATAAAATATAAATCACATTGATTACAACATACAGTTAAATAATTACATATATTCCGCCTTCTGGAGGTAAGTATAAATGACAATTCCTTGTTTAGACTTAATATGTTATTTATATTTTTACTGGCCAGTTCCCATCTTCATTTATTTTTACCTTCCGTCACCTTTAGGTAAGGAAGGTATTGTCTTTGGTCAAAAAATTCGATGATGAGTTTTTAATCAATAAACACGTTTTAGGGTCCCTAGAATACGAATTTACTATTTTTACGATGATTTCTGTGTGTGTGTGTGTGTGTGTGTGTGTGTGTGTGAGCGCGCGTGTGTGTGTGGATGTGTGTGTGTGTGTGTGTGTGTGTGTGTGTGTGTGTGTGTGTGTGTGTGTGTGTGTGAGTGTGTGTGTGTGTGTAACAAAATTTTCGTCTGCAATAACTCTAATACTACAGTATATTATAATTTTATCGTATACTTTTTCGTTACATCTGATTAGATTTTAGTTACAATTGGTCAACCGGAAGTACCATCATTTGAAGATATTAACAGTTTTTCTTGAAAAAACTATGTTAAATATATTTTTTCACATTTTATGTTATTATAAATATTAAAGACTATTTTATTTTCTATACGATTTGACTGCATTTTATACTTAATATTAAATGGATATAGAGTTAAAAAATATATTAAAAAAATTCTGATTGAAAGATGTCAGTGTCCAGTAAAATTGACATAGTGTGTTTGTCTTATAATTTTACTGGAAATATAGGATCTTTTGCTTTCTCTATGGAATTTGTATAAAATACATACAACTGCTTTAAGGTAATGTACAGAAATAATAATAATAAATCTTTTATTTCTGCAGATACATTACACTGTGTATAGAAAACGTCACAAAATAATAATTTTCTGTATGAAATTTGCATAAAATACATGCAATTGCCGGAAGGTAATCTACAAGAAATATTTAATTTAACAAGGAACTTTCCGTATGAAATTTGTACAAAATACATAGAACTGACGGAAGGTAATGTGCTGGCCACATCAGATTTTTTTAAATTGATAAACTTCTATAAAAATGAAAAAATAATAGTTTTTTGCATAGCACGAAAGTTTGAGATATTAAATTTACCACATAAATAAATAATAAAATATGTTATGTTATTGAAACACAATGTTATTTTAATTATAAATTTTACTTACAATATTTACAATATGAGATGTTGCTGAATTTCTTTCTTAGAAAAATTTTGAAGCCTTTTAAAAACAGGTAATAAAAGGGCATACCCGACCCCATTTCCTCAAAAGTAAACCTAAGCATTGTGATTCACCTCCACAAAACTGTCGTAATTTTTATTTTAAGATACTTATTCTTTAAGTATCATAACAATTACGTATTTAAATTATATTTTTAAATAATTTAAAATTTAAATCAATTATAGACTTTAGTCAAGTTTGACACTAAGTATCCACGAAATTTTATATAATTCATACGTAATAAGAGGTGTAGAAATTACCTGGGAATGGGAAAATACTTGGTAATCACAAATGGTCATCCGGCTTAACATAAAATTTGATTATAATCTTTTTTTCAACAAAGTACGATCCGACTATATTACTTTCAAGTAACATTTTAATATTATCAGTTGTATACAATTCGGCAAATATATACACGACATATTATTTTGAATACGCATTATTCGATTTTCTCAAAAAATAAATATGCAATCATGCACTTAATATGCGTATTGCATATTTTTCGACCTGTACGTAATACAATAAGAGTAAAAGTATTTTTATTTATATATGTAAAAGCTATGGTTTTTACTAATTTTCGTTAATCTTTTTCATTTATTACTTAACTAGAATGTATGGGCGATAATACATGCAATAATCTAATATATACAATTCACTTTCCTTTTTGACCTGTTATCGGCGTCTTTTCCCACACACGCAACTTTGTCAGCGACGGACTGGCCCTCTACGACGCGTTCCCCTAAGTGGGATAAAATACACATTGTCATTCCAATTTACAACAATTATCACAGGCATGCATTATCATCTAATGAGATAGACAGGAGGGGGGGCAGGAATAAGGTTGCCCCCAAGTCCCAGACTTGGGCAGGTGCCCCGCATATTAAATGCGGCCCAACACCTTATGGTTTCCGGTACCCCTATCCGCAAAAGTATACACCCAGTGCATTGACGAATTTCTGGAATACGGCTCTCGTGAATAATCATTTCTGAGCCACTAGCGGTACCGTAGTCACATACGCATGTCCCAGACATGTTGAGCTCCCAGAGCTCTGACCTCCCAGAGGTCAAAGGGTCCCAGACCCATAATGAGAGTTTAGCTTACGATCACACGAGTGTAGGTCCCAGACCTATCATGATAAACCCCAGGTTTATCCTTAACGTCCCAGACGTTCTCGTGGATCTCAGCCTCTCATTTGGTGTCGTCACACCTCGAAGCATAAAGCTCCATGGACCCAGAGTTGTCCCAGACAACTCTTCGGATAATTAATTAGGAAACTACTACTTTTGCGGCCACAAACAAATAATACAAATGTATACTTCACATATACCATGCATATCAAATACACAAGCAGTGTATAACAATAATATCAATCAAGCATCTGGTGATCCACACCACACTATACCCGTATAATAATTAGAATGACAGCGAGTTCAACCACTCACCTATAATTACTGCAAGCAGCTTTATCTTTTCTTATGGACACTTTCACAGTTTCACACACATCCATATAGGACTGCTAACACACAACGACTAACTAGCCTGACCATGAAAGGGTCGGGGGTTGTTATTGTGTTTAAGAATGTCAAGTGCTTTTGCCTTAAGCCAGCGCTTCTAAACCAGTGGCGCCCAGTCGAAAAGTGAATCTTACATATGTACGCTTAAAAATATTACGGTCATCTTCCGTTAATAAAAAAAAACATGGCTAGTATCCTATGAACTGACCACCCGCATGATTAGAAATGAACCAACCCGACCCAAACTGAATCAGAGTCGAATCCGACACGAACGCTACCCGTAATGAACCAGCCCTACCCGAACTGAACCAACCCGTCCCGATCGGTACCCGACCCGAACCCGACCCGAACTGAACCAGCCCGACCCAAACTGGAACCAACCCGAACTTTATATCCTGAACAGAAACTCGACCCGAAACCCGACGTTAGTTCGGGTCGGGTCGGGTTGCGACATACACTACAGGACAGCACAAAATATTTAATGAAATTTTCAAAGTACCACAGTTTATTTAGGAGAATAAAAACAATATAAAAATAACAGCAAATTTCAGTTTTTGAACTTAATTTCTCGTTGCCAACAAATCAATAACTGTGGAATTAATTTTTACAATAACTCCTTTGTTCGGAAATACTAAACAGAGAAACTGGCAATAAGGCTAACTAGTTATCAGATAAATGTCAAAAGCACAAAATGTGAAAATAAATAACCAATACAAAAATAGATCTTTAGAGGGAATTAAAACTGTTCTTCCTGATTAAAAAAGAATTTAGGTAGGTATTTCTAAAGACTTAAAGATAAATATGACAATTGTTTACGGTACAAGTGAATAAAGATATTTTATCACAAACGGAAAGTTATTTACTCCGAGTGTTAAACTCTACAAACCCAAACAATTTTGTCATAAAATGAAATTAGATTTTCTCCAATTTATCAAGATACAATTACAAAAATAGTTATTTATTATACATGCGGATTAAATGAATGTTTAATGAGCGGTACATTTAACAACGCGAGCGGAACGCGAGCGTTTTAATGCCGCGAGTTAAACATTCATTTTAACCGCGAGTGTAATACAACTGTTTATTTAATTTTGCCATAATAAACTTCTCCGATTTGAGTGTAAGATTTTTATAAATGAAATCAGAAGCTTGAAATGTCGCTTATCGCTTACGGGTATCTCGTCGCTAAGTCTGTTTTTTTTTTTCATGCGTTGCCATAGTGATGTGTGGATGCCATTTTACAGGAAAAAAATAAATAATTTGGAACGTAGAGAACGACAGTAAATTCTCTACAAATTTATACAGTGTACTCGAATATCTGTGTAGAAATTGAAAATGGAAGAAGATACAATAATGGAAAACTTACTACCCAAGAAATCAAAAGAAATTTACAAAAAACTTACCAAAAATTTTGGACCTGGAGAATACAAAAAAATTCAAGTGAAGTTACCGAAGCTGTTATTTTGAATTACATATCCGAAAATTCCAAGAATTTAAAGCCGTCGTCACTTTGGAGTTATTGTTCGATGTTGAAAGCTTGTTTCATTATTTTTGAAAATGTGGATATATGAAGTCGCAAACAACGAATTTATTAGTGCTACTAAAAGTGTAAATTTTCAAAGTGGAAGTGTTCAAAACTAACATTTTCTTCATAAACGAAGCCGTGCAACTACAAGAATTGACTTCGTTGATGAAAAAATGAAATACGTACCTCTTATAAATAAATTCTTAAATTGTTCAATATTTGTAAATTATTGCTTAATTATTTAATAAATTTGTTTATGAATATAAACCCTTTATTATAATAGACTGAAATAAATAATTCTTATACTGTTTTAGAGGTTAGGATATTACTAAATTCAATATGAGTCATATGACAAAGAAATGAATCAAATCAGACATACGTTACACAAAATTACAACATTATTCTTCTTCTTCTTCTTGACGGAACAGCGTGTATACGTTGAATATTTGATTTTATTCCAACAATGTTGGTTGACATTTAAAACCGCTAGTGAAATAAAATCCATTAAGACGCTAGCGAAATAAAATTGTTTATAAAACAACAACTTTAATGGCCCGTATCCAAGGAAATAAAGATGACTTTATAAGGCAAAATTAAATAAAATATTATAGCTAACGCGTGCATTAATCGCCCTTATCAAGTCACTACATAGTTAAATAATTATCCATCTTCATCATTAAATGAAATTTCAAATGATAAAGAATCGATTTTTAAGGCTGATGTAGGAAAAAAATTATATCATTCAATATGAAATAAAATATATTAGCAGTTATATCTGTAGCTAGAATAATTTAATAAGTAATGGTCAGTTCTACAAGTATTGCAAATATAGTAAAACACTCCTCCTCACTCCCGTATTTTCGAGAACGAAAGTTCATTGTGTCCTCTGGTAATGTCGACCAATACTCAATTATCTATTTTCTAAGTAAACAATATAAATAAAATAAGTAGTAAGAGTCGTATTATCGCTCTCTTAAATATCCTTGAAGCTGTAAGGTCAAAATATTCTGAATGCAACATTTGTGATGAATACGGATCTGTGATGTTTGTAAAGTTATTCTGGAAATATACGGTGAAATATATTGAAAACAGTATTTAATTTAATACATTTTGCTGCCATTTTGAACAAGGTAAGTTTTAATTTTAATTGAAAACCGCGAAGCGCTAAAAGTTAAAAACGTTACAGTCTTATAGCGATTACATCTTCCTGTGATTTTTCAAAAAATCTATATTTCGTCCAACTCTAATATTAATATATTTCTCATAATACCATAACGTTACTACGATTTAACAGAACTAAATACAAAAGTAATTAGGTGTCCGCAACGGCCGTTAAGATTTATAACGGATGCATCATATCATCATGAGAGCGATATCAAGGAAAATTTATAAACAACAAAAAAAAAATTGTGAATATGACAGTAGAATTATTTTTAGAAGATATCCTAATTGTCTAAATTTTATGTCATCTTGAAAGCCACATGGCCGATGAGCAAATAACTGCCATGGCTCATTATAAACCTCGGCTACTTCAGCCCCGTCCGTTATTTGCTTAATTTCGGCCTAATGACGTTAATAACTAAGACTTTGTTTATGTTTTTCTGTATATACAAATCGTGACAACATAACAGGTTTGCAAAATTAATGTCTTGATAATAATGCTATAGAAAATATATTTTCAGCAATGTCAAAGCAGCATTGTTGACAAGTGACTGATGTACGTTCATTTAAATTCCAGCAACGACGGATATTACATTTAATTATTAATATGTAAATAAAAACATGTAATTAAACGTGACTCAAAATAGTGAAATTAACATCTCATTATTAGAGTATAAAACAAGGGAATACATCTTCACGTTTGCAGCAAATTTAACACTCAAGACGATAGGAGTTATAAAACACGTTCTTGCGTCGTCATCGTGCTTTCCGCGCTCTAAATTTACTAAATTTAGTGCGTTCTTTGTGAAATTATAACCTCGAACAATGAATAATTAAGTGCATCCTTCGTTCGACTTGACGTACAAAACGACCAGCAACTTTGTTGAATTTCAGGAACGGGTTAATAAAATGACGTTTCGTATGCGAAGGATGCCGGAATTTAGTTGCTTATTTTGCTTTTCTTAGTGAATGTCATACATATTTCTACGTGAGTGGAATGATAAGTTGGAAGCCTAATAACGAAGTGCTTTTTTGGCAGTAGATATTACTTGTCTTAAATTATTCTTCTGGACTACAATAAACTTGGTTTAGTGATATTCCAGGTCGTGGATTTCTTTCTGGATAAGCTATTCTTTGGGGATCTTAAAATACTCATCCATAAAAGTCTTCTCCACGCCAGAAATGAGTGCCCGTGAGGTGCCGCCTGGTAAATACCCGCACGGTACAAATATGTCATTATCATTACCATTACCGATATCTGCGTACAAAGCAGATTGGCACACCCAGCAATGGGTAGTATGCCGTGATGATATATTTATTTATAAAAGTCTTCTTATCAGATGCACAAAACTTGTCTCTAAGATACATTTTGAACATTTTTATTAAGTGATTGACTATATTAATCATATATGAAATATTATTGTAGATTCTATCATAACTCTGTAATTTTTGCAATAGACATGATTTAAGTAAGTACAGTTCATATTTCTCTTTTGCAAATCTAGTTTTTATATTGTAATTTTTTTTTATAATTTTCAATTGAAAAATATCATAATAGTATCTATTCTTGATGCATTATTTCGCCATGTAATATAGATTTCATTTTTAAGGTGAAAATTTGGTATAATTCCTTTTTTTTAAATATACAAGGTGTGACCCTCGCGATAGGGTTCTTGTGCGGATATCCTAAGTAGGGATTCACCAGCGTCGGGTACCCGATTTGTACCCGGTATCAGGCTGATTTTTGACGTTACCAGATTTTACGGGGTATCTCTTATTACAATGTACAACAAAAAATTAAACAATATGTATTTATAAAAAAAACTGTAATTACATAGACAAATAAAAAAATATCCTCAAAAATACACTTTCTATATAAAGTACATTTAAAATAAACAAAAAAATATTCTTATCAAATAATGAAAACCCCGTTTTATAAACAAATTTACTCCGGCCATTAAATATGTTTATAAAATCGACCATAATATTATATAATCGGGTATTCTATCGATATGTTTTCTATATTTTCTGATAAGAAATGAAAATCTAGGAATATTGGAAAAACGTGATGTTGATTTTCGAATTAGTAAGAGAGCTATGAATTTTTGAATGCCTGAAATTATTTGTGACGTCATAGTCCCGAGTTGGTTATGCTTCCCAAACAATTAATTTTAGGACTATCTGGATTGTCTGCATTGGGCATATATTTTCATTTATTATTATGAAATCTTCTTTCCCTTATCAAACTAATTTGTAATGAATAGACAGTAAATAATTAAAATAAATAAATCAAGGTTTGTGGTGAAAAAAGTCCTCTCCGATCCAATCAAAATAAGTACGTTTTGGACCAAAGAATTTTCATCTTCAGCCATTTAAAAACGAAGAAAAATATTTAAGTTTCTAAAGTTTCTGTACTCAAGGTCACAAGGATTTTTAAAATGTAATCTACCCAAATTAATAGAACATTGTCATCATTGAAAATGTATAACTTCAATATTTTTCTTCATTTTTAAAAGCTGAAGATAGACCATTATGGTGCGAAACGTCCTAAAAAACAATAAAAGTTATTCTGACTGGTTCAGTAAGGCCTTTTTTCATCACAAACCTTGAAAAATTCTCAACTTGATCCTTCAAGACTCCATGATAAAATAAATAAAATATTTAAAATAAACATTATTTCAATATATTTCATTAAACATTTTGACAATGCCATTATAGGATGCCAATAGTGTTGCTATAGTTTTTAATTTGAATTCAAACCAAAAATTTACGATAAATACTAGTTTATAACCTAATAGTTATATGTTCGATTACACCTCGGTATAAGCCGAATATCCGGTTCTCTGTATCCAGTATTATGATACCCGGTACGTAGCCAATAAATTACACCCGTAATCCGGCATTTAAAAAAGTGAACTCTGCGCATTCCTCATCTTAAAAGATGTGAAGTCAGTTAAATTAGGGCAAAGTTGCCCCATTAGTAGACCAATAAAGATATATTTTTTATTTGCACCGTAAAACTTATAGGTTACAATGTAAATTACAAAAATGAAACAAATTTTGTTAATTTTTATTTTTACAAATAACTTCCAAGCATGAATATTATATATAGTACTATTTTGCACTAGTTTAGGACACTTTATGATATCAAAGTAACTTTGTATGTATGTCACAGAAAAAGTTAGATCAAAAGAGAATTGTTTTAGTTTTCTGATATGTTAAACTTATCTATGTTCATTTATTTCTAACAGCAAAAACACAACAATTAAATTAAACAAATAAAATCTTCTGTTGGTATTATTATATATTTATTTTTAAGTTTATTTTCTTCATATTCTTTAATATTTTTAACTTACTCTGCAAAGAAACATTTAATATATTATTAGAAATATGTCATCACCTACTATGACCTTCACATAAAAATATTAAATTTAATTGGCCTGAATGAAATTAGCAATGACAATAAGGAATTTATAGTAAATTGTTCTGGTTTCACACACAACTATAATAAATAATCCTTTTTATTCAACAACCTAAATCATAAAGAAGTTCAAATTTATTCCAAGAAAAACAAGTTGACTTGTCTCTGTTTAGATAGCTGTGAATGAATTATTTTACACTATACATTATGAGTAATGTACCTAGCTTACATAATAATAAAATGTTTGAACAACTCCAAAGGAGCATTCATAGAAAAAGGATTATGTTTTTGTGTATCACAAATAACAATTTCAATGTTAATGTAAAAGTCATACAAAATTCAGTAAGGTTAACTTAAAGTAGAAACATAAACATAAGTTTTGTTTGTTAATGCAGCTTTATTTTATACCTATATTACGCTATATTTTATATTTCATTCCACCCATATGACAATGAGGTCAGAAAGCAGTAATATCAGTTTCATTTTCGATGAGTTAATTTGCCGATATAATGAAATGTTCTCATTTCATTACAAAGAAAGCGTTTTCAATTTAGCAGGAAAGACTTGGCGGACGCTGGCGAAACAAAAACCTATAACAGTATAACGGCACGTTCGCCAACGTTAATGTTAACGTCCTATATGGCTGCCTCGAATGCTGACTAACGCTCACGCTCAGGGTTTAGCTAAGAATCAATGAACTGAACCACGAAGAGGACCCACATACATAATTAATACCCAATATCACATCTAATGAAAAGGGGAATTACGAAATGACAAAAGTTTACTCATAACCCTCCTCTGCATTTACATGAGTAAAATGCTAGGAATTATTTGCTGCTTCCTAAATTTGTTGACAAGGAAAGAAAATTACAGAAATATATTCCATATCTAGATTATTGTTTAGACTTACTTTTACCTGACATCATTAAAGAAAATGAAAAAAGTGAAGTATGTCTCTGATTTGAAATAGATATCTAATAAATTACAAAGTAGAGAATTTCTACAATGTAATTCAAAAAGTTATACTACACATTTCACAAGCAGTAGGTACGCAGCCGAGACCAAAGTCGAAGCCAGAAAGACTTAAAAAGTGTACAAATTTATTGAAATAAAATCGTGAAAAACCGTGCGCTAACTATGCGCACTGTTTAATGAAATAAGCGAACATTTTTACACAGTTGTAGAAAATAGTTATTTAAGTATTAAGATCAATAAGTGCTTCCTACCGGTTGACAATGATTTTAGTCGAGATCTCCAATAAATCCAATATCAGTAGAGCACTTATTGACTTAAACATTAAAAAAAAATGTTAAGCTGAAGCGGTCATCGCAAAATATTATATATTTACATTTAGATATAAATTTAATGGGGCCTATTCTGTATCTCAGTGGTTAATACTTAATCACTGGTTAAATTTTTGAACCAATCAAGTATGTTGACATATAACAAAAAAAGAGATTTTTAGTTGTCAAATCAATAACTATTGGATAAAAAATTTAACAAGTAGTTAAAAATTGACCACCGAGTTACAATATCTGAATGATTCATGTCAATTGTATCGATATAGAGCAAGAATATGAGTGAAGCAATAGTAACAACTAGTTTTTAGTACTGTACCTATTTAAAATTTTCGAACCTGCAACTAATGCAACACTAAAATCATTACCCGGAAAGTGGCTATAGCGGCCGTAAAGTAAATGCGGCCATAAAGTAATTAGGCGTGTAACATGAGAAACTCGTTTTTTTTTGTAATATAATCTGTACTACCGTAAAACTTAATGCCGTGCTTTATACATAGAAATGTAGAAAATACAATTCTGAATTTATTACCTTAAATTTTGAGTAACTTAATATTATTTTGTCTATTTTTCTTTTGTCTACTACCTAATATACATATAGAAAGATATAAGAATATTAATTATTATTGTAATGGAATATGCAAGAATACAAATGAAACTAGAAAAAGTTTTAACACATGCATTGTGGTGAGTCATTATCCTAGCAAAGTATAAAAATTACATTCAATTTCATAATTACAAGTACGTAACATGTCAGGCTGTCCCGGGACAAGTTTACGCTATCGTTATTTTAAAAACTATTTAATTTTATTTTACGAAATTTGGAATCTAAGGGTTTTTCCGACATGCCCGTTTCATCTAAAATATTTTCAAAGCAGTAGCACTTGTGGTTTAACCGGAAGAAGACTTAACTTTCATATTCTAAATGGAATGCTTTATTTTCGTATTTTAAAAAATTAATTTAGCAGAAAATTTAGATATTTGAAACAATAATAAAATTTTACTCATGGTCAACCACTTTTTTTTATCTAAAAACAGTTACTAATTTAACTCTCCATATTTCGATAATGGAATCGAATTTCTATAACCTGTAAAATTTATAAAGAAAGCTTTTGTTCACAATAGTATAAATTAATAATCGATAATTTTTAAAAAATGTAATTTCTACGTCAACGTAAAGTTGAGGTTCAAAAAGTTCAAAAAACTGAAGTTTTTTTAAAGGGACTAATAAAAATCTATCAACTTTCAACATAGGACATGCTACACAAACTACCCTTATCTTTTGAAGAAGAATTCATTTAAATAATAAAAAATGGCGGGTCGTTTTAAAAAACTTGAGTTTTTACAACTTTTTGTACTTCAAATTTAATTAGACTTGGAAATAACATTTTTCAAAAATTGACGATTATTAATTTATATTACTGTAAACAAACGCTTTCTACAGAGTGTAAATGAAATAAGTGCATTAAATTTAAAAAGTAATGTAACTCGATGAGAGCAACAATATTTATTAAAAGTCTTTTAGATTTTAAGTTAAAATTCTTTAAAGATTTGCTGCATATTTCGTTACCCGCCCATGGAGAACAAATGGCTGCTGCCGTATTCAAGTGGGATACAAACAGCTCAAAAATTGTCGGTTATCGGTTATACATACAGTCACAGTAATTAATAAACGAATCAAGGGAAATAATATTATTATTACTTAATACGTAATAATACAATTTTTAAAATATATCAATTTAAATTTTGGATAAAAAAATTATAAAGTTGTGTATTAAAACAGGCTTTTAATCACCTGTGAATAGTGTGAATAGAGGAAGACAAGGAGCGACGAGGTAACGAGAGGAAGAGCAAAAGCATAGTTAATAGGTTATGAGATGATTATTTATCGTCGACAAATCATAATAGTTTAAATACGTTATTCAAAAAATATAAGTACAATCTTTTGTCCATTTAAAAGAGGTACATGAGTACCAATAATTATTAGTCCATTTATTGTTCCCCAAACATGTTTTAATGAAAATTTTTACAGCATTTTCGTCTGTCGAGATGTGTATTGTGCATAATAAATACACCTTCCCAAGTCCACCTTCCAAGTCTCATTAATGAACATTATGAGCCATTCCCAAAATTGAAGTCTGTTATGTGCTGAAAACAGAACTTTTTGCACATGTTATGGATATAACTGTTGCTGTTTCTAAAATTGTCATATGTGACATTCCGTATTGTGATGTGATAAAGATGTACAAGATTAACAAATGTGCGAATATTAAGAACAGAATAATTTGGTGATGATTTGGGAACGCTCCGTGTAAATGCGTTGGCAACTACATGACAGACTTTATGTCAACCGTGACGTCAAGTAAAATGCAGTACAGATGCGAGTAAAAAAATAAATAAATAACCCATAGGTAAGTAATTACAATGTCTGTGTACTCGCATTTTGACAGAATTTTACCTTATAAACAAGTTTATTACTACTGTCAATTGCTATAACAAAAATTTTCATAGCTATTGGTACTGCATTCAATTATCACAAAAATATTTGGAACGACTCGACAATTTACGGGGTGGTAAAAATGCTAAAAAATATGCGATTTCGAAATAAAGTTATTAAGAAATATTGTTGCTCTCGATGAGTTATATTACTGGTTAAATTTAATGCACTTATTTCATTTACACCCTATATATATATATATATATATATATATATATATATATATATATATATATATATATATATATATATATATATATATATATATATATATATATATAGTAGATTTAATTCTCGGGATATACAGTAATAAAGGAGTTGCCATTTTTAGAGAAAAAATAATAAAGTAAAATTACGTCGGAAGTAGTTGATCGTGAGCAAAATGCTTTTATGATTTCATGTGTAATTTTTTTTTTATTGAATTCAATGATAAAATAAAAAAGTATAGCTTCCATTTAAAATAAGAAAGTTAGTGTCTATTGCTTTGAAAACATTTTAGTTGCAACGGACATGTCGGGAAACCCCCAGTTATGAAATTTTGTAAAATAATACTGAGTACTTATTAAATAACGATAGCGTAAGCTCGTCTTGGAACACCCTGTATACGTTACTTTTCAATTTTCGGAAATTAACAATTATTCTATTTTAAAGTACAATTCGAATTAGCATTAAGAGAATAAAAATGTATAAATTAATTCTACCTAGAATAATATTATTTCATGTTTCCCGAGAATAAATTAAATTGCGAGAGTTGTCGTGTAGAAAGTGTATTTTAGAGAAATAATATATATGAACACTCACTTAATTATAGTGAGAGGGTGGTTCGTTATTGCTAAACTAAATATTATTCTAACAGTCTCTTGAATTATTCAAGTGTAATTTCTACGACGCACGTGTTAACAGTTTAGATGCATTCGGGATCTCATAGGTGTACGAATAGGTGGAGCTGTTCGGAACAAACTTTACTGCAGATCATATCATTAAAGTTAGTATTCTAATCAACGCCGTGTCCCAAAGATAATGACGTGGACTACGTTTATATATTACCAAACAGATATCTTATCGGAAATTATTAGTAAGAGATATTAAAGTTGGCATTTCCATTAAATTTTTGAATATTTCACAAATTTGGACAACAATTTCTTTGGTCATCAAGTCGTATACTCCGTTCAACTTTGGAATATTGATTAGTTTATATTTCTTATAATTTTACAAAAGCACAATAGCTATTATTATAATATGCAGTTAACCATTTTCAAGGTATAACCCATACGAGCCAGCTTGACCTTTGCGGACTCATGTGCAAGATTTTAACCCAATAGAATAAAATAATTACGTTGTTCAGCACTAAGAGTAAGATTTTATTGACAGCTACTAGACAATAAAGTTTTACTTTTTCTGAAAGTAAATTTCACTGCCGCCGGCAGAGATTGGTATGATTATTCCTTACTTAATAACAGTCAATAAAATAATTAAAATTTGTTTTCCGGCTTCCTCCATGAAATTGTTCTACTATAGGACTTGAGGCAGGGAAGTGACTCATTACATGGCTAGTCTTTAGAGGACTTGTCACTTAAATAAAAATAGTATAATTTTGTTCATTACCTTGGTCAAACAAATATATGTACAGCTGTCCGAATTTTGAAGGCCACCATTGGGATCTTGGAAACTATGAGAGATACGACTTCGGTAATGAGATGCGCCTTTGGGAGGCCATCTTAGATATGCTTTTGTTTTGCCAAAAATTCTCATTTTGAAATTATTCCTAAACTATCAGTAATCGAGAAAAATGTTTCAAATAAAAAAGGTAGATATTTTTAATGTCTATCCAATGTTAATTCTTGCAAAGTCAAACTTTGGAAGGTTGATTTGATATAGGTATTATTATTTTATAAGTACCAAAAAAGCCTTAGGTATTGCGGAAAATAGGATAGAAAATTTGGAAAATATTTGCCCCAACAATGTATTTTATTTTGCTCTCAACTATTCAGGGGTTTAAACTATTTTTAAATTAACACTAAATTCATGTTCTACGGGGTTCAAAATATAAATTAACTCAATAGAGGATTCCGATCGTGACGTCACAAAGTGCGCCATTTGCGGTGAAATCTTGAACTATGTGGACAAATAGACATTTTCTGTTGACATGTGTTCGGTTAATGATGAAAACGATTTTTTAGTGCTTAGGGAGAAATTAAAAAAGAAAAATATTAAAAATCATTCTGTTAATGACCTAAAAAGATGGTTAGTGTCGTGGTCTGAAAAAAGGCGGAAAAAGAGCGATTTTATTTTAAGGCTTTAGTTCCGGTTAGTTACTAGGTATTTACTGATTTATACTAACTCAGAATGTTTTATTGTTTTCAGAATTCAAAATTGTATGAATGCGGGACGCAGTGATAATATATTACTCAGCATTGATGGTGGTAAATGGGTATCTGCGGTAATTTCATGTAATACGTGTGTGGTAGTTGATGTAAATATAAAGTGGGACTATTTTCCATCTCAAAACATATCAAACCTATTTAACTACGGACACATGTACCACTACTTCCTCGAAACCATTTAGTTTGATGTAGTTACGAATAAACCATGAGAGCGACTTGGAAAATGGCATAAAATTAACTCCTCTCATATATGTATAGGCCGTACGCGCACCTAGTACTCATATTTTTAATATAAAACATAAATTTCACAAGGCTATCAACTTGACAGCACGATGACAGTTACTTGTATGTCCATATAGTTCACAAAAATACCGCGACGGGGCGCTTAAAATTCGCTTAGTCGGAATCCCCTATTCCAAATCTTGAAACACTCTGGACAAAGTTTTATTTAAATATTTCTAAAATTACGCCGGTGCGAATTTCTCGCAATTCTTTTAAAACATCAAAACTTTTATTTGGTTATGAATTCGCCTGAAACTTACAAAAAACACATAAAGTTAATTGAAAATCATTAATTTATCCTTAAAATTTGTTGAAAACATGGAGTTTTTAATGAAATTATTTGATTGACGGTGTGGTTTTGACATTTTGATACTGTCTGTAAGGCCGCTCTTGAAACAAATGCTAATGCTATTCTTATGTAAACTTAGAAAATTAATTACAAAAATGCAATATTTTAAACTGTAACAACTTCTACAACACGCCCTGAAGCTGAAAGTATATCTGTATTTGGCATCGATATGCAAAACGGTGTAGATTTGCCTAGCGTTTATTCTTTCACCTTTATATATAAAAAAGATAGTGTTGCCAATCTTGATATATAACGTATATTATTTAATTAATGCTAATAGTAAAACTTTTGAATCCAGTATATGTACATTTATAAACAATAAATTAAAAATGTTAATAATGTTGAAATTAGAGTTGCAAATTCATAAAATTTGCTACCTGATAGGATATGTGATCTGAAAAAAGTAATAGGATTTTACTGAGCTAAATTTATTACCTACTCTAAAATAACTAATATGTAAAAAGTATGTAGCTATAATATATCCCTTTGAGTTATAAAATTATGTACCTATAGTGAAAATTTGATATGGAACCATATTATATCAGTAGGATAAATACAACAAAAAAATTTGTCTACAAAATATATTTTCAATGATTCATATATTATGAATAAATTTTATTTTTAAAAGAAAAATGTATGACTATTACAATTTGTATATATTAAATATGGATAAATAGATTTATCAAAAAACATTTTTATTTCACCAAACAAAATAGAATATAGCAGCACGATCATTTGTCTAGATTTTAATAGTTGTTACTTGGAACATAAACTGTGACTAAAAATAAAGCGGGTGGTTTGAGTGCAATCAATTTTAAACTTAGTGCTGATATAATACAGGAAATAATGGTTTGAGAATCATTGATGTTTACATTGCACTATATTTTTAGTTACTGACATTAAATCATACAGTTTAGTAGGAAATACGGCTAAAAGTCAGTGTTTTTTTGTGTAAAACAAACATCATTACAATTTGTACGTAAAAATTATATGTAAATCGTAATACGGGTGACGACGCTAATATTTTGTTTGGTTTATTTTCAGTAATTGTGATAACTGACTGCTACGCGGCAATCGGTGAGTAATTATTTAATTAATTAAATACACATATTTCCAAAACAAATATTAATAGGTTCATGGAGAAAGGAGGAAACAAAATAAAAATAATATAGAGGAAAGCGAGAAGTGAACATAAAATAAAATAAACTGTTCCGCGTTGATGATGATTTACGTATACCTACATAAAATGTTATGAAAAGCGAGTTCCATGTAAAATACTAAATGGAAATGGAGAGAGCTAATTGTTTCTTCCACTGCGTTATTTTTAATTCCCCTTAAACGAAGTCGGCGGCGAGTTTTCCAGTTGATGCCACACCCACATGGGCGAATGTCTGTGAACTCTTTATTTACACGCGTTTCATTTACAGGACGTACAACTTCATACATTTTTAATTTTTTAAGCAGCGGTGTTCCATTCATTACGCATTCCGCACCGTCGTTTAATTAAATTAAATGTTCCGCTTGATTGTGATTAAGATCTGAGCTACGTAGATGAGCAAAGTTTGCACTTCTAAACGTTCGTTTTCCACCTTGTCCCTGGAGGCGATTTTTTATCTCCTACTCCCGTGTAGATCAGAATTGAAACAAAACATCTTTTATATTCTGTGATGTATAATAAAAGTAATGGTATTATACTAATTAATGCATGTAAACTTAACGCCAGAGACGTAATGTATTGCATTAGGGTGTAGTTATGTACAATTAAATTTGCATATCTATTAACTGTAATTGTGTTAATTACCATTAGGAATTCAAATTTTTACCAAAATTTAATTAACATGATTAATTGATAATTGTCAGTAGGGCTATATAATGATACTTGCCATGACAAATTTAAGCTACGCTATTTTTTACTTTTCATTCTTTCAAGCAAACATACACACAATTATATTACTTTTTATTTTTTGTCACTTGGACTAGCAGAATAGCATGCGTCACCAACGAAGTTTTGTGAACTAAATTAATGACGGCTATTAGGACTTGTCATGCAATCCTCGCAAACCATCATTTCGTTGAACAAGAGTAGTATTTATCCTTTGATTTTACTTCATATAAAAAAGTATGCAAAGTGAGAGAATTAAGGAAAATTAGCACAATGAACATCAAAAACTGCTGTGTTAAACGATGTTGTACTACAATAAAAATTTCAGATATAGGTATAATTTCATAATTTTTGGCAAGAAAGAAAAATTTGATCAACTAAATGCAAGCAAAACAAAATTTAAATATGCCGATAACTCTTACTGAGATAAATATGTCTGCTCTTTGCTTTTCACAAAGAATGATTATGATGTAATTATGCATGTATGTACTATTACTGACAGTATAAATAATAAAATTAAATAGTTTAATTTATTTTCATATTTTTAACCTTTTTTTTATGTATATGTATAAAACAATTATTAAAATAGACTACAATTCCGTCAGAATCGTCGTAAATCGAATTACGCCACGAGTATTATTACTATTATTACAATAAGTGTTCCTTTTTAGAACCAGCATTGACTATAATTTCCGTGAACATAGAGGAATTATATTCTTCAAAAGAAGAAATTCTTGCAGACATCTGCAGAGCCAATGACTGCCATATTCTTTGTGTACAAGAAACTCACCGAGGGATAAACGACTGCAAACCCAAGGTTAATGGCATAAAGCTCGTACTTGAAAGGCCTCATGATCTGTATGGCAACGCGTTATTCATAAGAGAAAATCTACAACATAATAAGACACACCTCACGGATTCAAATAATATTGAATTACTAACAGTGGAACTAGATAAATTATCTATAACTTCTGTACACAAGCCCCCAACAACTAACTTTGAGTATAGCAATCAAAATTATTCTGTTACACAAAATAATGGTTGGGGTTATGTAGAAACCAATAATGATGGAGGACGTGTTGAGTCCTGGGCTGAATCTAAAGAGCTTTACATCATTCACTATGCAAAGTTACCTTCCTCTTTTAACAGTGGAAGGTGGAAAAGAGGCTTCAATCCTGATTTGTTTTTTGTTAGTCATTGTTAGGTGTCGAATTGCACAATGAATGTATTAAGTCCTATACCTCATACACAGCAGGTTCAACTTCAAGAAAGCTAACAGGGATGTTTTTTCTACCGAAATAGATAAAGCGATGACTGGGCATTATGATGATTTTATTGGAATGGTGAAAAATGCGTTGAAATAAACCATTCCAAGAGATTGTAGGTCGGAGTTTATTCCTGGATTATGCAAAAATATTGAATAGCTGTACAATAATTACAAAAAAAGTTTGAGGCAGATCCCTTCTTAGAGGAAACATCGCAGCTGGGTGATATTCTTACAAAAGAATTAACTAAAAAACGTAGGGAAGAATGGGAACAACTTGTAGAGAACATAGACATGAAACACTCCAATCGAATTGTGTGGAAGACAGTCAAAAAGCTAAACAACGATCCAACTCAGCCAAAGGACGTACCTAAGGTTACACCTAAGCAAGTGGCCTCACAATTAATCTTAAATGGGAAAACTAGTAAGACTAGTTGTCAGAAACTGAAACGCGATCACGAAAAGGAAACGACTGAATTCAGCTGACCTTTTACTATAAATGCCCTTAAAACTCTTTCGATTGGGAAAGCAGCAGGGTTAGATGACCTCCGCAATGAACAAATACTTCGTTTTGGTTCGATAACCTAACAATGGATACTTTTGCTATTTAATAAATGTATGGAATCTAACATTCCTAAGATATGGAGGAAAAGGCATACCATTTGTTGATATCGAATATATTCTTACAAAAGCATTGAATGGATTAAGTAAATATTATGAAAATAATAGTCTTCATTCAAATGCTACTAAAACTATGTCCAGTTTATTTCATCTTAGAAACCGAGAGGGAAATCGTCCTAATAATTACATGGCATAGACAACCAATTGAATTCAGCAAAACTTCAAGTTATCTGGGCGTAACTTTGGACCGGGCTCTAACGTTTAAATATCATGTTAATAAAATCCGGGGCAAACTGCCAGCAAAAAACGATCTTCTTCGAAAATTAACCTGAAGCAAGTGGGGAGCACATCCACTTACCCTAAGAACATCAGCTCTTACCCTGTTCTATTCATGCGCCGAGTATGCTGCTGCAGTTTGGGAGAGGTCAGCTAACGCGAAACATCAAAATGCTCCGTTAAACAAGACATGCCGTATAATTATCGGTTGTTCAAAACCAACAGCAGTTAACCAATTATACCTGCTTAGCGGCATAGCTCCACCTAAACTTAGACGGTCAACAGAAATAGCTCGGTCAAAGCCAGAAGATAAAACAATGGGTATCCTTCCAGATGAGAAACTACCACTAGATAATGATCAGAAATGGTCCACTTGGAAATCGTTAAATCGCCTACGAAGTCAAGTAGGAAAATGTGCATTAAATATCTTCAACTGAGGGTACCAAGCAGAACCTACTTTATATCATTGTGGACAAGAACAAACAATGGTCCACCTGCTCACGTGCGCGAACTTAGAAGAGGAATACACGGGAGAAGATCTGGCTAAGGCAAAACCAGCTGCTAGAAACTGTGCAAATACGAGTTGTACGGTTTTATTATATAGTAAATATATAGATTAACAATATCATAGTTAACATTTACAGAATTATTACATAAATTAGTGACGAAAATATATAACTGACTAAAGAGGAAAACAATTTATATTTCTTTTCTATAAAGTAACCAAGTAATCCTTACTGTATAGTCCTCTGTGAAGATTTGGCGGCTCTGATGGGTTTGTGGGCGTGTCATTGGATGGTTCACGATTTCTTTTTGGATCTTGACCAGGGTTTGGAGAGAAAATATTTAGCTTACCCTTAAAAATGTTATCTGTATGACCATTTAGATTCTAGCTCTCTTTTCTTCGCTAAAAGTGTCTTATGGGCTGATCTTGCAGGGTTCGATCAATTTTTATGAACTACTTTGTGTCTTTTAACGCTTTAGCATTGGAGAGTACCAAGTTTCTTGTTTTTAATGAACAAAAATTGATTAACACTGGTCTACACTTATCACTTTTTTTACCTAATCGAAAACCATATTCTACATCATCCATTGGCATTTAATAAGTTCCAGGTTTGTATACTCAAGTTCATTTTAACCAGTAAGAATTATTTTTTTCTAATCTGGTAACGTGCTTTCGTTGTACTTTAATTTTCAGCCCTAAATGGTGGAATTTTTCCGTGTTCTTGTCTGTTGAATTCATGTAAGAGTTAAGATCACTGTTAATTTTGTCCACTTTTTGTTCAATACTATCTACTATTTGTATCTTATTTAATATTTTATCAAGTTTGTTCTCCATTGTCGTAGTTTATGTTTGCGGCCACGCGGTTAGTTCAGGTCATGGAAAAGCAATAAATGAAAATAGATGAAAATAATAAATTAACTTCACACTCTTTTGTTACCTACTAAACTTTTCTGAAGAAAATAATTATATTATATTTAAAGAAACATTGAATCATAGGAAAAATATTGAACTTTACAAGCAGAAGTCAGTTTTTCCAATCTCTAAGTATTAATTAATTTAGAATTTATGATTTGTTGCCTTTCAAACTATATTTCTTAATAAAGAATTCGATTGAACTAATTTAAAAAATCGCGTTGAATTGTTAACAGTTTTTGTGTCTAAACCAACCCAGTCAAAATATAAACAGGTCCTCTCTTATAGCGCCGCCTAAGGATTATGCGGGTTTCAATATTTTCATTCAAATTCTATAACATTTCTGCATTAAACATGTGATTTATACAAGATTCAGTACTTCTGTAATCAAAAGGTATCCCCTTAATTACATAATTGACATTTCGTAACTAAAAAGGTGTCGTTATTTCTGGTTCACCATCCAACCGTATTTACACTCAATTTCAAATAAATTTTAATTACATTTTGTGTTTCTGTATTTCAATTGCTTTACAGATCCTTAAAAAGCATACGACAGAGTTAATAAAAATCTGGTGTGGCCAACACAATACCTCCCGCCATGTACCGCCCGAGTCAAAAAAAGTTTAAGCTAATCCTTATTTCTGGATTAGCGAATTTTACTCTAATTTTGGCAGTTTATTTCTTAAAATATAGTCTAATCTAATCCAAGTAACTACCTTTTTTGATAACAAAATGTAGATTAAAATTTAATTACCGGGATAAAATAGAATTCACTAATCCAAAAATGAGAATTATCTTAAACTTTTTTGCGAATCGTTAATTTTTAGTAATCTAAATACATACCTACATATTTACATATGCTGGAAACTATATTGATTTCCTTTCCTATTGTTCTATTTACTTTTTTCTTTTTAAAACGTTACTATTATTAATTTGAAATGACTAGTTATTTGACAGTGACATTCATCTGTCAGTTACATACATTGGCATAACTGCGCACCAAAGAGTTTTGTTTGTTTAAAGCGTAGGCTTCGAGATTTAAATTATATATAATTTTATAAATTTATCCATAAAATATATAGAAAAAGTATTAATGCAAATCTGTAGAAATTTAGTAATCTTAAATTTTTATATTAACATTAATGTCAAAAAAATAACATTTGAAGGTATTTTTTGAAGAAAAACTATTTTGAGTTTCTAGTAAAGTGCCATTTCCGGTTATCCAATTACACCAAAATCTAATGGGCTCTCTCCATTACAGAAAATGATCGAAATACACGGTTTCAAAATTTTCTGAATGATAGTGTTTGAGTTAGAGTGGAGGATTCACACATACACACACACACACACACACACACACACACACACACACATACACACACACATACACACAGACACCATCGTGAAAATGTTAAAATTGGATTCTAGGGACCTTGAAACGTGGTCATTTACCAAAATCTCGATATCCGATTTTTAGCACGATCCCTATACCTCCCTTACCAAGGGTAGCGAGAGGTAAAAATGACATCCGAAACATATTTATAGAAAAAAAAGTGGACTTTTATGAATGAACGAAAGTTAAATATGAAGAAATAATTGTAAATCAGGAGCCTTTAAAGCAAAAATCGGAATATATTCAACTATTATTTTGGAAAAATAAATATGAAAATAATTCAAGATAAATAAATACAATAGTCATCAGTAAAAGAAGGAAAAAGGAAATAGCTTACCTTAACTTTAGAAGATAAAGAACTACAAGCGGAAGATTTATATATTAGAAATCCATATTTATAGCGACTAGAAAATAAATTGGAAAATCAAGAAGAGAGATAGAGTAGCAAGGTTTTTGTATAATTCATACTCTAAAAACGACAATTTCAACAAAGACAAAGTTACTGATTGAATTAAAGATTCAGGGTTTTACTATTCCTGTACTAACATACGTACGTATCTGAAGCTGTTTAGTTTATATTCTGCATTTTTATTTAATACCCGACGTTTCTACAGCATATACTGCTGCCTTTTCCAGGGACAACACATAAGTAAATAATAACATAGCTTTAACAAGTAACCAAGGTAACAAAATTACAATATATTTAATATAGGAAGCCATGCTCGAGTAAGTTCTAATCCATCGCAATGATTGAGATTATTATTCTTGGTTTTATAAATATTTATGGCTTCTCTGATTAACCTGTTGTTGAGGCGTGCAGGTCTTGCAATAATTTTTGTGTGTACGAATTTGATTTGGTGAAATTCTTCCAGAGCATGTTCTGCAACAGACGATTTTCCAGGTAGGTTCAATCTGATCGATCGCTGGTGTTCATTCAATCTTGTTGAAATAGTTCTACCAGTCTGGCCAATGTGAACTTTGTCGTAGACACAAGGAATCTGATAAATTCCTGAAGACTGAAGAGGGATGACGCCTTTCACTTGTCTCAACATATGTCGAATTTTAACATATGGAAAAAACAAAATCTTCATGTTCTTCTTACGGAGAATTCTACCAACAAATTGATGGTATTGCAATGGGTAATCCTCTGTATCCTTCCATAGCTAATTTCAATATAAAGTTCTTTGAAGAATTAGTTTTGGATTCTTCTACGTTGAAACCATCATTATGGTTACGGTATATTGATGATGTCAAAGCTATTTGGCCCCATGGACGTCATAATTTATCAGTCTATTTAGAAAGAAGAGAAGATGGTTCTTTGCTAAATTCAGTCCACAAGAGGCCTACACACACTAACCAATATATTAATGCCATATCACATCATTATCTATCTAAGTATGGCATTATTAAATGCCTAATGAGGAGAGCTTCAGATATTTGTCACGCTAACAAATTAGAGAAAGAAATGAATGAAAATAAGAATATTTTTGTAAAAAATGTATTTTTTATGTCTTCAATTTAAAATTGCCTGAAACCATAAAGACCAGCTAACAATGCAAATGGAAGGAACGTAATGTATGCTTCGCTTCCTTATGTCAAAAAATGTCACGGACAAGATTAGTAGAATTCTTCGTAAGAACATGAAGATTTAGTTTTCTTCATATGTTAAAATTCGACATATGTTGAGACAAGTAAAAGATGTCATCCCTCTTTAGTCTTCCGGAATTTATCAGATTCCTTGTGTCTGCGGAAAAGTTTACATTGGGCAGACTGGTAGAACTATTTCTACAAGATTGAATGAACACCAGCGATCGATCAGATTGATCCTGCCTGGAAAATCATCTGTTGCAGTACATGCTCTGGAAGAATTTCACCAAATCACATTCGAACAAACAAAAATTATTGCAAGACCTGTACGCCTCAACAACAGGTTAATCAGAAAAGCCATAGAGATTTATAAAACCAAGAAAAATAATCTCAATCATTGCGATGGATTAGAACTTAGTCGAGCATGGCTTCCTATATTAAATATGTCGTAATTTTGTTACCTTGGTTACTTGTTGGTAATGTTTTATTATTTATTTATGTATTTTCCCTGAAGATGACAGCAGTATATGCTGCCGAAACGCCGGGTATTAAATAAAAATGCAGAACATAAACTAAAAAGCTTGTTTAATTCTTATTGCATTATGAGTTCTGAATTTTTTTTTAGTATTTTTACTTCTTTTTGATAAAATAAAAGGAATTGTTTTTATACACTCGGCATTTAAGGCACGTAAAAATGTTACAAATTTGGAGGTGGCAACTTAACTGAAACTTTATCTTGTGCTTGTGCATTTAGAATGACAGTAATTTATTCTGATGACATTATCATCTGTGTGCAACATATGTATTCAAATAATTCCGTATCTCAATCTCAAGTTTAATTACTCCGTAACATTTCATCTCGTTGAAATATTTAAAGTGAAGTAGAGAACGATTATTAGCCTCCTGGTGCTGACAGTTCTTCGTAACTTACATTTTGTCACCATTTAGCGTCTCGTTAGTAAGCTACCCCTCGAATATATTATAAAATTAATCCACTCAACAAAGTTTCCCCAACTGCATTATTGAACACCTCCGAGAGGAACCGATGCACCGCTGACAGCACAGCGCCACTGAAGCCATCTACAGTACTGCAGTTGAAACGTACTTCGTGTATAGTTTTTGTAGTTAGCACCAGTGGGAATTTAGCAAGGCCGGAATATACCTTTCGTAAACCCCAGGCACAATGTGTAGGGGGGCCTCTTTCTAAGCTTTATTTTTATTATTATTATTTATTATTATTATTATTATTATTATTATTATTATTATTATTATCATTATTATTATTATTATTATTATTATTATTATTATTATTATTATTATTATTAATTTTTAATAATCAGGTATTCATTTTTGTCAACAAATAACCCTAGAAATTATTATTGGATATGAGCCTCTTCTTATCTTGAAACTAAAGATAGACAGAAGGAGAGTCAAAAAACAGTATTTTGTCTGAGTATTTTCCGAATACGTCAAATTTGTTTTGCCTTCCATATTCACTGCACAATCCTACAGCGTTTTAGAAGCTATTAAATTTCTCATAAATACAACAACAACAACAACAACAACAACAACAACAACAACAACAACAACAACAAAAAATTAAATATCATTTACACAGATTCATTAAGCTTAATCCAAGATTTTATAAACACAAATAAAAAACATCACTTAATACAAAAATTACAAGAAAATGTATACAAAGCAAAAAAACAAACCATGAAATTTTAACAAGTTATAAATGTGGATACCGCCTCACGTTGGAACAAAAGATAATGAGGAAGTAGACTATATAAGCAACAAAACAGGAAACTACAAAAGAAGATATAGAAAATGTTAGTATGCCACTCAAAGATTTGAAAGCCATTGTTAAGTGCAATATGAAAGAAGAATGTAAAATCAACTGGAACGGAAAAACAAACAATAAATTATGAGAAATAAAAGAGGTAACGGAGAAATGGGAATTACCAGATGAAAGAAAATTCTAAATCGTGAGGATACGAATTGGATAAACCAAGTATACACAAGAACATATGTTTTTTTTAAAATCGGACCATAAAACCTGCGAAATCTGCTCAACCACATTTACGGTCAAGCGCATTATACGCGACCAATAGACTAGACAGAAGCACAACATAGATATACAAAACTCACACATATAACATAACTGTATAAAGATTAGTGGCCCTTAGGTCGAAATCCAAACTCTATATGTATACTTGTATATATATATATATATATATATATATATATATATATATATATATATATATATAATTAGTGTAAATTACACGGATATGATTCGCGGCAAATGTAGCACAATGAGTTCAATTTTCAATATTCAATTTTCGATTTCGATGTTTATATCGACAAACCCATTCTGAAATATTTAAGAGATTAAAGTCTCAATATTTTAATTGAGGGTTATGGGTACGGCTGAAACTAGTATTTCGACATTTTTAACTACAACTAAATTCATAAAATAAGTTTTATTTTTTATCTACTATGCGTTTAAATTTTAACGTTATTAAAATAATAAACTTCTTTAATTTAGTACTATGTAATTTAATTCAAAGTACGGCATATAAATTTTTTTTTCTTAAAAAACATGGAAATTTGTCCTGTTTTAAAATGAAATAAAGATGGCATAGGGAAGAAGATAATTAACTTGATGAAATTGCATATTTAAAAACATACGGCACAGACGAAGCAAGAGATAAAAGTCGGGTTAAGTTTATTTTTGTTGTTGCTATGTCCCAAATTATTCACATGCGTTGTACATTGTTCAGAATATAATTCTTGTACTACTACAAAACAGAAATAATTATTTTCTTTATGTTTACGAGTATTTTTAAAGAACTAAACCATTAAACTGCAAAAATAACCATGAAACTACTCATTAGTATTAGCGTCGACTGTTGTATGATTTTTATTTTACTATTACGTTGTTGCTTGTAAGGAACAAAAAACTGTTTTCCCTCGTAGCCTTGGTACGATGAAATTGTCCGTGTAAATAAAATTTTACGTTGTTCGTTTACGGTGAAGCTAATGTGAGTTATTGTTCCAAGTTGAACGGCTATCATTTCTCGTAACAAGGGAAATAAATTGTTTTACTGCTAACCTTAAAATACATTTAAAAGTTATCTATATGGACAATTGCTGTAGAAGATATCATGAATGTTCTGTTAGGTTTAATATTTAATGTCTAAAGTCTAAACTCAAATGCGACAGTAATAGATAAAATCAAAGATTTGTTTGGTAGCCTGATTAATTATGAAATATTTCTACAATAATTGCAGTTGTTATATACAGAGTGATCGAAAATAGCTGAAGGTCACATAGTCACTTTTGTTCCAAAATGATGTCAGAATTATATTTCAATTTAACATAATTCGTCAAAACTATATTCCACACATGACTGATGATGACAGGTGCGTGACTTTTGATTAATATCATTGCAGTACATGGATTCATTTGATATTTGTTTCGCATATTTTCGAGTAAAATCTTTAATTTCATTACATTATAGCTTTTACTAAAGAGCGTGACAAATTTGTTCTTGAAGCATATTTTTGTACGGACGAACATAAAGAAGTTGTTAAAATTGACTTGTTGGTTGACTACCATTTATTGTATCATTTGACATTATAGGAGTAACAAAGATTAAGCTTAACTCTGCAATGGTGGCGCCTAAAATTATTACGTTATTGGTGGCGCGGAGTCTGACTAACTCCGTTATTTATTTATTTATTTATTTTTCGTATGGCGTATAGCAGGTTATATAGGAATATAAAACAAAACATCTGGGGCAAGTATATTCGGCATTAATTTTAGTTTCTTATTGATTTTTTAAGAAAATATAACACATAATTCAGCATCAGTAATCGTCCGCTACTTGTACCTTAACAATAATACAATGTTAGGAAGGTATGGAAACAAACATACTCGTAAGTCTCACAGATTCCACGGTACCACTGCAGGGTAAAAATGGCTCAAATTTAATATTTTCTCCAATATTACCACAAAACATTCAATCACTGTTTAAAAAGTGTCAAATCTTTTATAGTAGGTAATACCAATTTTAAAAAGTTTGAAACCCTACTACTATCACAGTTTCAGTTGCATAAATCATTGTTACCTTTAATCACGTTGTTAACTTTGACAAGGCTTCTTTTCCAATGTATTTTTTATACGTATCCATAGTTACAATGATCAACTAACAACGTTTTATGCAACTTCTCACATGTAATACGACAGTCAAGCAACAAATTTAACCAAGCTCATTACCTTTCTTATCATATTATACTTCTCGGAAATAGTTAACTTTTAAGTGTGTTAATGAGAGCGGTTAACGATTGAAACATTGCTGAGATCAATAATCGCCAATTAATAAACGTCTAGTTACAATATTTTTCCGTTGGCCGTATCTTAATAAATTGGAAAATCCAATTTTATTCCATGACAAAAATAAGTTAGCACCCAGTAAAATCGTTTAGTTATAAAAAATAATGCAGTAATAGGGTATCATTAATGAATGATTTTCTATACACTAATATAATTTATTAATAAACGATCAACGGAAAAATATTTACTATAAGACATTACTGAGTACGGAAGAATAAATTTACTGGGTTTCAGTCTTATTCGTTTTAATTTATGTAGAGAAAATAAATTAAAACGAATAGGACTGATACCAAATTTATTCTTCCAGTATCATAACAGTCCAGTATAAATTTCCTACATTACTGAGTACGTTTATGTCACTCCTGATGTACAAAAAATTGAACACTGTATGAATACATAAGGTATTATGAAAAAAGTCACTTATAATCTAAGTTCCGTATCGACGACCACATAAGAATAGAATAACAGTGTTAAGCCTGAGATATATATCACGTATCCTATAAATTTAATCATACGAGTATCTATTTAAAAAATACTATTATTACAAAACTTATAAGTGCAAAGTACAAGTAGGTATTATGCCAGATTTATATAAAGAAATATATCAGAGTTTTAGTGATATTTGATGAATATACTGGACTAGACTGCCAATTCTGTATGCATCGGTTTCACAGGAATACGATGCTTGCGGAATTTTGGGGAGTGCTATATGCCAACATGTATTTGAAATCCATTTAAGAACTTATAATAAAACTTATTCCACAAAATAGGCATGAATATACCGGTTGACAGTAGGTACTCGAGTTCTATTTAGATTGGCAGGTACCGTTTGGTAAATGCTCAGTAAGAAAAAATATTATTATAAAATTGCAGAAAACAAATTGGTATAATCAGAAAAGGAATATAAATCCTAAAAATATTTTTATTAAATATTTCATTATGTTATAAAGAAAATTCCTATGAGAAATAAGTATTAAACATATATCTAGTATAATAATTCTGTCTGCATTTTAATAAAAATAAAGTTTGCAATTAATAAATAATTACAAACTTAATTATTTACGTTCGTAAACTTCTATGTTTACGATATACTCGTACAATAAATAATACATTTGTGCTGTATGAAACTAAAATATTCATTAAAAGATGTGAGTACTTTACAATAATGTTACGAGTCTATTATAAATAATATATGACTGGTTAGTCCTACACTAAATTAATCATGAATAAATGACTACATTAACATATAAGTTAGAATCGCTATAAACTTTAAATTCCATTACAAGAGGAATATTTTTATTCTATTTCAACATGTAACAAATAATTATTTTTAATGGAGCTATTGTAATGAAACAGTTAATTTTTAAATTAATTTCACGTTGTTAAATCAATTTAAATAACGTAACGATATCAAATATTACAGTATATTCATGAAAATTTAAATATATGTAATATACCTATAATATGTAATTTATTTCATTTATTTATTTTTGTTGAAATTTTGAAGTTATAAAAAGATTTATTTGAAAATAGTGTTTCAGTAATGTAAAGAAATTACAAATACCCCGTCTAATTTAACTTTATCTGATAACAATTAACAAGGAAAAAAATGGAGACCTTTTTTCAAAATAACCAATTAAACTTTATGAGTACTTGATAAATGTTATTTGGTAATCTCGGTCTTTTTGGATTTAATAGTCATTGCCATATTTCATTCCATATGCTCGTATTTAGGAATTATTGGAAAATAATGAGCAGTCCAAATCGGGTTACTTCTTCATTGTTTACATTCCTTAGTGTAAAATGTTACGCATAGAAATGTAAATAATAGCGTTTTCCACTTGTATATCTAGTGCACACTTTTTTGCACTGAGTGCATAAATAGTTTTCTATTTATATTGTCAGTGCGCATTAACTGAGTTTTACGTATTCCGTTTATACTTTTCGAGTGAATTGAACCTTACTCAGTGCGCACTTTCTTGCAATTACTACGGTCGCCAGTTCTTGCCAGTGAAACCTGTCAAATACATATATGTTGAGTTGTAAAAAGTGTCTGTTAAGTACAATGGATGCAAGTTTATTATTAATAGAAGAATTATTGGAAACGTCCTCTTCTGACGAGGATGATTATATTATATCTAGTATATGGAAAACTATCAGACCAATGCAATCATATTTTATCAACAAAGCTGTACCAGAAAATTTCATTTCTTCACAGTCCGATTCTTGTATATTGATATCCATAGTTAGATAACCTCTCAATTCTCTATTGAAAGTGGCAGCTAAAAATCTTGCACTGGGATTTTGAAAGATGTTCCACTTAAAATGCACTACGCATGTGCAATACCAACAACTAGTGTCGGGCATGACGTCATTGCCTGCACTGAGTGCAAAACTAAATATGTAAATGAAAAACGCTATTACTTAAAACGCATATTTGCTGTAATCCATTGAATAATAAATATTCATGAACTTTGAGCCACTCTTACAATCCCCAGTGAAAATTCTAACTTCTAAATAAGTAAACAATATTAAATCGGATTATTGACAACAATGATAAATCGTTCATTTTACATTTAATTTTGTTTCAGTTTCATTTATGCATTATACATGGTTTCACCACTGATGAATAAATATTTTATTCAACACTGTTAAACTATTCGTCGATTTCGAGTATATTTCGTATTCTTATTTGACAGTTAGTAACTATTCGACGAATAAAACATCTATTCAATCAACTAGTTTGTGAAAAGAACAAAGAACTTTGACTAATCGATGAATAAAATTTACTAGTTGTAAATCCGGACATTATAGAAAAGTAAATTTATCAATAAGTTACCTTACGCTGTCAAGGTAACAATTATTCACGTTTATTTAAACTTTCAAAAAATGTAAAATCGTTGTACTATGCGAAACATAATTACATTAAATGTAAGAATTATTTTTAATGTGGTCGAAAAAATTTCAGAGCATATTACAGAGACGTAGTTTTAATTACAAAAAATAAAAATGTTATGAAAGAATGTAGAACAAAAAATTAATTTAGAGTTATTGCCTTTTTGTCCTAAAATGACATGTAGGAAAATTAAAAATTTGAATTAAGCGGGGAACTGTATTCAGAGCCCTGTCTTTAACGGACACAAAATATTTTCAGGATTTGCAGGCATACGTACATGTAAATGTAAATTCGCTTTGAATTAGCTTTATGGGATTAAAAATATAAATCCCGAGCAGACAAAATCGAAAATAAATTTACTATTCATACACTGAAGATCCCATGTTATTCAAACAAAATTCTTTCAGGATCCCTCACGTGGACTTGAATCGGAATTAACGTAATTTCATATTTAATTTTATGAAAAGGGGGAGCTAATGAAATATTCTATGTTTTGAATTCCACGTCTTGATGGTGATCCTATTTCATTCCATAAATTCTTGAAGTGTAAAGTGTACGTTTTCCATTACATGACGCAGCATGTTCACGGGAATTGAAGTAAGTAATTTCTTCAACGAAGAACCAATTATTTCTAAATTTTGCACCTGATGGTACCGCATTCTTGTGATGAATTTTGTAGTGACGTAGAAATATTTGTTGTGCAACCACGAAATTATACTCATTTTTAACGTACATTGTGCAACTTTCCAACGCTTCATTATAACTATGTTTATGCTTCAGAATATAAATGTGAAACATACATTATATTTAAAATTCGCTGTTTTCACTGGTATAGACTGTCTAAGCATGGGGTACATAGACCCTGATAATATTTAGCCACAAAGCAATCCTTTTTATAAAATATAACGTTTTGTAAAAAACTTTGGAGTTCTTTTCTTTATCAAACTTATCTATGTTAACAAAGTAAAGTCTTTCACTACCGTTAATTATTGTATTTCTGTTCCTGCTTTTATTAAATGTCAAAATTTGCAGAAACATATTTCGAAATCTGATTTCCAAAGGCAATACTTTAAATTTACGTTAAAGCGATGATGTATATTTTTCATGTATTCCGTATTTTGATAA
The DNA here is from genome assembly GCA_963082715.1 of Harpalus rubripes. Taxonomy (NCBI): domain Eukaryota; kingdom Metazoa; phylum Arthropoda; class Insecta; order Coleoptera; family Carabidae; genus Harpalus; species Harpalus rubripes. The sequence continues at coordinate 37,638,876 of OY720449.1, forward strand.
GGTTCACACCAATTCATTGGTTTTTTATATATTAGTAATTTCTCCAACAATCATCTAAAAATATCTAACCTTCCGGCCTTTCATATTAGAACATTCACATATGCATGCACACTCTGAATTTTTTACACTTACATTAGGTATTTACTTAAAAAGCTCAGACATTCTCTTCCTTTTTCTAATGAAACACTAAGTATACACCAAATGTATGTCAATCTATGATTTTAACACACACATAAAATAAAGTACATATTGGAACGCTATTTATTGTTAGATTTCTTTAACTGTCACTTGAAATTATTATATTGATTCAGTATTTTATATAATTTCATTTTGATTATTTTGTCATTTATAATAATGTATTAATTAACAAAATAAAGAAGCTACCTAGATGTATTTAATGCACATCTCCATGCCACACCCTGCTAGATATTCAAAGTTCTGTTGTAAAATAGTATCACAGTACATTACATATTAATTATATTCTAATACGGAGGCGTTTGATAATTTATATGATGTGAAATACAGTCGTCAGTCGTCTATCGAATTACCAAAGCAGGCGCTTTGTGTTTCCAATTCGAGTGTAATTATTTGAAATGAGAATGATTGCGATTATATCTTCCTAGTTTATTGCTTATGTGCCAGTGTTTGCTTCGGACGTTTGTAGCTACGTTTGTCAGTTACGTAGTGGAGATTTAATTGGTTTATCTTGCCATTTCAATTTAATTTTAACTGTTTGATTCATTTTGAGCAAAATTTAATTTTGTGCCAGGTTAAATTAATGCCAAAAATTGGGGTTTGGTATTTCATTTGGAATAATTTATAATTATGAAATTCTTTTTTATGAATTTGAAATTAATATCCATTTTAATTTATTTCATCCTGTGAATTCTATAAAAGTATTTACACATATGCACAGCATATTAATGACAGTTTTCATAAAACTCATTTCACATCGATTATATTAATAACATTTTAATATTTAAAAAGAGTTATTGAAATTGATATTTTATGTTACCTATACCATATTAATTATGTTTATTATGTAATTATTAATTATGTATAATGTGAATTAAATACTGATTTTCTAAATAATGTACAGCAATGTATATTGATTATTCAAAGGTATTTTTGATAAACAGCGTAAATTATTATTGTACATAAAGGGTAGATATAATTTGTAACCCTGTGTTAATATTTTTAGAAAATGGTGGCATTAATTGCGCTCTTGCTCTTATGCGCTTATATAGAGTGATCAAAACCATAAGATAGTCACCTAACCCGCAACTTTCCTTAATGACACCAAAACTACACTTCTAGGAAAAAATGTTTCATACGAATATACCCATTCTTATTTTCGTTGCGAACTCCTGATCGAAAATACACTTGGACAATAAACTTGTGTTCGTCCGTAAAATACATATCGGGTGGTAACTTAACCTAAAAAAGACATTAATTTAGCTAATAAAATTATTTTTATAACTCACTTATCAAGCAAATAACGATATACACTAATAAGAGTCTTGAAAAAAACTGTTGTCGATAATGTACTTATGAAACGCAAGAAATAAAGACGGTAAAATGAAACAAAGAACGTAATAAATATTTTAACAAATATTTCATAGATTGACAAAACAATACATGCCTATGAATTACCCGCAACTGCTAATACTTGATAATAATTTTAACGTGACTTTCTAAAATCAAATGATGAACCACTGTAGTCCAAATAAAAATTTAATTATGGTGTTCTTTTTCTTATTTTGGTATCAAATATTATAGTTAACATTTAGTAAAATGGTAGTTCAAGAGAAAATATTGTAAATAACGTTTTCATTTCCGGCTTTTTTTAATGAACTACCACGTTACAAACAATTAAAAAATATAAAATATAAGAAGAAATTAAATAACAGAGACGCATACATATCAAGTTTCCTTGTTTGGTAATAACTCTAATAGAAACTTGATATAAGTTGGTAGCGACTTCAAATATTTATACTGTGAAACCAAAATCAATACAGCAAATATAGTATTTTCCGTTTTTATTGGGCTGGGCGAAAAATAAAACAAACTTGGAATGACAATACCCTTGATTGATCACTAAACATTTATGTGTAATATGATACATTTCCACAACGAAAGAGCAAAATCATACCACATAATATATAATATTTTTTTTTACACAATTCTAAACTGAATTGTGTAAAAACTAAAGCATCAAATATATTCCTCATTATGAATATTTTTGTAATCTATATGAAATGAGTAAATTTCCTGGAAAATTTTATTTAGTTTTATTGAAATAGGATATACAAATTTTTTGTTGTGTCGTACATACTACAATTTCACATTTTTCAATATAAGTTGTATAATCCACAAAAACAATATTTATATAATATCCAGTATTCAATATTTTTAGTAAGAAAATAAACATTCACCGAATTGAATGAAATTGGATTGACATTTAAACAAAAAAGTATAGGAAAACCGGTTTAGAAGAATGTTAGTTCCGATAAAATTAAGTTGCAAGGCCTTGAAAAATATATATTTTTTTTTCATTTTAATGAAGGAGCTGACACAATTAAATTATTTTTTCAGTTTAAGTAAATCTTTTTATTTATTTTTTATAACTCGGGATTAAGTATAGTACATTATATATAAAATTCCTTGCAATGTACACAAGACGGCCGCACCAGGTCGCTTATTTACAAATCCTAACCCCATTCAGCACGAATCGATAACCGATACAAGCCGAAGTAACTTTCTACTAATACTAGCGCTATTCAGCGCTTGGCGCTGAATTAGCGTAGGATATTTACATGGTCAGTGCTGGTTCTGAGCACAACTACTTACTTTTTTACTAAAAAAATACCAACAATAACTTCACCTAATGCACAGAACTTACTCTTAGAAAATTCAGGGAGGTTATTGTTTGTGAGTTTTGTGCGATAGGTAACGTTATTGTTGGTATTTTTTTTTCTAAAAGTAAGTAAATAATTGTTTGTAACAGCACCGGTTATATACATATCCTACGCCAATTCAGCGCTTGGCGCTGAATAGAGTTAGTATTGGTAGAAAGTTCCATCGGCTTTTATGTCATTTATCGATTGGTGCCGAATTGGGATAGGATTTGAAAATAAGCTACTGGGTCCGTTTGGCGAACAAGCACGGCTGCGCGCCTTCTGAACGTGCACAGTACGGCCGCAGCGGGTATGTCATACAAACTAAAATATAAAAAGTGCGCATTTACGGGTGCAATTAGACTGAAAAGTAATGCGGCCGTGCTAGTTCGCTTCCGGACAAGGTGCGGCTGTGTTGCTGCCGTGTATTAAAATTTATTAATTTTTGCTGGGGTATTATTATTTTTGTTTAATTTTGCGTATTTAATTTGTAGTGGATAAAAGTAATATAATTTACCATTTATCGATCGAGGAATAATATAAATTACACGTTCTGGTCCTTCAATCCCATTTTCAATCATTAAATATGTTACTTTTAAATTGTCAAAAGCGAATAAAATAGTTTTATGTTACCGAATATATAGCGGCTTTTAAAAGTCGCCTACAGCTCATTCTACAAACTGTCAACCTCAATTTAAAAACGGGCATTTTCATGATTTTCTCTGACGAAATTCTATATTTTTCATAACATAATATATTATACAGTCGACTTTCTATAAATTGAATTCGCAAGGGTATTTGAATTTGTTCGAACTAGAGAAAGTAAAAAAAATTAAATGAACTTTTGTATAAATTATAGAGAGTATATACTGTATATGCAAAAGAAAAAATGTTTAGTCATTTATATTACGGAAACATAAACATAACAATTTGTTAGAAAAATGAGCTGTGCATTAGGATGGAGTGAAATTATTAAAATTGGAATTTATTGTTGGCTTGGTAGGGAATTGATGCTTCTTAATTGTAGTAAAATTCAAACATTTTATCCCAATTCCTTTAAGTGTCAGAAAGCCATGCAGTAATTACCAAATAACCAAAATTTTGGGACATATTAAATATATACAATGATACTCAGAATCACATTTTAATCATTTTTAATAAAGAAAATAAATAATAATATTATTAGTTACTAACATCTTTTTCTGTATTAAATTTGACATCTTTAAAAATTCGAATCTACTTCTTCCTTATTCGTCTCGGTTGGTAACCCACATACAGCTGAAGATGCATCAGTCACAGTTATCAAATAAAAATTAATCCAAAAAGGGTATCGGTAGGGGCTCTAGAGAGAAGGACGATCGCGTCTAAGAATTGTATCTTATTCCGATTTATAAAGAAACGAATTTCATTGAAAATGATGACAATAATTGATTTTGATCTTCTAAAAGTGTAAAAGGTGGATTTCAAAACATAGGGTTCATTTGATAATAAAATGAGACAAAAATAAGAAAAAATTATAACAAAATAGTGTATAATCAAAATAGTTTAATTTGTAGCAAAAAGTTATCTCCGTGCAAAAAGGATTAAACCAAAAATATATTTTTACTAATAATTAAGAAAATCCAGACAATTCCATTACTTTTCCTGGCAGTACTAAGTTTCCTGACTTTCCCATGATTACTTGACCTTTCCCTGTGTGTTGACCACCCTGTGTTGTGCAATATTATGCAAAATATAAGATTTTCTTTCGAAGCTTTCACCATTAAAGAATATAAAAAATCTCAACTTCCGTATTTTGCAGACCGCCAGAAAGATGTGTCGTTGTCCTTCCAAGTTGAGCGAGGATTGGCGTCTATTTTTCCTGAATAAATAATGACAAATCAGTTAGTGAATCTGGCACGGCCGCAGAAAGTTTTCTCTGACTGAAGACCAAGCCAAGTGAAGTTCAGTGAATCCCTCGCGGACTGGAACTGGAAAGTCGACAATAAAGTTTCGTTTTAATACTTTCTTATTATCAGATCATAGCATCGCGATCCGCGCCCTTTTCTGTGAGTGTTCCACAAGTTCGCGCGGGGGATTCTTTTATAGCCCATAAAAACATCTGGCCAATGTAAACGCCTTTATTGCTGAGCGGTCGACATGACTTATTACCTCTTGTCTAATTACGAAAGCAGATCGGAAACGCTTCCAGAATTCAAATATCACCGGCGGTAGAGTTCATTTTCCCTTGCTGCTAAGACTTATGATTTATCATTTCCTTCTTGCCGAGAAATTCCAACTACATTCATGTTTTTGCTCCTGAATCATCACGTCATAATTGCATTGTTATTAGTCAGCAAAGAAAACAAATGTACACGGAAATGCAATAAGGACAATACTGAAATTTCAATATTTTCTATTTAGCCTTAGTATTTGTAATGGAATGTAATATAGTTGGCTTTGGGAAAAAAAGTTGAAAGTGTATAATAATAAATAGAGTCTTTGAATGAAGTGTTTTAATCTTTAAAATAACGCTCCTGAATAAAACTGAAACATAATATGGTGTCAGGTTAAACCAAAAAATAAAAGTAAAATAAAAAAAAAGTTGTGTAGGTAAAAAAGCCAAAGAAAGGTTAAAAAAGCCACGAAGTCGAACTACATTTGAAGGTATGGACACAGAAACTTTTAAAAGAGAAGTGCAAGAGTTGAGGGATACTCTAGCTAGGTTTATTATTCAGGCAACACCTCAACAAGTTTCGCAGACGAAAAATTTCGCCGGATCAGTACCAGCACCAGAACGATTTACTTTCCGTAAACAATATTGGTCGCAATGGATAATCCATTACGAGAAATATCGAGAAGCATGCGAAGTAAGCTCTCTGCCCCCTCGAGTACAGGTGACAAATCTACTTTTGCATATGGGCCAAGAAGTGTCACGAGTGCTAGATGCTCTGAAAAAGAAAGAAGCGGATATTAACAGTTATGACGATGCAAAGAAAATTTTCGATGCTTACTATGTGAAGAAATCGAACATTATACACGAACGAGCGAAATTTAATTTGCGATTTCAAAATGAAGTCACACCAGTGGCAGATTTCTTTGCTAGCATCGTAGAAATGACAATAACCTGCAACTATGGAGAATTAATGGACGAACTAGTGGCGATAGATTAGTGATAGGCCTCCGAGACCATCGACTATCAGAAATACTACAGTTTCCCGAGAAGCTGACACTGGAATGAGGTAACAAAAATAGAAAGTGTGACAAAACAAAAAAGCCCGTGGCGTGTAAAAATAAACATTTGCGGCGAAAAAATTCCATTTAAAGTAGAGACTAGCGCCGACGAAAATATAATAGCCACGAAGATCTATAATAAATACCTGAAACATAAGTGCACTCTAGAAAATGCAAATGTAACGTTATTAGGCCCAGGACAGGTGAATCAAGATAAGTAAATGTATCAGGGCAAACAACAGCAAGCACTAGATTCAACCATATAAGAAATGAAATAAAATATTTCGTTGTGGATATTACCGAAAACCTATTATGTAGGTCAGGATTATTAGCCCTTTACAAGGTACAATGAAATGTCAGAAAATTAAACATGACGTGTACAGACAATATAGCATACAAATGAAGAAAAAAAAAGTAAAGCGGAAAAATTATGATAAGAGGCATGGAGAGAAATGAACGAGTTTGACTGATTTAGATCGAAAAGAAGAAAGAGTTGAAGAAGAGACAAAGAGACCAAGATCGAATATAGTGAGAGCCGAAGTAAGATTGTCAGAGAGAATTAGGAAATATCTCCATAAACTTGCAGCGTCATCAAGAAGTGAAACAGTCAGCGAGAATATCAGATTGAGAAGGAAAAAGTAGATATTAAGTTCATTTATATATATATATATATATATATATATATATATATATATATATATATATATATATATATATATATATATATATATATATATATATATTTGTAAGTAATACATTTGTCAAAATTTAAGGGAGGATGTAGTGGAATGTAATAATATAGTTGGCGTTGGGTCTTTAAAATAACGCTCCTTAATAATACCGATGCATAACAGTATTATACCCTTTTTCTGTACGTATTTCGCCGACCCAGGTGGAATAGCGGTAGCGCTATTACTTCACCCTCCAAGAGTCCTGGGTTCGAATCCCAGATAAAGCATGGTTGTTGTGTACGTCTTTCATGGTTTCATCCTCATCAATGACGTTTAAAATGTAAGAAACTATAAACTATAAAAGAAAAACCTGTTTCATCGTCCCCAAATCACCAATTAGTTATAAAAATATATGAAAAAGTGTGTATAATAGAAAAAATGTACGTATTTACAGGGTCAAAATACTTATACTAATTTATTTTTTAACGCAATAATTCACTACTAACTATAACAATAAAACACTAAACAAATACAATTTATAAAAATTAACACAACAATAATTACATTATAATATCACGCGTGTGTTCAGGTATTATCGAATATATTGAGTGTATCAACACAATATATTCTGATAATACTAAACAAACGAGTAATAGTCGTTATGATTATATGTACAATGAATAAATTTGATGACAAAAATTAAATAAAATTGTTAGTTGATAAACAAAACAACGTATGTGCTGGCGGTTACTGATCACATTTTTATAACTAATTACTACTAAAGCACTATCACATATTCTAACTGACTTGTATTATCTACTATGTAACTGAATTTAAGAGTTAAGAGCGAGCTAAGAAAATGTAACCAATAATAAACAATCAGGCTCGTGCTACATGGTACGTAAAATTCTTCATTCGTTATCCATTGAACACTCAATAAGTAATAATTTCGGTAATGATTGTATTATACTCATATATTTCTTGCCAATATAGAAAACAAATGATTAAGAAAAATTAATGGTGACATTTTTGAATTAATTTCAGTAATATCAGAGTAAAACTCGTACGCATAATTTACAGGTATTTACAGAATTTCAACTAATTGGATTTCATATTTACTACTAATTAATTCGTAATAAGCAGACAAATGTGTATTGTCAAACAATATAAATGAATAGGTAATATTAACAGGTATTAATTGAGATTTTAACTATCATACGGAATTTAATAAATACATTCGTGTTACCTTCAGCTTAGTATTGCTACACATTATTATTATTATTATTATTATTAGTGTTATTATTATTATTATTATTTTTATTATTATTATTATTATTATTATTATTATTATTATTATTGTAATTATTATTATTAGGTGATTTTTACATTAGAATCAATCACGGAATCTATGAATTATTGGGTCGAATTCATTATTAATTTTTATTAATTTATCTATAATCGCATGGTTAGCGATACGGCATCGAGAAGAAGCTCAGACTTTCTTCGATTGTGGCTGCAAAGTGAAAAGTTAACAACAGAAATATAAAATGAAAAATCATGAGAATCTAATTATTCATTTCGTGTCATGTCGATTTTCTTTTTTTGATAAATTAACACATAATAAATTGACATAACGTAATAATTATACTACTACACTACTCTATTCGTTGAGATGTGTAGGAAAGTGCAGATCAGAAAGCTGTAGTGGTGTAAAGCAATAAAGTACCCACTATGGGTAACATTAGTCCTTATTTGTGAAAAAAGAAGTGAAAGCAAGTGTAAATTAATGAAATAATTTGTTATTGTGTTTAAGTTAATGTTTTGTTGGTAATGCGCTGATATTTGTTATACAAATACATCCTGTTTATTGGTGTTTATTGAGTATTTCAGAAAATAAATAAATAAAATCTTTACTGACATGTCAAAGGCGAGGTTCAGTCTAGGACCGTTCTTCCACTTGCACATAAAACGATAATAATAAATTAATTAGAGAATATAAGTCAACAAAAAAATTTACTAGTTCCAATTGAAACAAAGATAAATAAAATATGATAATAGGATGGAAAAATTTATGAAGAAGAAAAATTAAATTGAATTAATAATATACACATTTATTTTGTATGTTCTTCAGTATTTTCATAAAAAATATATATTCGTTCATATTTACTATTGGTTACAATTGTTAATTGTCAGAGAGTTCGCCGATATACATTTATCCCCTCTATTTTCAAGCTGCACTTCCCATATTTTCAGCAAGTGCGAAAATTTTTCAACTTCACTTTACTTAAAATTGTTAAATTAAAAATATCTTATATTGTTTATAAATAAAAAGTGAAATTGTAATAAGCAATTCTATTCGTAGAAGTCGCAGAATTATACTTCTAAGTTTATTTCATTAGTTTCCCTACTACTTTAGCAAAATTTTCAAATAGATGTGAAAACACAAATATGGAGTTCGTTTGTATGTTGTATTTGTGAAAGAAAATTCAACGCACGAATATTCTGAATTAGCGAAATTCTCATTAGTTTCATCAATAATTTCATTCTAACAAATTATTATCTAATTGATTCTGCCAATCATTATACATATTTCTCTATATTTTATTAATTCTAGACAAGGTACTTTAGCTTATAGATGAGTACTGAAACAGTGTCATGTTAATTACAAATTAAAACTGTAACTTTTCATATTAAAACACGCTCAGAAATTATATTTTAAACTAAAAAACATTTTTAAATTAAAGGTAGTATGAAGGTATTTAGTTTCCACATAATAAAGTTAGTTGATAAAAGCAACCGGGAATGAAAATTTAGCAGAAACTAGTTTTCTCATTTGTTGTTGGTATACCGGATAAAGAAAACTTAGACTAGCGCTCTCTATTGACGGGTATATAATTAAACATCCCGGTGAAACTTAAACCATAGTTTAAAGTTAGCGAAGTTTGCACTGAACAATGTAATGCTACAATAAATAACGCTAAAACAGAAGTTAAACTAGCATAGAAAACAGCGTTGGTGGTTGAGTTATCGCACATTTTAATCATGTTTTCAAAATGTTTATATTTGTTCATAACTATGTAAATAGTATGAAATGGTACAGTACACCGCAGAATAAAAATGTATATAAATTATTTTTTCTTAGACCATGCTTCTCTTGTCGGCTGTTAAAGACTAATATCAAGTTTTCTCTTTAATAATCTGAAACCAATATGTAATAGACGAAGTCCAGAAATAAAAAAAATACTTAAAGTGAAAGTTTAAAATGTCCTATCGTCAGAAATACATTTCCCCAGTATAAATAATAATAATAATATTAATAATAATAATAATAATAATAATAATAATAATAATAATAATAATAATAATAATGATAATAATAAATATTTAAACTGCATTTCATGATATTTTTAAAGAAAACGCTTTAATTTTAATTTTTCTATTTTCCTTTGTCTCAAGTGATATTAAGATATTAATTAATAACTTAAAAAATAGAATAAAAAAATATTAATGAGAAATTATAACCCAAAGTCAATACATTTTTTTTTTGCTTTTAAAATTGCAAAACGAATGAATGGAACATGATAATGGGCTTATATAAAATTGTAATAAACAAAGTCTATATGACTAATTTCTTTCTAAATTAGCGCCTTAATAGATCAAAGTAATTAAGTGAGTTTGAAAGACGAAGAGAATTGTTTAATAAGCGAATAAATTTCAAAATCTTAAATTAATATTTTTTGTATAAAAGAAAACTCATTAATTTTAAATCAAAGCTTTCGCGTCCCTCTTGACTTAAATTGCAGCCGATATTAAGGTCATTAATCCAATATTAAAGTTTAAGTCTGTGTTATGCCGTACTAAAAATCAATGAAGGAGAGCTAATTAAAATCAGCGTTGGCTCCACAACAAGCACTATAAAACCGGAACTGCTTTGAATAAACAATAAAATGACAATGATAATAAATCAATGCTTTACATGGTATACCCTCACACCGTGCTATATGACTATGACTATGCGATAACGATACATTGTATTGCATTGTATCCCGCTTCTATTTTTGATGACTGTTCCGATTTAGCACCGCATTAAATTTCTCAGATGGTTGTTATCATTCGTGCACCATTGTTTAGTCAATAGCCTCTTCAGCTCCACAAATTGAGGTTACTTTATTATTCACTATTGCATATCACAAGACAAATTGTCAACTTGACATTTCACCCTTTTGTTCGATAATGAGACTTTTAATTAATAATTAAAAATTCACGGAAGGTTGACCTTCAGTTCGCATATCTACACAACAAGTAAAAACTACTCCATTATTTTTTTGCTAAATTATATTCTATAAAGTTAACAATTTATATACATTCACGCCATTACCCATACATGGTTTAGCAAGAATGCATAATGAAATTAATAATAATCATACTTCTTTTTTACACTAAAATAGTAATATCAACAGTCCGGAAATGGCACTTTATTTTAAGCTCTAAGCAGTTTTTTTCTTGGAAATTACTTTTTTCTATAATCGTGCGTGAAAAGTATTTTTCACGCACTCTACAGTGTGTAAAGAGTCAATGTTCAAGCAATAGTCCGTGAAAAGTACTTTTCATGCACTTGAGCTTGAAAAGTAAATAGGCGTTGCTAGGCAACATTAAAATTCGGTTAATTTACCTGTCAAGTAGATAATTAGGTAGTATTGAGAAATATTAATGTACACTCTAAATGAAACAAATGTAATAATTTTTAACAGATTGTCTACTAATCCAGTTTTTAAGAAGTTTAACATTTTTTGACATGTATTCCAACCTAACCTAATTTTGAATATAAGGTAATATTAAATGTACACTTTGAACAACTATAGACGATTGATTCAGTTCGGTTTGAGATTCTTCCAAGTGTTTAAGTTACATTTTATACAGTTTTATGAGAAAGAGCACTAACAGTATTTGAAGATGCTGGATGTCTGTACACCCAGTATAACATTTCGGTTGTAGGAGAAATGTTGTATGCAACACGTGTGTAAAATAATATTTTGTACCTCGTGTTGCAATTTTGCACTCGAACTAAAAAGTACTACTTAACGCACTTATTGCATAAATAACTATTAAATATCACTTTTGCGGAATATGTGTTATTATAAAATTTAAAATTTGCATTTATAATTTTTCCATATATTTTATACATAAATTTCTAAAATATTCTTTTTAATGAATCCTGCGGTCTATGATTTGAAAATAAACACAATTCTTTAACAGTTTAGGTATAAATGTTTGAAACACAATAACTCTTATACCAATCGAAAGAGAAAAAATTATATATTTTTTAGACAAAAAATCAAATATGGGTTCCATTTGAACAAATGTAAGTTTGTGATTTTGAATATTTACATATAGAAAAAATATTTTCGTACGCCACTGGATAGACAATGAAAATATATAACTTTTTTATTTGAAACATTTTTCTCGATTAGTCATAGTTAAGAAGTTATTTCAAAATGAAAATATCGACCAAATTCAGTTTTCCGCCATTTTCTAATAACCTATGAGATTTTTTGTCAAAACAAAAGCACATCTAAGATGGCCCTGCAAAGAGACACATGTCCCATTTAAGCGAAGTTGTATCCCTTATAGTTTCCGAAATCCCAGTGGTTGACTTCGAAATTCGGTCACCTGTATATATATTAGAAAATTATACAAAATTCTTTCGGCTACTTTAAATATAGACTTAAAACTTTAAAAAACTGTGGGCCGAATGACTGGTGGTATGAAAATGACGTAAATCATTTAAAAAATAGCGATACCCATGGAATTGATACAAAAATTTACAAACGTTAACCGTTTATCTGTCAAGTTATGCTGCGTTAGTTTATTTTTATTATTACTTGTATTTACTGTTGAAATGAACGATTGTACACAAAATAATTTTAGATTTAAAAAAACAAAAAAATCTAATTGCTATATTTTTTACTGATAATAATGTAATTAAATATTTTGAGGAAAATGATCGCTATTTCGTGATGTCAGCGTCACCCAAGGATATTAATATTTATACTGGATTGCTAACTTATGTATGTTGTGGACGTAGTCACCGTGAGGCAAACAACTGGAAGGCAACCATTTGCAGAAAAGGCAAAATAAAAAATTACATATAGAAACAAATTATAAATGGGACGAATTAACAGATTTTTTATATTTATTGCGTATATTTAAAAAATTATAGTTATTATTTTAATAATATACATTTATTATTATATATATATATATATATATATATATATATATATATATATATATATATATATATATATATATATATATATATATATATATATAGCAAATTCACAATAAAATAGGACTATGAATTTAAAAATAATATTTCCTTACTAAATAGATGCCTTTTGCATATGTGGTAAAAAAAATTGGAAATACAAAAGATGCTGAGTCTGGATTTTATCTTCCTGTATATGTTCCAGGCCTTTTCAAATAATCAGTTTCAAGATAATGATTACTGCAAATTTTTGCTGCGTTTGTAGGTGTGAAATCTTTTCTTTCTATGGCATCTATCCACAATCGCAATATACCACTATTATTTGAAGGAAATCAGTAAAATATTTAAAACAATAGTATGAATAAATATGTATACATATATAGGAACAATAATACTTTTATCTATTTGTGCTCCCAAAAGCACTACAAGAAAACAGCATATTGTCTTTTATCACGTAAATATCTCACTTAAAGTATTTATTCACTAAGAACACAACACAAACACCACTTTATTCAAGAAAACTACCATATAATGCAATAATAGACCAATGAACGTTTGACGTTTTGCCTTTTCTGCAAATGGTGCCGTACCCCCACCACTTGCCTTACTTGACAAACGTATGTCAGCTATCCAATGTTTTATTAGAACATCCTTGGCGTCACTACAATGGTAGTTATTGTTATAGTATGAAGATGTCGTTATACCCTGGACCGTGCATATTTTGCCATTAAATGCAGGATTATTTTAATTTTTAATTATTAATAATATTGGAGTAGCTATTACTTTTTATTAAGAGCAGAAGAAAATTTTATTCTTAAATCAATTTTTATTATAATTTATATTTTAATTATTGTAAACAACACATTGTTGTAATCAGTTATTATTACAAGGAAATACGAATGATATGGATTGTTGATGTCAACGGAATTGGTCTAGGTAGATATAAATTCGCAAATAGATCTCGCACTTGTCTTATACCACTGGTTAAATTTTTTAACCAATGAAGAATGTAGACATAACAAAAAAGAGAATTTTAGTTGTCAAATCAATATCTATTGGACAAAATTTTTAACCAGTAGTTAAAAATTAACCACCGAGTTACAGAATAGGGCCCAACATTTATTAATGTTTGTTCATTTCCATGGTTTTCGCTATTTTTGGGGTGATTTACGTCATTTTCATTCCTATATTCTGAGGTTACAAGGCACACAAATTTTTTCGTTTATTGATTCAGATGCAGCATTTTATGCACTACAACTTTTATTATAGCTTTTTTACGTAAAGTGAATAATTAGAGGAGCAGTAAATTACGAAAATATGATTTTACATGTTAAATCCCTATGTTCGGGTGTTCGAGTCACCATCCTATATATATATATATATATATATATATATATATATATATATATATATATATATATATATATATATATATATATATATATATATATATATGTGGCCGAGTGAGTTGAGGCAGCGTGTTACAACAGCGCTCAAAGCGACCATCACTGCTCGGATCCTGGGGTCGTGGGTTCGATTCCCACCAGGGGTTTGGATGTTTGTGACTGTCCTTTCATCATCTCATCTCCATTAAAGCAACGTGAACAATTGGAAAGTTACAAAAATATATAATGTAAAAATTGACTCATCCCCATTTATATCAAATTGTAATAACTTAATAAGTTTGTATACAATAAAGATTATTATATATATATATATATATATATATATATATATATATATATATATATACATATGCAGGGTGTCCAAGTTAAGTGTTTCACTATTGCTATCTCGAGAACCGTAAAAGATACGAAGTCGGTTAAATTAGCAAACAATTTCTATATTATAAGACTGTGGTTCTCAAAATACAGAATTTAACTTTTTAATTTTAAATGAGAACCTACTTTTTTTATTCGCCTATTCGATTCAGCATTTTTTTCTGAATACACCGATATAAAATGTTTATACCCTTACATAACGAAAAAAACGAGAAAAATGCAAAAGAAAAATTATTATTTTCTTATATTTCTACATGTAATCAGTGTGCCATGACAAAAACAATTAAATATTTTGTTTTCAACATTGTTTGGGCGATTCAGATGCTTTAAAAAATATTATAAAAATTGTTCAAAATTATTGCCATGCTAATTTATACATAATTCCAGCCTTCTGAACATATTACTTCTTACTTTTCTTAAATTTCGGCCGTCAATGTGAGAAACGATATTTTCGATTGCATTTTTTAAATGCTGAATATCTGGATAGATAGTTTTGTAGACTTCATCTTTAACATAACCCCATAAAAAAGTCCAGGGGATTAAGGTCTGGTGATCTTAATCCCTAACTTGACGCGAATTGTGAGCTGGTGCACCATCTTGCTGGAAATAAATGTTTTCCAACTCAGCTACTGGTATGTCTTCCAAAATAATACCCAGCACATTTTGAATTAAATTCAGGTATCTGTTACCACTCAATGTGCCTTCGTACATGTGTACGTAAATATTATCACTGAAAATGGCACACCAAACATTTATACAAAATTTTCGCTGGAAACTTCTCTCTCATACAGCAACAGGATTTTCTCGGCTCCAGTAGTGTGTTTTTTCTATTTGACATACCATTATTAGAAAAATTGGCTTCGTCAGTCCAAATAATTGATTTTAAGATATATGGATCCTCATTTATCAATAAATTACAAAATTCTAATCTTCGCCCAGGATGTAAATGGTGAATTTTAATCATTTTTATTGGTCTGTATTTATGTTTCTTTGAAATCCTATGGATCATGCACACACTTAAATTACACTCAGCGGCAGCCATTCTAACTGAACCTGTTGGATTAGCTTCAAAATATGCTAAAATATTTATCTCAGCTTCTTGATCTTGTACGCTAACTCGCTTCGATACGAATGCATCCGTATTAGCGCGCAGTGCTGATTCTAATTTTCTAAAATACTGACGACAAGAAACTCGCCGCTCAGGATAACGTTCCCTATACATATTTTTTGCAGCAACAGTATTTTTCAGAGATAATATGAAAACTTCGTACATATAAATGTTTTCTTCGTGCGTAAAATACATTTTAACACAAGAGAAAACAAGAAAATTCATAAACGAACTACTTTTACATGTGATACAAAACAAAATATTCAATTGTTTTTGTCATGGCACTCTGATTACGTGTAGAAATAAATATGAAAATAATTTTTCTTTTGCATTTTTCTCGTTTTTTTTTAGTTATGTAAGGGTATAAACATTTTATATCGTTGTATTCAGAAAAAAATGCTGAATCGAATAGGCGAATAAAAAAGTAGGTTCTCATTTAAAATTAAAAAGTTGAATTCTGTATTTTGAGAACCACTGGTTGAAATTTTTTTTGTAATGCTGATTTTAATAGTCTTATAATATAGAAATTGTTTGCCAATTTAACCGACTTCGTATCTCTTGCGATTCTCGAGATAGCAATATTGAAACACTTAAATTGAACACCCTGTATATATATATATATATATATATATATATATATATATATATATATATTTCATAATACATTGAAATTGAAATAATAGTTACGGACATGAACCTTCTTGTCGAGTTTTGAAAAGCAATGTAATAAATGAAGATCATGAATGGGGAGGAGTCAGCCATAGTCTCAAATTGGAAAGATATACCGCACCTTATTCAGACGGCGAAAATAATATAATCCTCGTCAACAAACACCAAGAGCTATTAGCTTTTAGCAAAAAGGACCTTACAACTATGAAAGATATCATTTCTGCTCATTGTCCTCTGAAGTACCATTTATGTAAAATTGGTATAGCTGAAAACAGTATTTACTGACTCTGCGAAGAGGGCGAAGAAACTTCGGAACATATTAAATGTGAATTTCCAGCTGTGGTTGTAAAGAAACAACCATATAGGTAAAAGGTACCTCACGACAAATGAGATAGTGAAGCTGACTCTGGGAGCCGTAGGAAACTGGCTTCCCGAACAATTTCGGTTTCCAGATTTCAACGAAAATATCCATTTTGACCATCCCTGAATCCATTCTGACTAATTTCGTCGTGACGTCTGTACGTACGTATCTCACATAACTCAAAAACGGTAAGCCGTAGAAAGTTGAAATATTGTATTTAGGACTTCAATAACATCTAGTTATGCACCTCGCTTTTTGGTCATTACATAATTTCCAGAAATGGTTCCTTATTTGAAACCTATAATAGATTTTAATGAAAAACTATATTAAAATATAATCCAAAACTTTTCAAATTTACTATATAAGACTTTTATATTGATTGGAATAACATAGCAGATTTTGGTTAAAACAGGTTAACCGGAAGTGATATATTACCTGAAGTTGTTAACAGTTTTTCTTGAATAAAATGGTTTTATTTTGATTTTAGAAATAAATGCTTCAAATAAGAGTTTTAGAGAATTAAATTCTGCATCTAGCACATCCAGTATTATTAAATTAGCCCTATGTATAAGCGAGATATGTAAATTTAAAACTTATATACTTTTTGGTTTTTGTAACGAAGCTTGCTATGGATTAGAACAAAAAATAACAAAAAAAATAAAAAATAGATGTTAATGTCAAATTACGTCAAATACGTGCAATTTTATAATTGAGTCTATACTTCATATTACTCTTGCGTACAAGGAAGTCGTGTGGTGTCCACATCAGATTTTTTCCTTAGAGACGAAATATTTTGTAAAACAATATGCTGAATAGAGAAACTAATATTTATGAAAAATATACCACTGTTAAGAATGAAATCACCTTGAAGGTAGAAACCACTAACAGTTGACTTTGCGTATGGGTTAGCTGCTGGGCCTGACAACTGTTATTATACAGAAATAAGCAAACTAAAAAGTGTATTTCTGTATGTCTGGTATTTTAATTTGCAGTTATAGAAAAAGTATAGCATGTGCCTCGTTCTATAAACTCGATTTTTATACGTCAACAAAACTTGAGACTTTATAACATTTACTAAACGTGTTACATATACTACTTTTGTAATGAAATGTCAGTGTAAAAGAAAACAAGAGTCGTATATATTAAGTTGATGCAGATACCTAAGTACAAAGTTCATAAAATACCAACGGTTAAAATCCTTATATTAAAGTTCAATTATACTAATTTTTGAAATAACATTTCCATATGCGAGTATAAGGTGTATTAGAAAATAATTTGCCCGTTGCATGAACGTCAAAAATAATAAAAATATACAGAAATGGAATCAATTTATTCGAATAATAAATTAAATTCTTTAAATATTGATATATGCCTTACATTCATCCATCTTTGCTCGATATTTTATTCATAAAACAAAGAAAAAATGGTGTAAAAAACAACAGGCATCGGAGGTCGTCGATAAATTCTCGCCACAAGTTATAGGGCGAAAGCCGCCAACGGACTTTACTCCTACTCGCCTTCGGGGTCCAACACTTGTGTTTGTGCATGGAGTAGAGGCTAAGCTGCACAACGTATTACACCTTGTCCGGGATATATTATGCATGGAAGGTGAATCCAAGTTCTTTTCCTCATACAATATTTGTGCGATAATGGCTGTGTCGCGGCCATGCGTTAGTGCCGCCCAGTGTTTTGTAGCTCCTCGGAATTCTTTCTATCTCAAGTTTTACTGGCAGCCGTTTAGAGGAATTCACCACAGAGGAATTCGGAATTTTGTTTGCAAATTTGGGTCAGCACGTTATGAAAACAAGTTTATTGCTTGAACTACATAATATGTACATGGATAAATTATTATTAAATTTTTGTGTTTGTTTTTACATGTTTTCATTTTCAAATTTGTAATATTTCGATTGTTATTATTGGCTCTTTCTTCGACACCCAATGGGTAGAAAAGGAACCAACTATAATAGCTATAGAGGATGTAATCATACTTCGGAAAAAAAATGAAAGTGCACATAGGAGTCATTAAAATGAGTAAAAAAGGCTTAATCAACATGGGTCTGATCTTCAACTGTACCCGAGCAAGAGGCCATTTACTATTAGAATCGAAGAAAATTGAGAAAGATAGTGATTGAACAAAATTTTGTCTATGCCAGTAAATAAACTATAAAATATAATAAAATTTTATATGAAACATTTTTCTTAATTTATAAAAGTAACGAAGTTGTTTGAAAATCAAATTTTGGCCAAGGTTGCCACAATAATTAACTTTAGTACAATTATTTGATATTTTTTTAAACAAAATCATATCTAAGTTGACTTCTGAAAAACAACAAACAAAAAGTCTTATTTAATGGAAGTCATAACTCTTATACTTTTCGAGATAGCAGAGGTAAACCCCGTTAAAACTCATTTTTCACTGCCTTATATCTCGGAAACTTATGAAGATCGGACCCATGTTAATTAAGTCTTCTTTACTCATTTTGGTCAGTACTATATGCCCTTTAATTTTTTTCCCGAAGTATGATTACACCCTGTATAGTTGGTTTCTTTATAGTTTACTAATTTTTCTGCAACTAGAACATAACACCCAAAATTTGTTGAAAAATTCAAGAAACACTTAGGGTCGTTTTCATAATCAAGCTCACTTGAAGACTTTAATTATAATTACTTTAAGACTTTATTTTTATTTTAAAGTAATTCTACAGTGTCCGTTAAAGTGCTATAGTTATATTATGAAAACAAACTCAACTTTTAATTTTAATTTAAAGTGTTAAAGTGAAGATTAATTTTATTATGAAAAATAACAGCTCTTACAAGTTTACATTGCAGATAATTATAATAATTTTATCGTAAAAGCGCACCATGCTTCCATTCGCGTAAATAGGTAAAATATTAAAACGAAACAAATCGATTTCATATAAAAAATTATGCATATCTAACACTTTAATTATTACAAATAAAATATTAATAAATCGGAAAAAATAACGTTTAAATAATTCACAAAGCCATTGGAACAAAATATTAAAATTTTACATCAATAAAGTTGAGCATTTCTTTAAACTCGGTAAAAATGGAGGTATATAAATATATATATATATATATATATATATATATATATATATATATATATATATATATATATATATATATATATATTGCAGCAGCATCAAAAATAAATTAGTAAAAGGGAGGAAATGCAATTTGTTCTGCGGTAAAATCTACAAAAAAGATATAGATAAAAAAAAATTAAGTTAAATAGACACGTTATTGAAATAAGGACGATAGCCGTTGATAGACAACTTTAGTGTGATCTGTTATTCGATTTGTAATAGACTTAACATGTGAAAAAGATTGAAACAAACTTATTAATGGGTAAGGAGTATTTTTGGTATATTAAGGGGTAATACCAAATGGATAATGAACCTTTCAGCAACGCAGTATAGGCGCCATGAAGAAGAGTCTAGCGTCTAGACCTAGAATAAATGAATAGTGTAGATGAAGATTCCAATAGTAATTGATAAATCTCACATTAGTTACTTCCAATTAGTAACGCATAAGGATGTAGAAAAAAATAGAATGTATAAATTAATATTCAATAAAATGTATATGCGTACAAATTTTTAGGGTTGTAGTTTAGTTATTAAATATTTCATCATTAAATAATTATCTTTCATATATCTTGTTTAATTTCATTAAGAACTTCGTTCAATTAAATACATTAGATTTATATTTGAAATGAATTTTAATTTCTCTTATTAAAATCAGCATAATAATTTCTTATATATCTAAACTTTTCCTTTGAAATTCGTAACTAACAGCGCAATTAATTTTCATCGATTGTAAAGTTACATTAATTAAATTTTAAAATTATTTTAGCTTAAATATTTCTGGTTCGAAACATTTATTTAATTTATAAAGTAGCAAAGAATTAAAAAAACCTTATTACTTCTGAAATGAATTTCAATTTACTATTTTAGAAACTTTACAATCTTTTTTCTTCATATACTCGTATGTTTCTAAACTTTTATTCGTAAAACCATGGTTAATTAATTTATATCGTTCTTATGTAATTATTTTATGAAACTTCTGAAATTATGAAATCGTTAAGTCTTGATTTTGTTTTATTCAAATAAAAATAAATTTCAATATTAAGTATAAAACTTTTTGTTTGTAGTAGGTAATTATTCGTATTTGAAATTGTACCAATTTGCGCTTTAGGAAAACTAACAAAAATCCAATTTTGAAAAGCTCGTATGTATTTGGTAACAAAGCTACCCGGAAAATCGTTCCCGTTGGTGAGGGTTGTTGCACAAAGGACCATGCAGGCAAGGAAACATTCTCCATGCGGGCTTCAGCTTCAGCTACCGGTCTCACTTTCAAGCACAACTAACTGGATTCTGAAACCTGTTTACGATAGAACTCCGCCAAAGCCGCTAATTGGCTCAACTGAAAAAGTTTCTTTGTTAAAACTGTATTGAAAGTATCGCGACTTTATCGCACGAACTTGTTACCAACTACGCTAGTTATACCTAACAGGAGTTTTCATTTACATGATTTTCATTACACGATGCCAGCGCAGCACTTTCGTTTCGTTCTAAAGTCATTCACTTTACTACTAATGTCAAATACCTTCATATTTCCATAACAAAACAATAACTGTAATGAAATTGAAGTACAATTTCTACATTCTATAAATATTTATGTAAATGGCTGACATAGAATTGAAAATAAATGACTATAAGTAAACAAAAATGGATACACGATACGAATATTATTGCTACTTCTGAAACATTTTTAAAATATTGTGGTTTTAGTTGTTCTATATTTATATTTGTAATTGCTGCCCAGAGATAAGCGAATAATAGTACATTATGTTATTAGGAGTAGAAAGCGGTCTTTTTTTGTTGAACTCAACTATTGCGGCCGAGGCGCTATCTGAGGCCTGTCAAGCTGGGTAAAACACAAAAAGAGCGTTCTATTCCGAATGACATATACTATTTTTTCTTCAAGTGTTTCAAATAATTTTTTTGGCATTTTTTTGTTTTTTTTTTTGATTTGTAGAATTTGCAATTTCTGCCTGGCTGTGCACACTACAAAACACAAACGAAAGAACTGTCAAATAACAATTTTCAATATATGTGTTCTTGTGGCGACTACCGCCGCCAGCGGTGAAGTAAGAAGCTAACATTTTTTTTATTAGTACAACAATAACAACATTTTTGTGCTAGTAAGCCAATGAATATCTTCTATAGTGTGTGTATATAGTAGCATAATATGAATATTATAATATGCTTAAAAAAATAAAATTTTGCGGACAGTTGGTGAGTAATGATAAATGAATAAGTTTAAACTATTATCCAATGTGAATTGTGAAACTTTAATATAAAAGTAATAAATTATAAACTGAGGACCGTATGTAACTAATAAATTCAAGTATTTAATAAATTGAGTTTTATTAACAAAATTTATGCAAACTGACAAAATTTCAGTAAGTGATGCTTTAAGCAAAATGAGATAAATCAAAATATTTATTGCTAATTACTCGATTTTGGTCAAATAAGTTTGATTAAAATTTTTCAGTAATTATATACAGCATAATTAAAATCATAATATATAATATTAATTGAATGAATCAGACATTGGCGGTAAAACATTTCATCAATTTTCTAAGAAGTTGCACTGATGGATTTATCACGTTTTGCATAGTCGCTTCTCAGTTTTAGTTATCAGTCGATATTTTTATGTGCTTCATTGTTATATGCTAAAATGAAAGTCCCAGTAGAATTATTGGCAATAAGACATGGTATTTTTTTAAATTTTATTTTAAATATGTTCAAACAATGATAGACCACAATTATTTCCTTTCACTTCTTAAAATCTCAACCAATCATCTTTTGGTATAGTTTCGAAATAATAATTATGAATTGTACTATTGCAACATCAATTTCTTTTTCAGGTTATTTTATATTCTATATATATATATATATATATATATATATATATATATATATATATATATATATATATATATATATATATATATATATATATAGATCATTTAGGAACTTTTTTACAGATCTTGGCCGGAAAAAAGATAACTACTTTTATAATTATGTTTATTTTTTAAAATGTCAATTTACACGCATTTTTAACAAAAGAATTAGCAAAATTTTAAGCTAAATGTGAGTAATATATTTGACTTTGCAATGCAATTCTAACAAAAAAATTTTTGATGATTTTTAGGTTTTGTTTGTAAATTCTTGTCATTTAAAATTATTCAAATCTTCTAATATTACCCTAGCATTTCATATTTGGACAATAAATCATATTCATTTAATAAATTTAGGGGCAAATAGTACTGATACAAACGGCTATTTATATATCATAACAATACTTTTAAAAATTAATTAACTACATTCCAATTAACTTAACTTTCGCAACTTCAAATGTCAAATGACTAACTGTCTAAAATGATAGTACGGCCTATCTGATTTTCATATTTATATTAATTCTAGCGGGACCATCGTATTTGTGAAGGTATATATGTTGTATAATCCACATGCGTTTAAACAAAATTTTACGCTTCCTTTTTGATTTTTGAACTACTCTGCCTGTTCACTAGGCATCTCAAGTCCATGACGTGTCTGATGATGTTTTTGTTTCTAACCTCTAAGAGAATATGGAGCCATCTTTACGGTGAACAGCTAAGTCATACAACAAAAATAGGTTCTAATAGTAAATTATATAATAAGGGCCAGAAAAAAATATTTTTATATTCATATTTTATTATACAATCTAAAATAAACAGGCGAATATAAATTAAATTTAGTGATTTAAACAACATGAAAGTAATGTAGGAAGCTGTGTATTTTCATGTGTGCTGCACAGTCAGCAGGATGCATTAGAAACGTCCGTAAAATTTAACTCTAAAAGAGTAGGTGCACACCAAATGCGCTTTACTTAGTGCTTCGCATGTTGCATACTACTAGGGGTACGTTCCAAAACTTTACTCTGGAGTATAGAGTATGCTCATTGTCGTTCCAAAAATCAAGAGCACAGCATATTCCCGAGACGTTCCAAAACTAAAAGTGTACACACTCCAGAATTTACTCTACGTACCCTCCTTTTATGAGAGGGTACGATAGTACTCCAACAAGAAAATGTTTAGAGCCAATTGTTTGTTTACGTTTGACGCACGGTTTGACGTATAATACGCGAATGACATAATTTATATAAAAATAATTAATAAAATGGATATTACTTTATACCTTGTTCCATTTAAGCCATTCAGTATTGCGGAGCATAGGGAATAGTTTTGACCTCTCTAATTGGCTGAAATTAGAGACGACACAAGTTTATCCAATGTAATTTCGGTTACTTCAGATTTCCGTTGCTGCCAGTGCCATCTACTGAATACCTTAAATGGAACAGAGCATAGAAGTGTATAAATACGTTGGCGTCCCAGAAGACGAAAAGATAATATTGGTTGAAAATAAAAGGAGGTACGTATATTTGATCAATTTGACAAATGTATTGCACTCGATGCCGTTTCAAAATAAAGGGATACTCTTAATCACGTGTTTTTAATCTGTACACCATACTCCAGAGTAAAGTTGTGGAACGTACCCCAGGTGAAATACTGAGCGAAGCGCTCAAGTTAACGTGTTCACACCGAATATAAAGCGCTAAAATGGTTTTGACAAAGTTAAGTCGCAAGCTATTATTGCCTAAAAATTTAAAAAACGCAAAAAGCGCAAGTGGGTTCACAAACTTAATGAAAAAATGTGTACTTTCGTCGGTGTATTTTATCATTGGTACAAAGAAGCAAGGATTTATCTAGATAAATTTTATCAGTATCTGCGCTGTTAGATATTGTAATAAAATTAATTCTTGTGACAAAAATGTTGTGTATTTCATAGACCTTCCTTTGAAAACACTGCACTCATAGGTTCTTCTATCATAAGAAACTAGGAAAAAATTAAAATTGCAATACTTTTACTTCAGACACGGTTTTTGCTATGCAACTAAGAGTTAAAATCTAACTGCTTGAGCGCTTCGCATCGCATAGATGGCCAATTTGTACACTACTCCGTAAAGGTTGTTAATAATAACGACAAGCAGCTTGGCTCTATGCAACATGCGAAGCGCTAAGTAAAGCGCGCTTGGTGTGTGCGTGCCCTAATAATAATAAGTTTTCGAAGATGTTATTTTAAAAAAATATATATTAGTTACTTAAAGCCATAAAACAATCTGTATATTATTATTTGAAGCTGTATGGTTAATTTTAACAATCAATTCGTCTCGTTTGTTAAAATAAATAAATAGCAAAACAAAAACAGACCAACAAATGTGTATTTGTCTAATTGAAATTTATAATTACAGTTGCAGATTCACATAATTGTAAATAACAGAAATAAATATTAAATAAAGCGTTATTTGTATTTACTGACTGTTGTTTGCCATGCGAAATTAATTACTATTGTTTAAAAAGTTATTTGCCCTAGTGAATCCAAATGTTTATTTTCGTATAACTAACGTCATGTGGTTTGGAAATAGTAACCGAACTGAATAAACCCAGTATTAATCAGAAAATACGTTGACACAGTAGTGAAAAAACTCATTTCGTTGAGTCACGATATCTTGCAAATAATCTCGCGTAACTGTTATGCCGTACGCAAGTTTTATATATAAAATATTCTATCCGTTTTAATTCTCATGCATATTACAATCTCATTCGTTTTATGACCACGAGCAGAGAAGAAAAGGTTTAAAAATAATAGAGCTACCAAAACCATGAAAAAATGTATTATCTCCCGGCACTGTGTTGTTTTTAATTTATTCCGAAAAATAACCAGGGGAAATGATTATTTTTACATGTGGCTATTGAGGCTAACGGCTAATGGGACGCGGTTTCCGCTGCATGAAATTCTGTCACTTGAATGACTATAAATTCCGTGATTATGGAAGTAATCGTGGATTACATGCAGCATAAAAATCCGAGCACCGAGCACTTGCTTTCTCTATGTCTCACTTGGAAACAAAGTCAGTTATTAATGGCCCATATTTTATTTCACACTGCACTCATTTCGCCATTAACATCACTTTTGAAATATTAAATGAAATATTCATTATTCAACATAGAATTGTTTAATTCGATAAAATATATTGAATTTAGTTATAAAGAAATATAATATAAATTTGTCACAGACTATCATATATTTTTTATATATCTACAATTATATGGGGTCTCGTGGCTGCGTGCCTGAGTGTCAGGTCGCGAATCTGGGGAACCGAGTTCGATCCCGACTGACGCCAAATATTTCGAATTTTAAATGGCACAAAATTCACCGCTGTGGTGCAGTCTCTATGCCAGCAATGAGTGCCCGTGAAGTGACGCCTGGTAAGTGCCCGCATGGTGCAAATTTTTCATCATTACCGATATCTGTCTACAAAGGAGATACTGGCACACCTAGCAATCGATAATTAACAGTTATTTATTTAATTCAAAAAATGCATAATTTCGGGACGAATAAAACGGTTGCCGATCAACATGTAGCGGAGTTTGGCAATCTTACGAATTTCAAATACGCATTGTTATGAACAAGACATAAATATTTTTTTCACTAACCGTTTAACTAGAAAAGTCCTCTAACTGTTTAAAATGAAACAGAATAACGTTTAACTAATTATATCTGCACACAATTTTAGGAGTTATATTTCATGTAAATTGATTACCCTTATATTACGCAACAATTAATTTGTAAAGATACCAATTTGTTTTTATGAAGACAAATAACTATTTGTACAAATGCCATATATTTTAGTATAAACAACTATATACTCTTTGTACAGTTGCTACAGTGATCATATACAATTCATTAATGATCTATTTTTGTAAAAAAAAATATCTGATAATATAAACGCATTATATTCGTACTCGGTTGGAGAAAAATAATAAATTTAGATGTGTATGTTCGCGGCAAATGATTTAATTATACTACTGCATAGTGCAGTGTTTCTCAAAGGGTGTGCCGCGGCACAAAAGTGTGCCGCGAAAATCTTTCAGTGTGCCGCGAAAGTTTTTCAGTGTGCCGCGAAATCCTACAAAACTTACGATTTTCAACTCTACTAACAGTTTTGTCCGAAATAACGCCGAATGTTGAAGATATAATAAAAGATTGTCAGTCACATATCTCACATTAATTGCAACATTTTGTAAACATTCACTTTATCTAACTCCATAAAATATTTTATATTATTATTTATTTATTTGTTTTCAGACTAAACTAATAAATAAATAAAGGTGATTTACATATTTCAAAAGCAACAATTCGTCATACTTTGTGAAAATATTAAGACAATACGCAGCCCACAACACACCACGGCTACCGTCCCCGTAAATCTCCCCTACCCTGCCGCAAATCTTCCGATCACAACAAGCATTTTAAGGCGGCCTCTACTTAGTACCTATATGCTCGAAGTTGTTAGATGTCGTACCCTCCGAAGAATGGTTGCTACGCTACGTCCACGTTTGTGATTTTCAATAATCACTAGTTTTTTGTTAATTATTTTTACATTTTTCCCGTCGTGCTTGAGTTTTTTCCTTTTCTCTAATAGTTCTTTCTTTTGCAGTCTTGCGTAGTTAGTTAGGTGATGATCGATATACATTTTGGTGCCCTTCAGTTTAGCTTTGTTTACAAAGGTAATGTGTTTTGTCTTTATGAAACCGAATGAGACAATTATTGGTCTTGATCTTTGTACATCTTTCTGTTTTTGTCCTAACCTGTATATTTCTTCAATATGGTTTGAGTTTAAGTTTAGTGAAAAAAGCGAATTAACCCTCGCTATAAAGTGAGATTCTAAATTGCCAGAGTTCCCTTCGTTCTCATCGAATCCGTAGAAGACCATATTTCTCTTCCTAGAGTTTTTTTTTCTAAACTTTCATTGCCCTCATGTTGCTTTGAAATGAATTCTTCCAAGTTTTAGCATTTTTCTTGGGTTGTGGCAAAAGGTGCTTGGAGGTTTATTAATTCTGAATGTTATCGACACTGGCTATTAAGTTATCTAATAACTTAAGTTGCAAGTTCTTTATTAATTGTTTGCAATTGTTGTTCCATTTCCCACTATTTTCGTTATATTTGCAAAACTTGCAAAATCTCTCAAAATATTTTAAAAATTATAAATTATTTTTCGTTTTTGTTATTACCTGCCCTCATAGCGAAAGTAAGGGAGATAATGTTATCGGTCCAAAAATTCAATGGTGAGTTTTCAGTAAAGAAGCACAAATTAGGGTCCCCACGTTTTTACTTTTTTTACGATAATGTGTGTGTGTGTGTGTGTGTGTGTGTGTGTGTGTGTGTGTGTGTGTGTGTGTGTGTGTGTGCGTGTGTGTGTGCGTGTGTGCGTGTGCGTACGTGTATCTGTGTGTATTTAAGCTTTCTGCATTCATATCAAGAGTCGATTAAATTTTGGGTAAAATTGGACGTCCGGAATTGGTACTATACTTGAAGCCCATACCTGTTTTTTAATGGAAAACTATATTAGAATATAAACCAAAGATTTCAATTTTAGTATTTACATATTAGATTTTGGATATAATTGTAGAACTTTACTTGAAGCTCTGAAAATATTTTTGTGAAAAATATATTATGATACATATATGCCAAAACTTTTCAAATTTAGTATTTAAGATTTCTATATGAACGGGAACAACATATTAGATTATGGCTAAAATTGATAAACCGGAAGTTATACTTTACTTGAAGCTCTAATCAGATTTTCGTGAAAAATATATTGATATAATCCAAAACTTGTTCAATTTTAGTATTTCAAACTTTTATATCAAGGGGAAAAATATATATTAGCTTATGGCTAAAATTAATAAATGGGAAGTGATGTTTTACTTGAAGCTCTGAACAGATTTTCATAAAAAATATATTATGATATATTTCAAAAGTTTTCAAATTTAGTATTTGAGACTTTTATATAAAGGGGTACAACATATTAGATTTGCGCTAAAATTTATAAACTGGAAGTTATACTTTCCTTGAAGCTCCGAACAGATATTCGAGAAAAATATAATATAATCCAAGACTTTTCAAATTTGGTATTTAATACTTTTATATTAATGAGAACGATATATTCGATTTCTTTCTAAAATTGATAAACCGGAAATAGTACTTTATTTAAAGCTATAAATAGATTTTCTAGAAAAAAATGATTATAATATAATCCAAAACTTCTCAAATTTGTTATTTAAAATTCGTATATAATTTGAAACCAAATCAACCGGAAGTGATACTTTACTTAAAGCTCATTGCTATTTTAAACATGGAATTGGCGGGAGCTCATGTGCTGGTCACATCAGATTTTTTTTTTGTTTTATTACAATCCGTGAGAGGCAGTCAACATGGGAAAATACTTTTTGTAAAGTATGTTTCAAAAACTTTATGCGGTGCTAAATACATAGAGATTATATATACATACATATATATATATATATATATATATATATATATATATATATATATATATATATATATATATATATATATATATTATTTGTTTCTCGCAACACATCATTGCACTCGTAGTTGTCTTGAGTTCATAGTTTTAAGTTTTCTGCCTTTGTCGTAGCTTAAACGTACCTATTCTTTTATGTAATTAATTTTGATTTATTTCTGTACTGCTCTTTCTATGAAAATATTTTGTTTTGATGTACATCACCTTGAACTTAAAAATACCCCCCCCCCCCAAACCATTGAACATAAAATTGTAGCACTAAAATTTTCAAATTATATCCCTTGGTCGACAGTATAGAACATAATTTATTTAAAATACCTTCATTACACGCATATTTCGAGTCCCCATTTTTTTGTTTATTATGCGTAACTTTGCATCATAGTGTTAGGATGTGGTTACATATAATTAACAATGTAAATGACAGCGGTTTTGTTGAAAATTACTGCAGTGAATCTGTGTTTTGAATAGTAACCACAGGGAAAGAATTTATTTGAACAATATAATAAAGTTGCATTAACTAATTCGGTGGTAATTGCGTGGTAATTTACGAATTACCCATATCGTGTTGTAAACACAAAATGTCGAACTAGACCTGTTTTGCATTTTATCAATACAGCTGTTGAATTTATGGTCAACTGTAACGTTGTACGAAATAAGCGTTGTTGAAATAAACCTTGTTATCGGCATCCGTACACAACAGAGTTCTGAAATTCAGAATAACTTTGACCGTAATTTGACATGAGATAAAGTTAATTGAGGGGAAAATAAATTGTTGGTTTTACTTAAAATTTATAGGTAAATGTAAAGTATGTACACTAGCTCGCAAAAAATCGTGTACACCTTCAAAATCAAGTAACCGAGTTTTTACATTTTTGAGCTATGTAAATACCACCGTAAATACAAAAAATTTAATATATATATATATATATATATATATATATATATATATATATATATATATATATATATATAAATAATTGACACTAGTAAAATTGACAAGTTAAGATGCCAAAATTAACAGAGAACGAAAAAGTATTCTACTTTCTAAGTTAGAAGAAAGGTTATACGTATAGGATTAAAATTTAAAAAACAGAAAACTTAACCTGTTTTTTCTAAAAAAAAACCTTGGTACACGTCGATTTTAGTTTTTAAAAGTACTCATTATTATGTGCGATTCACCTGACGACTTACATTTATTTTTAAGTTATGACGTCACCACAAATATATTTAAATGGCAATATAGATTTTAAGTAGTGGAATCCGATAGCGATATTTCTTCCTTTTAAGATCATGCAAATAAATCATAAGGGTGCATAACAAACTTTCTAAGAGAAATCGAGCTGAAAATTTGATAATACTGAATAATCAAGATACTTAGATTTCATTTTTGGAATTTTTCGTTGATAATTTTTTTAAATCTTTAAATATTCAATGTCAGTATTATGGTACTCATAACTTATCAAACATGATTAACGAAAAATTGTAGACTGAAAAATGAAATCTAGGTATCTTGATTATGCATTTTTATTAAATTTTCAGCTAGATTTTTCTTAGAATTTTTGTTATGCAACTTTATGAGTTATTTGCATGACCCTAAAGTAAAGAAAAATCACTTTCGGATTCCACTACTAAAATTCTATATTGCCATTTTCTGCGATATCGTCATAATTTAAAAACAAATGAAATTCGGAAGGTGAATTGCACATATTATTTTTAAAAACTAAAAATCGACGTGTTTTAGCGTTTTTTTTTAAATCGATTGTGTTCGCTGTTTTTTTTAAATATTGCATACTATTTAATCCCACACTATATATTTTAAATTGTATTTATATAAAAGTTAAAAACTGTTACTTGATTTTTTGTACGCGATATTTTTTGCAAGTCAGGGTCATCATGTTTTTCTAAATTTCGCTTATTGAATTACATTTTTTTAGAGCTACTTGAGCGACTTGAAAATTTGAAAAGTTTGGTGCTTAAGTTGTGAAAGATCCTTTATATTAAGTAGGTACTTATATTAAAACGCGGAAACAATTATTAAGATCGATAGTTTTCTAAAAATATAGGTACTAACATAAATAAATTGTTACATAAAATATTTTACTTTTTTGTCTGAATAAAATATAATTACTTCTTCGATGTTGAAGGATCTGTTAGTCTCAGATCAGTTAATACTAGAACTAAATAACAAATTAGTTGCAACGGGCTAGATGGGAAGACATTAAGTGCAACTCCCTACGAGAGGAATATGATATAGATTTAAAACTTGCATGGGACAGGCATTACACCTGGTAACACAACGATATTATTTGGTTAGCAGATGAAGTTATGAGAACTATATACCGGACTCCATAGTCAGCATGTGAGCGCGTTAACCATCAAGCCGTGTCTGTCGGTCTACGAAGCAGGTACAATATAGTAAATCCTTTCGTACCTGTAACAGAAAAAACAAAATGAATTTGGTATTCCTTTAATAAATATAGCAAATTTTATTGGTATAAAATACCAGTTAATATTTAATTATCGTATATCAGGGAGTATATATATATATATATATATATATATATATATATATATATATATATATATATGAATGAATACATATTAAAAAAATTCTATAAATATTAATTCGTTCGCAAACTACATGCGATTAAATGACGTTTCATGTTCTGTGCATTTGATTTAAAACAGGATGCGCGTTTGACCGCTAAGAGAGGTAGGTACTGGATTTATGCTAACAATCCAAACTTATTTTTTCTCTATTAAATAATATTATTTCAGTAATACAATTACCTACATATTACACTACCCTTAGCTATATTAATTATATTGTAAATAGAATAGTTGACATGTT
The DNA here is from genome assembly GCA_963082715.1 of Harpalus rubripes. NCBI lineage: Eukaryota > Metazoa > Arthropoda > Insecta > Coleoptera > Carabidae > Harpalus > Harpalus rubripes. Next base: position 37,671,217 of record OY720449.1, read on the forward strand.
TTAAAATTTATTGTTATTGTATTTTGTATGCTCAAACGAAATTGTCCGTGTTCAACAATATCGAGCCAATTTATTGTTCATATTTAATACCATTTTCATTTATCTTTGTCATAAAATTCATGATATAGTTTTGGGTTGGCTATTTTCTAACGAAATGATGCAAAACACCCATCTTCAGTTGCCAGAATCCGTAATACCTTTCTTAACGAAGAAAGGGTTCTCATGAGGTAGCCGATTTGCTAATGATCGACAAAAGCACAGTAAATAGAAATGTTGCTAAATAAAAGTTGGTAAATTCATTAAATGACACGCCACGGTGCAACAGATTACAAAAGCCAACAATGCGAACTAGACAAAATAATATATCTACTGAAATCTATAGCAGATCCAAGAAAAACCGTTCATATTTCTAAAGAACTTCAAACTAAAAATCTTGCCAATGTCTGCCGAAGTACTGTCTTGATGTCAAAGAAGTTATAGGGTAACCATATTTTCGGACGCGCCTCAAAAAAAAGTTCATACAAAATGTTTTATTTTCACATAATACACATATTGCGAACTAAACAATAGAATACATAAATAATTACACTGACTAGAAAATTATATCAACATAAAAAATCACACTGTGAAGATATATTCTTATATGATATAAAGACACTATAATAACGTCTAGATTACATTTGTATTTCCCTCTCATTTACTCGTATTTTTTGGTCGCAAGTATTTGTTTCAATACATGTTTGTCTTTTTTATGCTATGGTAAAAATTTGTACAATTTTCAAGGATATTTATTTTAATCACAATTAAATTTGCGATGGTTGAAATGTTCATTCTACATTTTTCAGTAGACCACATTATTTTGACTTGTGATTGTAAAATTAGTGTAAATTTTACGATCATAAAAGATTAGAATATATATATATACTGGACGAAACACGATATAGATATAAATACAGAAAGAAAACTTATAATTACGTAGAAACCGGGACATTACAAAAACCTGACGGGACGCCGGGACAATCTATAAAATCCAATAAAGAAGTAGCATACAGAATGGGTCAGTGTTAAAAACACCTAGTTAGTAAGTAGAAAAATATAAAGGCGAGAATAAATTTTGTAAAAAAAATCAAATTTACTTACATGAACGCCTCGACAGTGTGCTGAAGCGAATATGCAGTACATAATCACAAATCAAAAGAGATTGAACCAATTCTTTCAGTACTTTTTAATACCGGTGACTGACATGATCTTTTTATAAATTATTTCGTTTTTATTTACAGAGATTCTAGTTTATATCATGAAAATATTTTACACATAAATACATGTTTATTAATATAATATAACTAATTATTTTTTTATGATCTTCGATATATGATATGGTTTAAAAATCTGTTTGGCTTATAACTTTTACCGGGTACTCTATGTCTATATAAGGTTCAGAAAATATACATTATAAATATCGTGTTCCGCTTTCAGGTGTTTTTAATGTACATGTCGACATAAATCGTCTTTGCTCATAGCCTAACATAATAGATATAAACCATTAACATATCACCAGACAGTGCGATTTCTCGTAGCAGAGCAGAACCAATTATTGTCTACATTTACAGTTTCAAGATATTCCTGTATCCTGTACCAGCTGTTTTGTGTTGAACAATCCGATATTGTGTACCGAATGAGGAAGTACATGATCTATTTGACAGTGAGCTATCTATCGAGTAATAATTTATAATTATAACTATTATTGGAAAAACGAGTACAATTGTTGCAAAATACTTAAACAGCCACCATTCTTTATTTGGAATGTTTTAAATTTTAATAAATTTCAAGTAATTAAAGATACTCAATGTAGAAATTTTGAATTGTACTTACTACCGCTGTCCCAAAATAGTGAATAATAAAAATAACTAACAAACTCATGAGAAACAAAAACTTGTTTTTTGATGAGGATACTTATCGCCACTTATTGCTATATTAAAAAAAACGATGTATGTACATATATATGAGCCCAAACTCATATTAGTTGGGCCGAATGACTGGTAAAAATAGTTCGACCGGTATTTTAAGGGTCATCTTCTTTTAGCTTCTATCGGGATCCTGTAATTTTGACATAATAAAAACAACTTCGTAAAAATCCAGTGCGTGTAGCAAAACTTACCTTGCATGTCATATGGGACAACACTCATTGAAAAATTTGCAGTGCTTAGCAATACCAAGCCTAAAAGAATTAAAGCTGATATTACTAATAAAGTCGATGTAACCCAATATTAATGGCGGAATACTTGTATAACAAATTCAGTTATGAAAGTTTAAAATCTATATTTTGAACTAGTCGAAAGAAATTTGTAAAAATTTCTCACCATTTGCGTAGATTTTATAATTTGTTTGTTGAACCTGTTAACCGGCCCAATTAATATGAATTTGGGCTCGTATATATATGGTGGTGGTGGGTGGTGACCGGCGCAGCCGAACACCGAACTTTAACATGCAAGATCATACTTTCGTAATTTCCTGCTTTCGTAATTCATTTTGGTACAAAAATAATCAAATAAATCGATAAGTAAAATTAATTTTACGTGCTTCGTAACGGCAGAAATTAGGTATGAAAATCAATCTCGAAAAATAGCGATGCATCAGCCATGGAAATGAGACAATAATAATTAACAAATGTCTAACAGTTTACCTCTCATGTTTTTATTAGGTATTATTTCCATGAACAATTATCTACTAATTTAAATTGGTCATTGTTCACTTGAACAGATATTACAAATAAAAATAAACTAACCTAAGTTGACAGATAACCCGTTAGACATGTGTTAATTATTTTTTTCATTTCCATGGCTATCGATATTTTTCAAGTAATTTTCTACATTTTCATACCCAATTTCTGTCATTACTAGCGATTCACGGGCTTGGCTTGAAGCTTGAAAGCTTGGCTTGGTTTGTTTTGAAAAATATTGAAAAATCAAGCTGAGCCTGCCGTTCAAAAAAGCTTGACTTTTCAAGCCAAGCCAACCTTCTGTTCCACCAAGCCCAAGCCAAACCAAGCCTAACATTTGAAAAAGCTTGAATTTTCAAGCCAAACCAAGCCTTCGACTGTCAAGTAGCTTGGTTGAAACAAGCTTTTTCAAGCTTTTCTTAAGATATATCGTCGAGGCCGACAAAACCGTAATTTTATGGTGGTAGCGTACTTTCTCATTGCTTCGGCACATTTTTGCGAACTTCTAAGTATTGGAGTTCCCAAAAGGACCAGCCTTCATTACCTGCCAGTGTAGTAAGCTTAAAAAATTGTAAATAGGAAACTATACCCTTCATCATTCTTATTATGCAAAGACAACGTATTTTCTCAATCTGAATCCACTAATCGCTCATTGTAGTTCGCTCACACAATCAAGTATACAAAATAAATTTATAAAATGTTGAAAAAGTTTTAAATACATAATGATAAATGATAATATAATTTTATTGTACCTCCTTTACCTACATTAATATAAAATGTATGATGAAAAATGATAATACAAAATTTATTGCAAATGTTGATCATTACATAAGTACTATTTTTTTTAATACTTATTATTGTCAAGTTAAACGTAATTTGTATAAAAATTAATTAATTAAATACTTAAATTTTTAAATAACTGGAATTAATTATAAGCTATGTGGTCTCGTGGCCATTTTCCTGAGTGTCAGGTCGCGAATTTGGGGAACCGGGTTCGATCTCGACCGACGCCAAATATTCCGAATTTTAAATGGCACAAAATTAACCTTTGTGGTACACTCTCCACGCCAGTAACCGTGAGGGTACGCCTGGTAAGCGCCCGAATAGGGCAAATATTTTATCATTACTGATATATGTGTACAAAGCAGATTGGCACACCCAGCAATGGGAAATTAGCCGTGATGGTATACTTATTTATTTTATTTATTTAATTATAAGCTCAAAACTTTAAGAAATTAGATTTGATTTTCAAACCAAAAAAAAAATCTGATTACATTTCACATAAACCTACACTCTATCTGTTTTAACTATAGAGTGGTGGGAAGATAGGTGCAGTTTGATTGGATAATATCGGGATATTATCCAATGAAAATACAAGATCAAACTGCAACTATCCTCCCACCACTCTATAGTTAAAACCTATAGAGTATAATCACTATTCATTTAATTTTAACTAACTTGATTTTAAATACCAAGCATCAAGCTTCAACACAATATTTATTACTCGTATTTATTGAAATGCTACAGATAGATAATATTGCTGCAGAATAAAAATTATAAGAAATAATAATATACTCTACACCGCAAGGTAAATTGAGTACTTACAAAGAGAGCATTCTCTTTAAAATATTTCCTTGATAAAAGTTTTCATTGTTTCCAAAAATATGATTAATAAATAAGCAAATAAATATATAATCACGGCTTATTACCTAGTTCTGGGGGTTTTTAATTTGCATTTATTAACAAATTTCGGTAATATCCGTATCGTTGAGGGTATTTACTTTTGTACTATTTGAATTTGGACATACTTACTGCAATTATATTTATGTATTTAACTTACATGATTCTGTACTCAAAAATCAGTAGAAATTTCATAAGAAGAGGCGAGTAGGTACTTATGTCACGAACAAACAAAATTCCGGGGAAATTTCCGTCTGTAGGGTTTTATGATTTCCAGATGTATTTGAAGTAGGTATAAAAGTTCAGTATCAGGTCATTTTCATCCGATTGTACATTCCAAAATATTTATGTATTTATTTGAACACTGTTCTTGCGTGTTTGGGGTCTTGTGTTTTTTTTTTTTACTTATACAGGGTGAATATGAACTCTATAGTATGACAAACTTTAACAGTTTGTTGGGAGGTCATTTCGAGTAAAAATAGCATTATGAACTTAAGTCCTATTCATAATACAATAAAATCTAATTAATGCATATGCCTACTTGAATGAATGCAGTCAACTAAAATAATAAAGAATACATAAAAATTTAAGGGTAAATATTTAATAAAAGATAATAAATTTATGTTGATTGTTTACTCTGAAAAATAAAATATACATTCCAATATTTTTATATTTTAATAATTACAAAGAAAAAACACTTGATGTAAGTTTCATAAATATTATTTTATCGGTTTGTTTATCTTTACGCATAAGTAGATAATTTTCAATTGTACCACAATAAATTTATGTAAAACAAAACGTGATTTATACGTCGTTACGATACAATGAAACATCAACATAACATATCGATATATTGATACATCAATATTCCAATACATCGATATATCGGATTTATCGGTATATCGGTAAATTTAATTTAATTCACATCGAATATTTATGTTAAAATCTTGATATCGAACAGCTACCACTGGTTTTCAAGATCCATATACCTTCTGTGCGCATGAGCATTTATAAAGCTTGAAAATCTTGAAAAAGCTTGAAATAGCTTGAAAAGGCTTAAAAAAGCTTGATAAAGCTTGAAAATCAAGCCAAGCCTAAATATTTTAAGCTTGAAGTTTTCAAGCCAACCCAAGCCTAACATTAAAAAAACAAGCCAAGCCTAAATATTTTAAGCTTGAAGTTTCAAGCCAAGCCAAGCCAAGCTTTTTTATTTCAAGTCAAGTAGCTGGCTTGGTGAATCTCTAGCCATTACAAAGCACGTAAAACTAAATTTGCTTATAAATTCATATTCAGAATTTTATGATCAATATTCATTTGAAGATTTTCTACCTAAAACAATTAGGGAAAAAGGAAATCACGAAAGTCTGATTTTACATTTTAAAGCCCTGTTTTCGGCTAGCCAGATCACCACCTTGTATTACTCTAGGTAATTGATAACAAAAATCACGGTTGTTTCAAACAATTGGCAATTATAATATTAAACATAATTATAAGAACTTACGGGAGTCGCGTAACTGCGTGTGATCTCAACGGTACCAATAATATCGTGATTAGAAGCAGATTGGCACATCCAGAAATGGGTAAAAATACTCATATAATATATATATATATATATATATATATATATATATATATATATATATATATATATATATATATATATATATTTGCCGCCTTGGTGGTCGTGTGGCTTGAGGCAGCGAACAGCGCTCGAAGCGACCGTCACCGCTCGACTCTGAGGTTGTGGGTTCGATTCCCACCAGGGGCTTTGGGTGTTCGTGTGTTCATCATCTCATCTCCATCAACTTAATGTACAAACCGTCGAAGTTACAAAATATATGAGAAAATTAAGTCACCCCCATTAATATCAGTTGTAATAAGTTGTAAACTTTAAATACAATAAAGAATTATTATTATTATTATTATTATTATTATATATATATATATATATATATATATATATATATATATATATACAGGGTGGTGACTCTAACACCCGAACATAGGGATTTAACACGTAAAATCATATTTTAGTAATTTCCTGCTCCCCTAATTATTTTAGGTAAAAAAGCTTCAGATCTGAATCAATAAACAAAATTAATTTTGCGTGCCTTGTAACCTCAGAAATTGGGTATGAAAATGACGTAAAGCACCTCGAAAATAGCGATAGCCATGGAATTGAAACAAAAATTAACAAATGTTAACGGTTTATCTGTCAAGTTACGCTGCGTTAGTTTATTTTTATTATTACTTGTAATTACTGTTGAACTGAAAGTATGGCCGACAATTATACAATGAGTGAAAAACTCAATAAGTTATTTTACAGTGGTAATAGTATAAGACAAGTGCGAGATCTATTTGCGAATTTATATCCTCTTACACCAATTCAATCATCAGTCCATATCATTCATATTACAACAATGTGTTGATTACAATAATTAAAACATAAATTATAATAAAAATTGATTTAAGAATAAAATTTGCTTCTGCTCTTATTAAAAAGTAATAGCTATTCCAATATTACTAATTAAGTATTAAAAATGAAAATAATCCCGTATTTAATGGGGAAATATGCCTGGTGCAGGCTGTAGCGACATTATCATATACTATAACAATAACTACCATTTTCCTTAAAATATTTAATTACATTATTATCGGTAAAAAATATAGCAATTTTATTTTTTTGTTGAACTTGATTTTTTTTGTTTTTTAAATTTAAAATTAAATTATGTACTATTGTTCACTTCAACAGTAATTACAAGTAATAATAAAAATAAACTAACGCAGCGTAAATTGACAGATAAACCATTAACATTTGTCAATTTTTGCTTCAATTCCATGGCTATCGCTATTTTCGAGGTGCTTTACGTCATTTTCATACCCAATTTCTGAGGTTACAAGGCACGCAAAATTAATTTTGTTTATTGATTCAGATCTGAAGCTTTTTTACCTAAAATAATTAGGGGAGCAGGAAATTACTAAAATATGATTTTACGTGTTAAATCCCTATGTTCGGGTGTTAGAGTCACCACCCTGTATATATATATATATATATATATATATATATATATATATATATATATATATATATATAGAGAGAGATAAATAATTAAACATTACATCATTTATTACAAAATTTCCTTGTCTTATTTGTATTTTTATTAGCTGACAGAAGATGTTAAACCTTGATTCAAATTCTATCCTGGCATTCTCATCACTATCAATCAATAATCTGAATTTGAAATTGATGTCGTTAAGTTACAGCCATTACCAAAGTTATTAGATTTTGATATCAGTCTATAAAACGGAAATGATATTTCGCTTGGAGGGTTTAAAGTTTGTTCAATATAGTAAATATGTATTTTACAAACTTTATTTCAATCTTATTTTATTTGTTACCATTTAAAATTTCTATAGAAATATATCATATGATAAAAATATTAGAACCATTCAGACTATTCAGAGCAAACAGACTGATTTTTGTAAAAATTAAAAACTACAAGATATTCCTTGTTATTTTTTATGTGCAGAAAATTTATTGCACCACATTAATTATAATTAATAAATTATAAAATGTATTGATCATATCTATTTATATTTGCCGAATATGTACAAACTATGAACAGAATAAAAAGTATCGAATTAATGTCATAATTTCTAACACGTAGTAATAAACTTCAGTATTTTCCAATCAAATTATTGGCTGCTATATAGTTATAACGAGCTGTCACCAAAAAAATATTGGTATCTATACACAGGTTACAAATAAAGAAAAAAATCGTACAACCAAATTGAATAACAACGTGGAATAAAATATATTAATTATTATGAAAACATTGTAGTTACCACGTGGTTACAAAGAAAACATCAATATTTAATTTTAATATTTTTGTTTGTCAATATAACCAATAGTTATTTGTATATCAAGGCTGCGAAATCACTCGTTAGCGTACAGAAAGAATGCGGCCGTGGCATGACAAACTCGAAAGCGCTATAGGAATTCACGGACAAGGTATACACAATACTTTTTGTTCAACCGTAAAAAATATGTAATTATAAATTTTATTAATTTTAAACAGTTTCATTGTAAACAGAAAGTTAGCTCTCAGGGTGGCTATGGAATTGACATTTGATAAACAAAACCACGTAACAAGAATAACTAAAAAGTTTGTATTACTCTTATTGTATTATGAGGTATGAATTTTTTTTAATAATTTAAAAAACCATGTAAGTCTCTAATGTCAAAGTGATTGGTTGCCTAATTAATTTCGGGGTCGTTACTATAACAACGACCAGGATATTCAATTTCGCGGCCTGTAATGCGGCTGCGAAATGTATATTTCGCGTCCGGTTGCACAAAAAATATTTTTTCGTAAAAAAACAGAAAAATGTCTTTTAAGCTCTTGTAAAAATTTTTACATTTGCTAGAAAAACTACTACTTTTCTTTAGTAGGTTTCTATTAAATAATTGAAATAAACATAAATTATTGCGAAATAGGCCAAATAGTATGAAAAACACGAATTACAATGCCCAAATAGTACACTTAACGTAACTTGCTTACGGCGCGTTTACGCAAACTTTACTCCAATAACGCTAAGTATGAAGTTGCACTCCTGTTAGTCTAATGCATTAAATCTAAACTAATATGCCGTAAATTGTCATTATTTACGATATTACGAATTAAATTTTAGAGTTTTATAGGAACACACTACCTCTTGAAATTAACGCGTCCTAATTAAACATATCATTTGCGCTGCTACAATGTGTGCTAATTGCCAAATATACTGTCGAAGAAAATATTCTTAGCTTCCATTTTACGAAATATAATATTAGCATTTAATCATGAAAATCAAATTCGATCGAATTATACAATTTTTTTTTAAGTGTCCCCATACAAATCAATTTTTGTCATTAGTGCGCCATTTGGAGTTGAATTTATGTACAGTAGACCTAAATCACCGTAAATCATAAATAATAAATGCCGAATTGCGACATCAGACACAGCCGAGTCATTGTAGCACTTGTCTTTCAGTATACTATTTTAATTTTGTAAGTAATTTTCTATTGTAGAAAAATATGATATGCATTTGAAAAAATTACTGTTTATAACTATTTAATACTTGTATAGCTACTTTTAATTTTATTCTCTACCTTTCGTATATCTACCAACTAAATTACAGTCTAAGCATTAAAAAAATTTATAATAATTGTGATTCCTTATAAAGCCACCTTTACTCTATCTTGGCTGGTATTATTATCTACTAAAATATTAATATTTGTAAATTTATTATATTTTGATAGTTTGAGTGGCACTGGAGTAGCACGAGGTAAATTACTCTCATTTCTAGTAGACCATATTATTAGTGCTTAGTGGTAGAGTACCCTTTGTGGCTGCTGCTTTATGCTAATGTTGAGCTGTACCACTATAATTACGGCGACCAAATAACTTTCGTTCCTCATTGACCGAATTCTGCTTCACGGCGCTTGGCCAGGTGGAGCCACTTAACTAACCTGATATATTCAAAATAACTACCTTTGCTTTTACATTCAAATTTCGGTTTTTACACTTAGATACAATCATAACGCTAACTACGCACGACCTTATTGTTGTTGGTGACTTAATTTACATTTAATGAATGAGATTACGCTTTTGAGTCCAAACAAAATATGAGATAAAAACTGTATAAATATAATTATAAGCAAGTAAACACTCTTACAAACTTTTAAAATTTTGTCGGTATATACAGGTGTCTAGGATAACTTAGGCAAAAGTTGCCCCATTAAGAGATTATTTAATTGGTGTTTTGTTATTCGCGAAAAATGTATAGGTCACTAGATATAGGCGAAAATGTAAATTTGGCAGTTTTTGTTTTTCTTTTTTGTAAACAACTTCCAAGTGTGAAATAATAGTGGATATAGTTTTGCACACCTTTTGGGCAGTTTTTTGTGTTCTCTGACTGGCGATGCTCAAACTTTTTTATCCCTGTTAGTTTTCGAGGTTTGCTACCAAATCTTTAATTTTTATATGTACGCCATATTAGAAAGTTACACCATTTAAAAGAGATTTTTTTTAGCTTTCCAACGATGTATAACATATCTTTGTTCATTTGTTTCAAACTGCAAAAACGCAACAATTATTCAATTTATATGTTAAATCAATGGTTGTTGCAATTTTCTTTTGTAATTAGGTTTTTTTTTTCCTACAATCATTTACATTTTTTCAAATAAACTGTTTCTGATCTAATAGACTAAGAAAAACAAAACGAAAAATAGGCTTCTAAATTTCTCTTTTTAAAAGCGTACCTATTCCCGTCATTTTAAAGAGTTGCGATTTTATAGATCCTATATAATAAATTACTAATTACCGTGTCAGGGGGCGGTAACGGAAACAATTTTCTAAAGTCCACCCTAATATATATTTACTCCTACATATGCTACATTTTCTCCATTAACAGTTCCTTGTTCGTGCCATATCCGTACAGCGCACGCTTGGATACTTATAATACGACCCCATAGAATTAAACATTTTCACTTATCCGTATGAGTGCCCATGTCTGTTTGGCTGTGTCAGTGTTTGCACGGAGACAGTAATCTGCGAGGATATTTTCATTGAATGGACGGAACAAAACAATAAAAGCACTATGACGTCTCAACGACTTTGAACAAAATAGACATGTTTAGTGTTTCGACCATTACGAAATACGAAAATATTGATAAAATTTCCTTTAATACCTACCTCACATTACTCTGAGTTCTTCGAGGTCTGAGATATTAGCGCCACTTATTGAACGGGAATTACGGATACGGTACGGTACGAAAATATATGGACTCTGTGTTGTGACTTGTACGATTACGGTTCAGGTAGGGCACGGATACAGAACGGATATGTCTGAATGAACCTCTATTTTCAAGTTCTTTTTTTCTTTCCAACATATGAATCTATATAGTCTTATTTGATAAAGAAAAATAATTAATAAAGTGTGCTACAAATAATAGTACATAGATTATTCAAATTTATTAATCTAAATTGCAAACAACGTAATAAACAACAAAAATTCAGTAAAGGGATTTAACAATAAAATATTTTTCAAATAAATACTATCTATATTACAAACTGTTTTACAGTTATTTTTATAACATTCAGAACCGTGCAAGATGAAATATGTATAAATAGCTAAGAAAGATTTTTATTAGGAAAAAACTCATAAACTTCACTGGTGCTTGAATCAAAAACCTTTCTATGTCTAGTAAAATACTCAACCAACTGAGATAGAAAGTGGAAACTGTGGAACTATTATACATAGATAATCTTAACTTTTAATATAGGAAGAATCCAGGTAGAATGAATAACGAATAATGTTACGATTAAATCAATCCATTTCGTTCCTTTTGCATTTTTATTGGAAATTTGTAATCCCTAATGATTTTATGGCCGGTAAATAAATCTATGTAATTAGGTACTCCGTCTTGTGTACACCAAGATTTAATTTGAAAGCAAATATTAGACGAGTCTCAGTTGATAAATATAATAACGATGGACTTTAAGCTAGAACTAAAGTAAATATGGAGGCAGTATCCACAGCAACTTAATAAATACTCACAGAGCACGTGTCTGGTGGTTTAACGATTCCGTCACCTGTGCAAAATACACGATGGAAATACTTCGTCTGGAAATCGCCACAGGGTAGACAATGAATCAGAATCTCCTCTGACTATTCATCCTCAGGGAGTTCATATCCTGTTGCAACCCCATGTAAACACACGCCTACACACGAAGTAAATATAGCCGATAATAAAATATGTTTGAATCGGAGGAAACAATTAGATTACAGGTTTTATTGAGCGGTCCAATAAATCAATAAAAGAAAATTTATACAATAAATAAAAAATAAGACGTTTCGAAAGTCATTTGGTCACAGAATGTGAAAAATCAAAGCTCTTTACTGACTGTTGCAATAATAACGGTCTACAAAGTAGGTTGGTACTTTGCACGTTTGCAAACATTAAACATTTTCGCTTTCTTAGATGTAAAAATCGATTAATCTTTCTTATCGTATAAAAAGTGTTGTTTATGCATCTGGTTGAAAGTATCTTGCAGACCTCAATAGTTGCAGCCCTACCTACTGTCGGGGGGATATTTTTAGCCTCTGGGCCTCAGTCATAACAGAATCTATTCCTACATGAAACATTTTAACAGTAGATATTTCGAGTTTGTGTTGCCGAAGTTGTTATTATTTATTCTTTGAACTTTTTAATTTCGAAATACGAGGGTCACACTAGAACTGATAATAAAAAAATCAGGTAGGCCGCGGAAAGCAAAATTTACACTATCATTTTAAAAAATTGCTTATCCGCATGTCAAAGAAAGTTGAAAAAGTTATGTTATTTGCAACATAATTAATCGTTTTTATCGATGTGAGTGAAAATATAGAATTAGTCAGAGAGCATATTCTTTAGTTTTTGGCGATAAAAAAATAAAAGTAAAGAATACCCGCCTTTCTAACCAGATTTGTCAGTATGTAAAATTTGATCATTTTGTGAAAAAAATTATGAGGTAGAAGATTAGACACTGATTCTGCAATTCATGATTAGGTTGAAAGCTTCCAAAAGAATATTGGTTGGGAGATTTTAAGAAGTGGAAGGAAAGAATGCTGACGTGTATTATTGTAGGACGAAACTATGTACTACTAAAAAAATATGCATCATGTGTCTTATTCTCAGTAATTCTAGCGTGAACCTTGTATACAGGCTGGTTGGTCATTGTCCAGCTTACATCTATATTAAAGATAAATGTAAGAGTTGTCTAATACAACGTAATCTATAAGTTAGCCTAAACAACTTTTTTTTCATGGCCTACTAATACATTTTTTACTTTGATTTGAAGGAAATGAAAAAAGAGGAATTAAACCATGTGAACAAAAATAACACATTGGAAAAAAGTACTTTAATTCATGAATAAACACAGAACATAGAACTATTACGTGTGTACCGTGTGTACACATATCAAGATTTAATACCCATTGCTATGTATGTCATTTTATTTTTATTTGTAAATTTCAGTAATGGCTATATTTTTTTCCTGTAAAAATGTTTTATGTACAATTTTTTATGTGATCCATTTTTGCTGGACAATTTAGTGATGCAGGGCTGGTGTAATTTTCGCATACCAAAATACTCATTTCAAAAACCTATAAACAGAAAAAAACAATTAATGTAAAGTAAGCATAAACTAATTACTAAATAAACACAGATTTTTAATGCCAAAATTCTAAAATATTTAAGCCAATATATTAGGCTTGTTCCTACACGACTTTTTGGATGCGTTTATGTACGCATTCATGAACCCTTTTGTGCGCATGTCTTTTTCATGTACTCATTCAGACATATGTAAGACACTTTGTATGGTTGGAACGGACAACGGACTTGTGATATCATAATTAAATACTGCCTCCACTGAAGAAAAATATCAGCCAATAAATTATCTAAAAACAAATAATAATTATTTATATACATACCAAAATAATTACTGTTTTAGTCGAGATTGTCCAAATATCATATAACATAACAAATTTCTGGATCAGATTCAAATTCTATATATATATATATATATATATATATATATATATATATATATATATATATATATATATATATATATATATATATCAAATGCCATGAGCAATACAATAAATAATAAAATATTAATAAAACAATAAATAGAAGTAGAGAGATGTAATAAATAATCAAATATGACTATATAAATTACTTTATGACGCACTTAAATAACTCATTATGTTCATTTATGAAAACATAAACAATCACAGGTTATGATTCGATATTATTCTCGCAACGCGCAGAAATTGTGGTGCGCATGTGCTGACAAATGGTATATAGATTAGCCAGTGGATGGATCTGACAGTCCGCGGATGCGTTCATGTATGCGCCCGAAGTCATTAGGTTCCTACATACCAACAGTCCGATGCACTGTCTACAACGGTTGGCAGGCATGATATTTTTAAAATGCGCATGCGTCTGACGTACATATGATAGTCCGGGCTAGCTGTAGGAACAAACCTGTTATTTACAAGAGAAATATTCGTTTTCCGGGAATGGACTGTGTCATATTTTGAGTCAGAGCTCAACGTTTCGCCCGCAGTCGTATGGGGCATCTTCAGGAGCAAGGGGGATGGTACTGTCTTAAACAAGGTTACCCGATGTGTCAACCACGCTAGAGGCCGAGTTTAAGCAAAAAAGGGGGAGACTCAGTTTACAAGGTTACCCGACGTGTAAACCACGCTAGAGGCCAAATAAACCAAGTCACGAAGGGAAGGCCGAGAAGACAGTTATATACTAATCTAAAGATACGATAGATGAGCATAGCTAATGAGGACCAATGGGAATCGAGTTCGTAATGGTAGATTGGGCGTGTCGTGTTCCGAGAATCACCGGTTTCCACATGTGGCTCAAGAAATAGCCATCATCCCGATTGATGTTATTAGGATGTTTCCATATTTCTAAAGTTTCCCTGTATTTACGTATGTAAAACTAAGGGACAGGAGCTAAAATGCGGGAATTTTCAAATAAGATGTTATGTCCTGTGTTGTGTTGGTGTTCTGCGACCGCAGATGTTAATACCATACCATTACGCAGACAGCGTTTGTGTTCTGACAATCTAGTGTGAACACTCCTTCCTGTTTCACCTATGTATACTGTGCCGCAAGAACAAGGAATACTATAAACACCGGGTGACGACAAGGGTTCGCGTTTATCTTTAGTTTGGGGGAGTATTTCTGAGATTTTTTGTGGAGGTTTAAAAAAGACCTATTGTTTTTATTAAGAATTCTACCTATTTTATCCGAGAAGCCTTTAATGTAAGGGATAGATGCAGTTTCTTACGAGGTATCCACGCGTTTTTTGGGTAAAGGGTTTAATTGTCTATGTATTACATTGTTGATTAATTTTACGTCATAGTTGTTCTGGATTAAACTATGTCTGATGTGGTCAAGCACCTGCTGTAGGATATCAGGTTCAGAGATTTTGATGGCACGGTGTACGAGAGCGTTGACTACTGAGAGTTTCTGCGAGGGCTGGTGGTGAAAATTAAAATTGAGATACCTATCAGTGTGCGTGAGTTTT
Organism: Harpalus rubripes; assembly: GCA_963082715.1. Lineage (NCBI taxonomy): Eukaryota > Metazoa > Arthropoda > Insecta > Coleoptera > Carabidae > Harpalus > Harpalus rubripes. The sequence continues at coordinate 37,686,753 of OY720449.1, forward strand.
CTATAAACAGCGTGCCCTAACTGTCCGTTGGGTTTACGATTAACCAGAACATCAAGGAAGGGGAGAGTTCTGTTATTTTCTACCTCCATGGTGAATTGAATATCCGGGTGTATGCTGTTTAAGTGTTCGTGGAACAAAGTGAGTTTTTCCGGACCATGTGGCCAAATGACAAACGTGTCATCTACATAGCGAAACCATACCTTAGGTTTAAATTATTTACAATACAAATTATTCTTATTCTTACAATTTGATAAATTTAAATATAAATTGTGTATTATTTACGTTGTTTATATTAACATTGCAGTAATTTAAAACAAATTAATATTAAATTCTATAAAATTGGAAAACCCTATATTATCCAATAAAAACCAGAAAAATTCCCAGTAGACCCCAAAAAAGAACAATATTACACACTAAGCTGAGTGTTTGTTTAAAAAAAAAAACAATGACTTTTTGCCAACCCGTAGTTTGGAAAATGAATTATAGTTTTTGAGGTATATTTTACACACTGATTTATAAGTAAAATTAATAAAGTCAATATGTTTCTGGTCTCTGAATAGCTTTCGATTAGAGTTGCCTTTTTTTCGAGCTTGACCCGGAGTCTTCGGGTTTCAGACAATATCTATCTTTGTAAAACAAGGCAAGAGGGGATGTTACCTCAAGCTTCACAATGTTAGGGGTTTCAATAGGAGCTAGACTATAAACATTAAAAGTAGACGCAGTTTAGATTTGCTTTTTACCTTCTGTCACCTACAGGTAAGAAAGGTATTGTCTTTGGTCAAAAAATTCGACGATGAGATTCTAATGTGTATGCACGTTTTAGGGTCCATAGAATACGATTTTCCTATTTTCACGATAATGTCTGTAAGGCTGGATAAATATATGTTTGTGTGATGATTTTTTGTGCATTCCTCGAGTTTTCATCTTTATGAAGAGGGCGTTAGATTTTGGTTGTAATTAGTCAACCGGAAGTACCCTTATTTAAAGGTTTTAACAGTTTTCTTGAAAAAACGCAGTTAAATATCATTTTTTGTTAGTTAATGTTTTTAAAAATATTAAAGAATATTTTATTCTCTACATGATTTGATTGCATTTTATACTTCATATTCAATGAATATAGACTTAACAATTATAAGAAATTAAATTTCATAAAGCAGAAAGCTATAACCACGGAAACATCTACTATATTAAGAAAATTCTGATTGAAAGATATCAGTGCCCAGTGTATTTGACATAATATGTTTAATTTTATAATTTTACTGAAAATATAGAAACTCTCTGAATACAGTTTATATAAAACACAAAAAAGTGACAAAAGATAATGTGCTGGTCACATCAGATATTTTTTTATTGTATCCGGAATCTATGAAAAGTAGCTACATTGAGGTTTTTTCAAGCTCGATCTCCAGGCCATAAATTTTCAAAAGGTGACAACCCCACTGGCGATCTGGAATATAATAATCGGGAGTATTAATTTTGAGTAGTTAGTGTATAAATATACAAAATTCATTTTATTGTAAGATGAAAAGGATACAATATGTACATCTCGAAATATTATGTATATTCAAATTTAATTACATTCTTATGATTGGATGTGTGTACTCTTTGAAAACATAATAGAGAAAATAATTTGAAAATGTTAACATGACAGAAAGTATATATGTTTCAAATTAAAGTGAAACACACATGAATAATGTCTCGGAAAGAGTCTGAGTCTGTGTACTGGCTGCGGGAAGTAAAGGACAGTCGCAATCCCAGCCTCTAGTCTGGAGATTAAAGGACTCGTCGACCGCAACAACAACATACATTCGCGATTAAAATGAATTAGCTCCATAATGCAGCTGAGCCAGACTTTTCAAAGACTGAATAATCAAAGAAATTCCAACTCGTTTCGTGCTTTTTATCGTTCTGCTTGGACGGAATTACACCTTTGTGCAAAGCTGAGGTTATTTCATGAACGCATGCGCTATGTTATGTAAAATGCTGCTTTTTCCTCTATTAATTAAATTCTGGAGAAATAATATTCATTCAACTTTGTTAGTTGTGCAAAACTTTCTAGTTTATCTCAAACTTGGGTATTTCTCTGTCAAAGGAACTATTTTACTCTTCAAGATAAATTTCCTCTAAAATACTTGTTTTAGCGTTTTGTTTATTTTTCTCCAGGCAACGAATTTATAATAAATCACGTTGCTTACTTTAATCTATATTTGTGTAGGAGAAATATGTAATTTATGAGACGCGAACAAAGAACGAATATGGATTTGATAAAGCAATTTCCATCAGGCTTTATAAATTAGAAAATTTCTTTATGCAGATATTTTTATTTGAATTTTTCAACCATATTGTAATCAATATCTGTCGCATGACATTAATGCCAAAATGACCGGTTGTGGTTTAACAAGTTCGAATCCCACCGGCAGCAAACTTGAAAATTTTATCCATTATTCAAAAATCACAAAATTGACCCCTATGGTCCTTCATGACAACTTTGAGAACGCCCACCGAACTCTAGGAATAAAAAGCAGTTTTACACTTACACATCCACAAATGGATAATAAGTCAGGAGAATGTTCAATTATTCATACAAACAATACTTAGATATCATATACAGTAGGCACACGAAAAGGTCAAGGCCGCATTGTTTATTAATTAGGCTCTTATATAATTACGCGTATAAGGTAGTTTCTGAAAGCGTGTTGCAAAACTTCTTTAATTCGTCATTCTAAATAAAGAATCATATAGCTTTCATATTTTATATTTATAAAAGCTACCTAGAAAAAATCATACGCAGTAAAAAAACTATAGTTTAATATTGTTTATTGTAAATTTATCTACTTATATATAAAAGTGAAAGTTTGACGTCTATACCGTTTTACATATTAACGCCAATTTTTTTAGAGATGTTATTTTAGTTTCCGGACCTGTCGTAGAAGTAGTTAGAGTTCAGAGTTGTGCATAGTTTTGTTTTTATAACTAATTTTCAAAGTTTACATAAGAAAAGCATTGGCATTGGATTTGAGAGCGGCCAGGTGTGGCGCAAGCGTTGCTAATGATTCGGAATTCGGGAGTAGGCAAGATTAACGAACTAAATAATTTCTATGAAGGAGTTTGAGATAAAACATAATTTTGAGTGGGCTTAAAAAATAACTTCAATGTGACGAATAGAAATATATTCCATTGAGCGATTAAAGTAGAAAATAATAATATCAGCCATAGTGATATACTAGCCATAGCTAAGATGACCAGAGCATTACTCCGGCAAAGTAAAGGTCCGGGTTCCAATCCCGATGACTGACGTGAACTTTTCACAATTTATTTTTGATTATACGTATATTCTGTAGATCGCAACGAGAGATTATATATATATATATATATATATATATATATATATATATATATATATATATATATATATAATAAAGAAATCATAATGTCGTCCTATAATAATAGTACTTAAAAACAACTTTCATAGGGCAGTCCGTTAACGCACGAGTTCCAAGTTTCTCAAAGAACGAGTGCGAGAACAGCCCTTATGAAATATGTATTTTACACAATTTGTCAAAAAATATGACTTGCTCTTTATTATTAGTTATGTTGGTTGCTCTTCCCGCTAACTTTACAAATGAAAATTTATTACTGACTAAAAATAATTTGAGGTTATATGCTTATTACTTATTCATTTAAAATTATAATTATTCTGAAGAACAAAGGAAAGTGAACGAAAATGTCTCAGTTATATTATTCTTGTTACCAACAGTATTTTCATTCGCTTTTTGTGTAAAAGAAACTATATTTATGAACACTAAGTATTTAAAAAATTAATAATGAACAGCAGGACATTATATAACTAACTGTTCATTTATTTTACCACGCGTTCCAATCTTAGACTGCCGGTCTGTGGACTGTTTACGCGATATTTATATCACTATATTTATGTCATTATTTATATTACATTTAACTGTGCGAACCAGTATCACCAACTGCTCGTACGCCGCAATTCTTCAGCATCAATGCCGAGTATCTACTACTACTCGCTGTTACTGTCATCGTATACTTTAGCTTCCCAATACTCGTCAACACTAGCGAGTATTCATATCCCAATATACCAGTAATGGGGTTATCACACGTACGCACGTCTCTGCAACCTGTCACACATTTTCTGCAACTTCAAGCGTTTCATGCAACTTTTGACGTGTGATAGTGCGACAATTTTCCTGCAACTAGTTTTACATCTTGTTCGAAACCTAGTCACACGTATCTGCAACTGCAACTATCAAGATACGCATGCGTAGTAAAGGGGCTTAGGGAGTAAAAATCCCTAAACTGTTTGACATTTGTTTGTAAACAACTGGTAAACAGTACTAGATATTTAAAAATGGCTGGAGGAGATGGAGTTGAAATAAAATCATACGATTTTTTTAAAATTAATCTCGTAAGAAAAGAAGCTCTGTTGAATACGAGACATCCATATTTTAAACTAAAGAAGGTTATCACCAATACCATGCAATCTTCTCCGAAGTTTACGTCTCATAACAGTAATAATAATATCGTTCTCACTATTATTTAATCATAAAAATAACGTAGTAGCAGCTAACAGTTTGTTGTTCATTTCTGATATTATTCGTCTAAATACAAATAAATGATTCAAACTTTAAAAAATGACAACAGGAATTAAATATCATGTGTACCAACGTCGAGACTAAAAAAATTCTATATTTTTTGCAAATTTGCGTACGTCTGATAACGTAAGTTGCAATTTGCAGCAACTATCAAAACAGTTGTAGATACGTGCATACGTCCAGTGGCGTAACTACCGGTGTTCCGCGTGTTCAGCGGAATACAGGCCCTGTGCCTCAAGGGGCCCGGTACACAAGTCAAAAAAAATATTTTTTTAATACAGCCAAATGTTCCTAATGTATTTAATTGTCCTCACGTCTTTTTCACCATCCCTGTTTGGGTTCCTTCAGCAGAAAAATCCCTTTCAAAATAAAAAGCAAATTTTAAGGGACACTATGGGGCACCAACGATTATCTGGCATCTATTATTTTAATAGAAAATTAAATTGATATAACATAGTATTAACTTTTGTCGAGAAAAAAATAAATTTTAGTAAAAACTGTTGACATAATGTGTACAATATTTTTTTAAATATGATTTTTTTAAATACCCTTTTATGGGGTCAGTAAAAACTGTTTTTCTTAGGGATTGTCTACTGAACTGGTCGCAAAAAATAGCGAACTGTCGCACATGCGCAGAAATGGACCAGATGGAATCTAAACACTACTGTCTACCAATTATTAATTGTCAGTTAGGTATTGTGGGCGGTATTCATGATAGGGTAGTCGTCATACTGCACTGGCGATCCGCCGGAAGTAAATCACTCCGCTTCGCTCCGTGTTGGCTCCCATCAATGCTTATTATAAAACATCTCTGACTTATCAGGGACGTCAAAAACTACAATTACCGTGTTGGACAGAAATTTGTTCTGTTGGATCCTATAGTTTTAGTGTCTGAGGAACGGGATTCGATCCCGACCGACGCCAAATATTTTGAATTTTAAATAGCACAAAAATTACCTCTGTGGTGCACTCTTCACGCCAGCAATGAGTGCCTGTGAGGTGACGCCTGGTAAACGCCCGCACGGTACAAAAATATCATTATCATTACCGATATCTGCGTACAAAGCAGATTGACTAACAGTCGGACTTCACTAATGGAACTGTCTGTCCGCCCTCACTAATGGATCTCAACTCATCAAATCAACTCAGCTGACTATGTAACTAACTCTCGGGTATAGCTGCGTCCCTTTTATATACTTGCAATTACCTTCTAGAGAGCTCTAGAATATTCGACCCCACAACAACAATGAACATAAAAGGTTTAGGCGACCGGAATTAATTAAACATGTCGCGACTTGTTGGTTTACGTCGCCCGGACGCTTGCTCAGCGCAGTGGCGGTGCTCACACATTACAATATAATGAAATAATTTATAAATTAGGATTATTTGTAAGGCCATTTTAAAAATAAAATTACAAAGTTCAGAAAGCATGATTATTAAATAATGGTGTATAAGACTCTTAAATTGTGTTTTTCAAATTTTTAAGAAGTCAATAAAATTATGAAGTTTTTTTTATTGAAATATTTGGAGTAAAAAAACTTCGACAGACCATTTGCAGTCACAATATAAATTTATCATATGACCCTGTTTTTCCCTCTTGTAACTTTGTTTAAACACATAAAAGTAATATCGCTCGTCGTATATTGCCAAGAGACTGAAAACTTTGAAATTATTAAAGTGTAGGAACTGGAGGCTGCATTCAAAAAGTTTTGATCAATAAGCAGTTGAAGATCTCTTGCGTGGATTAAATAAACAAGTCGCTTAAAAGTCCCGTGAACTACCTTACATTGATAAGTGTTTACCATTTGCTATTCAACTTCATTACAGTAATTTTATTACGCGATGTGCAAGGTGCGGTAGAAATACTGGGCATTATCTTGGCTCAATGCATGCATATGTGTGTTTATTTTATCTTTTTTCTGTTTGTTCGTGTCTGCTATATTTTATTGTAGGTTTTGCCTGGGTTAAACAACGTTTTACTTGCACGTTAACTTTTTTTATTTTGTTGAAGTATGCGGTTGTTTACAAGAGAAATTTAATGGTTAACTGGATATAAAGACTGAATTTAAATTGCTCTTTTTATAATTAATTAGTATAATGAATTTCTTATTTAAATACTTCAAGTTTTTTACGTTTCTCAATAAAAACATCTCCTTAATGTTTAGTTTTTCTGTAGTTAATTACTATCGTATTCACCTGATATATTGTTTGATTAAGTGAAAAATGAGAAACTCATTTTTCTCATTAATTAAAGAGCTTTCAGTAATATTATTATAAAAATAGTAATATATAAAAATAAATAATAAACATATGTTTAAATAATATAAAAGAAGATAGTTTGAAAATCACATTGAAATATCCGATCACGATTGTGCAACTATTGGTATATTTATTCCATTTTTTTGTCATATAGACAAATAAAATGGTAATCTCTAACTATAAAAGAGACGTTCATGTACGTACGCGATAAACTCATGAACTACTGCACCGTTTTTTGCAATATATATATATATATATATATATATATATATATATATATATATATATATATATATATATATATATACCTATATAGGGTGTTTTTTATTAGGGTCACCATTGGTATATGTTTTGTATTGTTTTGGCATTAATTTTTTGTACATCCAACGACACCTATTAAAATCTAGTAATTTTTTTACACAATCTATCAGATAGAAAGTCAAAAAAAAAAAAACGACACACTCCTCGCGAGCCATAGAACATAATACAGTGTAGGATTAAAGTATGGAATATTTAAAAAAATAGCGGACTCAACCCGTTTTTTTTTTTTAATTCTGAAACACGTTGATGTTAGTTTTTTAAAATACAAAATAATATGTTCGTCTTTCATTTGTTTATTAGTTATGACCTCATTACAGTTTAAGGCGATGGGCTATGCCTAAATTGAATAAACCACAGCAAGCTACCAACTGAAGAGTGTAACAGAACATAATATCGCTACGAAATATATAATTTGAGCAGAACTATTTAACGAAAACTTCGACGTTTTAGTTATAAAATATCCGAATATCGCAAAAAATCAGGTACAGGTACAAAAAATTGTACCCGGGTAAAAGTAGGAGAAATGTTTTAATTTTGTACCCGCAAGAGGTACAAGGTACATAAAATTGAAAATATAAACATGTATTTACCTTTAATTGCTTGTGAAGATTTCCTGTCGTACCCGCTCCTTGAATTATGGTCTGCGATGGAGAAATCATACATTACTCCAGACCAGTGGCTGCAAGGGAGGCTAAGCCTCCTCATAACTTATCAGGATATAAACTTTTTCAAAACATTTTCTTTCATGTTTAGTTTATTCTTTCTGTTTTCATTAATTTTGTATTGGTTATGTAGGTGTAAAATAGTCTTAAGGCATAATTATTCTGTATTATTCATATTACGCCTATTTTTTAGACCGCTGTACATACAACGGAGGCTAAGCTCCTCTGCACCTTAAAAGTTAAAAGCATACTTCTTAAAGGCGCACTCCACACTCGTGCTGCAGTGTGTATAAATTAGCACAAGAGGCTGCCTTCCATTGGTCTTAGTGAACTATCGGAATGATTCGTGATCGCTTGCTACACCACCATCAATTCCTATGCTATAAAAACGATAGGCAACTTTGGCGGCGGCCACGGTGTGCGGCACAGAGTTATATGTATTGCAGTACAATATACAGTAGATTATTTTTATTTTAAGAGTATTTTTTAAAAATTTCAACAATTCCCCCCCTTTCTGACGTCTACAGACATGCGGAGTTTGCCGAATTGGGTTCTAGACAACTATACAGGGTGCTTCCTTTAAAACAACCAGCGCTTTTTTGGGCGAACTAATGACATTAGTAAAAAAATGTTATATACAAGAAATGATCAAGAATAAGGGGTTAATTTATTAATAATAACAAACCGAAAATTCGACCAGTGGTTCTCAAACGGCAGAACAAAATTATATTTTTTTAAATGGTATCCTATATAATTTTTTAGCGCCTTAGATAGAGATTTTTTGTGATTTCAACGATATAAATATGGTATAGGGTTGTATAACAATTATTTAAAGAAAAATAGTATTAAAAATAATGTTATAATATTACATTAGGCTATGCAATACACAGGTACTGATACGTCTGTTGCTAGTTACGCTAGTAGTAAACCCATTGTTTATTACATTATTTCCAGTTTTTAATACTATTTTTCTCGAAATTATTGTGATACAACCCTATTCTATATTTATATCGTTGAAATCAGAGAATTATATTCTATTTAAAGGGCTTAAAAATTATATAGGGTGTCATTTAAAAAACTATAATGTTGTTCTACCGTTTGAGAACCACTGGTTAAATATTCGGTTTGTTACTATTGATACATTATCCCCTTGTTCTTGATCATTTTTGATATAAAACTTTTTTCTCTAAAGTTGTTAGTTCGCCCAAAAAAGCGCTGGTTGTTTTAAAGGAAACACCCTGTATAGGTAAATATTCGTTGACTGTGACTCGACTCGAAAAACCGACACGAAGCGGAGTACAGACGAGCACCGAATATTCGCGGCGAGCAGCTCTTCCACACATTCGTTATTTGGCGAATGTTTGCTTGGGCTTCGCCGAATGCCGAATGTGTGGTCCTGGCTTTAAATTAGTTTTAGGCAATGGGCTAAGCCGAGATAGAATCAACCACAGCAAGCTACCATATGAAGAATGTAACAGAACATTAGGATCGCGCTAAAATATAAAATTTGAACAGAACTATTTAACGAAAACTTCGACGTTTTAGTTATAAAGGTAAAAGTAGGGGTAATGTTTTAATTTTGTGTCCGCAAGAGGTACAAGGTATAAAAAATTGTACTCGGGTACAGTACCCGGGTACAGTACACGTGTACCTGTACCTGGGTACATTACAACACTATGTAGCATAATATCAACATTAAATGTTTAAAGATTTAAAAAATTCTCAAGGTATCTTGATTATTCATTATTTTTAAATGTCTAGCTCGATTTTTCTCAGAATTTTTGTTATGCAACCTTATGACTTATTTGCATGATCATAAAAGGAAGAACAACCACTATCGGATTCCACAACTAAAAATCTGTATTGCTATTAAATTGACGTCGTAACTAAAAAACAAATGAAAGTCGGAAGGTGAATCGCACATATTAATGTTTTCAAAATTTCCAAAAACTCAAATCGTCTCTTTCAAAAAACCGGTTGAGTAACGCCATTTTTTTCAATATTCCCTACTTTAATCTCACTTTGTATACAATGTGTTTTTTTTAAGGCCACCATTAGTATCACGGAAACTGTAAGCGCTACGACTTCGTTGTAATGGGACAAAAGTTGCCATATTAGAAGGTCATTTTATTGATGTATTTGTTTTTGCAAAAATATTCATAGGTCACTTGATAATGGTGAAAAACTGATTTTGGTTATTTTTTCTTTTTCAAATAACTCAACTATCAGTTATCGAGAAAATTGTGTCAAACAAAAATTTTACAATATTATATTTTCTATCCAGTGGCGTACAAATATATTTTTTCTATTGGTAAGTTTTCCAGATATAGCACAAACTACATTTTTTAAAATGGAATGCATATTTGATTTTTATCCTGTATATATTCACATTTTTCTTTTTTCAATGATATAAACATTATTGTGTTTCGTAATTGTTTTATCCCCGAAATTTAATTTTTCACGTAATTTTTCCTGAATTTTATTAATATATTCCAATTATTTTAAAGTTTTTGTTAATTATATATTATTTGATTGATATAATTCATTTTATGACTTTCTTACTCAATATTTTTATTCTAACCTCTACCTATAAGTTAGTCTATAAGAAGTCAATGGCGACCTGATAAATCTTATCAATATTTCGAAAATATCAGTAAATATAATATAAAATACGAAAAAATTATTATTTTGTCGGGGAAAACAAATTAATGCGCAACATTTATATCATTGAAAAAAAAAGAGAATACTTACAGGGTAAAAATCAAATATGCATTTCATTTAAAAAAAATATAGTTTGTGCTACATCTTGAAAATTTGATAATAGAAAAAATATTTTTGTACGCCGCTAAATAGACAATATAAAATTGTAATAATTTCGTTTCAAACATTTTTCTCGGTAGCCTATAATTTAGAAGTTAATTGAAGAAGAAAAACAATACAAAATTAGTTTTTCGCCATTATCTAGTGACCTATGCATATTTTTGCAAAAACAAAACACTAAATTGACCTCCTAATATGGAAACTTTTGTCCCATTATAACGAAGTAGTAGCACTTACATATACCAATGGTGACCCTAATAAAAAACACCCTATATAGGTATATATATACCTATATAGGGTGTTTTTTATTAGGGTCACCATTGGTATATGTAAGTGCTACTACTTCGTTATAATGGGACAAAAGTTTCCATATTAGGAGGTCAATTTAGTGTTTTGTTTTTGCAAAAATATGCATAGGTCACTAGATAATGGCGAAAAACTAATTTTGTTTTGTTTTTCTTCTTCAATTAACTTTTAAATTATAGGCTACCGAGAAAAATGTTTGAAACGAAATTATTACAATTTTATATTGTCTATTTAGCGGCGTACAAAAATATTTTTTCTATTATCAAATTTTCAAGATGTAGCACAAACTATATATTTTTTAAATGAAATGCATATTTGATTTTTACCCTGTAAGTATTCTCTTTTTTTTTTCAATGATATAAATGTTGCGCATTAATTTGTTTTCCCCGACAAAATAATAATTTTTTCGTATTTTATATTATATTTACTGATATTTTCGAAATATTGATAAAATTTATCAGGTCGCCATTGACTTCTTATAGACTAACTTATAGGTAGAGGTTAGAATAAAAATATTGAGTAAGAAAGTCATAAAATGAATTATATCAATCAAATAATATATAATTAACAAAAACTTTAAAATAATTGGAATATATTAATAAAATTCAGGAAAAATTACGTGAAAAATTAAATTTCGGGGATAAAACAATTACGAAACACAATAATGTTTATATCATTGAAAAAAGAAAAATGTGAATATATACAGGATAAAAATCAAATATGCATTCCATTTTAAAAAATGTAGTTTGTGCTATATCTGGAAAACTTACCAATAGAAAAAATATATTTGTACGCCACTGGATAGAAAATATAATATTGTAAAATTTTTGTTTGACACAATTTTCTCGATAACTGATAGTTGAGTTATTTGAAAAAGAAAAAATAACCAAAATCAGTTTTTCACCATTATCAAGTGACCTATGAATATTTTTGCAAAAACAAATACATCAATAAAATGACCTTCTAATATGGCAACTTTTGTCCCATTACAACGAAGTCGTAGCGCTTACAGTTTCCGTGATACTAATGGTGGCCTTAAAAAAAAAACACATTGTATACAAAGTGAGATTAAAGTAGGGAATATTGAAAAAAATGGCGTTACTCAACCGGTTTTTTGAAAGAGACGATTTGAGTTTTTGGAAATTTTGAAAACATTAATATGTGCGATTCACCTTCCGACTTTCATTTGTTTTTTAGTTACGACGTCAATTTAATAGCAATACAGATTTTTAGTTGTGGAATCCGATAGTGGTTGTTCTTCCTTTTATGATCATGCAAATAAGTCATAAGGTTGCATAACAAAAATTCTGAGAAAAATCGAGCTAGACATTTAAAAATAATGAATAATCAAGATACCTTGAGAATTTTTTAAATCTTTAAACATTTAATGTTGATATTATGCTACATAGTGTTGTAATGTACCCAGGTACAGGTACACGTGTACTGTACCCGGGTACTGTACCCGAGTACAATTTTTTATACCTTGTACCTCTTGCGGACACAAAATTAAAACATTACCCCTACTTTTACCTTTATAACTAAAACGTCGAAGTTTTCGTTAAATAGTTCTGTTCAAATTTTATATTTTAGCGCGATCCTAATGTTCTGTTACATTCTTCATATGGTAGCTTGCTGTGGTTGATTCTATCTCGGCTTAGCCCATTGCCTAAAACTAATTTAAAGCCAGGACCACACATTCGGCATTCGGCGAAGCCCAAGCAAACATTCGCCAAATAACGAATGTGTGGAAGAGCTGCTCGCCGCGAATATTCGGTGCTCGTCTGTACTCCGCTTCGTGTCGGTTTTTCGAGTCGAGTCACAGTCAACGAATATTTACCTATACAGGGTGTTTCCTTTAAAACAACCAGCGCTTTTTTGGGCGAACTAACAACTTTAGAGAAAAAAGTTTTATATCAAAAATGATCAAGAACAAGGGGATAATGTATCAATAGTAACAAACCGAATATTTAACCAGTGGTTCTCAAACGGTAGAACAACATTATAGTTTTTTAAATGACACCCTATATAATTTTTAAGCCCTTTAAATAGAATATAATTCTCTGATTTCAACGATATAAATATAGAATAGGGTTGTATCACAATAATTTCGAGAAAAATAGTATTAAAAACTGGAAATAATGTAATAAACAATGGGTTTACTACTAGCGTAACTAGCAACAGACGTATCAGTACCTGTGTATTGCATAGCCTAATGTAATATTATAACATTATTTTTAATACTATTTTTCTTTAAATAATTGTTATACAACCCTATACCATATTTATATCGTTGAAATCACAAAAAATCTCTATCTAAGGCGCTAAAAAATTATATAGGATACCATTTAAAAAAATATAATTTTGTTCTGCCGTTTGAGAACCACTGGTCGAATTTTCGGTTTGTTATTATTAATAAATTAACCCCTTATTCTTGATCATTTCTTGTATATAACATTTTTTTACTAATGTCATTAGTTCGCCCAAAAAAGCGCTGGTTGTTTTAAAGGAAGCACCCTGTATAGTTGTCTAGAACCCAATTCGGCAAACTCCGCATGTCTGTAGACGTCAGAAAGGGGGGGGGTTGTTGAAATTTTTAAAAAATACTCTTAAAATAAAAATAATCTACTGTATATTGTACTGCAATACATATAACTCTGTGCCGCACACCGTGGCCGCCGCCAAAGTTGCCTATCGTTTTTATAGCATAGGAATTGATGGTGGTGTAGCAAGCGATCACGAATCATTCCGATAGTTCACTAAGACCAATGGAAGGCAGCCTCTTGTGCTAATTTATACACACTGCAGCACGAGTGTGGAGTGCGCCTTTAAGAAGTATGCTTTTAACTTTTAAGGTGCAGAGGAGCTTAGCCTCCGTTGTATGTACAGCGGTCTAAAAAATAGGCGTAATATGAATAATACAGAATAATTATGCCTTAAGACTATTTTACACCTACATAACCAATACAAAATTAATGAAAACAGAAAGAATAAACTAAACATGAAAGAAAATGTTTTGAAAAAGTTTATATCCTGATAAGTTATGAGGAGGCTTAGCCTCCCTTGCAGCCACTGGTCTGGAGTAATGTATGATTTCTCCATCGCAGACCATAATTCAAGGAGCGGGTACGACAGGAAATCTTCACAAGCAATTAAAGGTAAATACATGTTTATATTTTCAATTTTATGTACCTTGTACCTCTTGCGGGTACAAAATTAAAACATTTCTCCTACTTTTACCCGGGTACAATTTTTTGTACCTGTACCTGATTTTTTGCGATATTCGGATATTTTATAACTAAAACGTCGAAGTTTTCGTTAAATAGTTCTGCTCAAATTATATATTTCGTAGCGATATTATGTTCTGTTACACTCTTCAGTTGGTAGCTTGCTGTGGTTTATTCAATTTAGGCATAGTCCATCGCCTTAAACTGTAATGAGGTCATAACTAATAAACAAATGATAGACGAACATATTATTTTGTATTTTAAAAAACTAACATCAACGTGTTTCAGAATTAAAAAAAAAACGGGTTGAGTCCGCTATTTTTTTAAATATTCCATACTTTAATCCTACACTGTATTATGTTCTATGGCTCGTGAGGAGTGTGTCGTTTTTTTTTTTTGACTTTCTATCTGATAGATTGTGTAAAAAAATTACTAGATTTTAATAGGTGTCGTTGGATGTACAAAAAATTAATGCCAAAACAAATCCACACACGTATGTGCATTAAGGTGTATTCCGAAATAATAGTAATACAACAAATAGATAATAAAGTCAGTCATAAAACAATAAATACAAGTAAAAATTAAGTACAACAATGTACGAATTAAATAAATTACTATTAATACCAATCATCAGTATGTAAACTTTGAAAACATTTGTTTAATTATGATAAAAAAAAGTACTGAATCAATTTAAAATTCCATTATCTAATCGAGCCATTACAGAATTATTTAATCGTGAAATACAACATGAAAACAATTACGATACCAATATATTAAATACATTTGTTCAACAAAATATAAATCAACAGCAAAAATACCTCTACGACACTGAAACTACTATGCAAGCTATCAATGCAGACACTGGTGGAATTTATTTCCTACATGCTCCCGGAGGTACTGGAGAAAACATTTAATTTCGGTAATTAAAATTATCATTGAATATGCAAATATTAGCACGCTATCAGTCTCGCTGCACCGCTAAATCTCGCTCGATCCAAAATAGCAATAATTTGTATTATTCAGTACGCTTGCTTAACTTTGCTAATCACACCGTCTGGAATTCGAGCAATGTGTAAACAGCTGAGTAATAAGTAAAAGCGAGCGTTAGAGACACGTAAGACTATTCATATGGTTTGTAGCAAGAATAATGTCCGTGTGATCAGAGAGAGAGAGAGAGAGAGATCCGCATGATCTTCCGAGACCCTCGAAGTCTCACACTAACGAATAGTGTATCGCAACGTCAGGTCCGCATGACCTTATGGGGATCCGCATGATCCCCGAGACCCTTGAGGTCTCACACTAACGAGTAGTGTATTGCAACGTAAGGTCCGCATGCCCTTATGGGGATCCGCATGATCCCCGAGACCCTCGAGGTCTCACACTAACGCGTAGTGTATCGCAACGTAAGGTCCGCATGACCTTGTGGGGATCCGCATGATCCCCGAGACCCTCGAGGTCTCACACTAACGCGTAGTGTATCGCAACGTAAGGTCCGCATGACCTTATGGGGATCCGCATGATCCCCGAGGCCCTCGAGGCCTCACACTAACGAGTAGTGTATAAATAAACCTAAAAGTTTATTGCTGAAAAAATGTAAATATAACCTGAAAATAAATAAGGTTAAGAATCTCACCTAGAGTACGAATAATTCCGCACAAGAACATATTTTGTCACATTAAATACAAAGCATAGTCACTGCGATGGTTTCGCTACGAACGCCAGCAATCAACTGCCGATATATTGTCTTAATCTCTTGAAATAGGGTTGTATAATCGTTCAGAACAGCAATTAGTCAGTATTGTTATCGCATTGTATTTATTTATACAAAGAATTTAAATGTAATTTTTAAATCACATAATACATTATACTTGTTTATACGATACTGTTAACACAACTAACAAAAACACCACATGCAATATTTCTAAAACGTCTGAAATGGCAAAGGTACTTCAACAATGCAAGATTATTATATGGTATGATACACAATGCAACACAAAAAATCATTAGAATCATTGGATTGAACATTGCACGATTTACGTAAAAACTAACAACCATTTGGAGGTGCTATTATATTATTGGCATATTTCTTACATGGACAAGTATACGTTCAATGCTCACATGTTGGTAAACGGTCATCATTATTCATAATCGCACATGAATGAAAAACGAAAATACTGTTTATCAAAGAGCATTGCAATAAAACAATAATACAATTCATACATAATACAATTTTTATTAATTAAAATTTTATTCATTTATTACAAAATATAAACCAAATAAATTTTCAAATAAAGAATGTTACAATAAATTTATACAAATTTTCATTTCTCAAAAAATATTTATTTCATTTTTAAATAATATTCTTCCATATAGGCCTTACTGACGCATATAATACGAGTCAGCTACATATATATTTTCATTGTCATCTTTTAAAAGCAGTTTGCATTCCAATAACTAATTAACAATTGCCAACTTAATTTCCTGTTATAATGTTTACCTAATTACATGCAGTTACATCCATTTAAATCGAGATGGTATACACTTCAAAATGCTTACTTAGGGCCAGCAACGCGGACTGGGCCCACCTATTTATATATTATTTGAGTAATTATTCACGAACTGTATGTACTCGTATTTATAAATCATATTTTACAAGCCTATTCCTTACAAATTCCATATATTTCCGCCTTATCATGAACGTAATTCTGCTCTCACCGCCCCAATAAGCAACATTTTTTTAGCAATCAACAACAACCTGATTGTTCTGTACCTCTCATACTCCACAAGTTTATTCCCAAATATGGATGGATAAAGCTAGTATTAAAAAAGAGCCATATAGTTGCTAATATTTTTCCAGGTCACAGTATAAGACACGCTTCCACCGCTGTAGCAAATAGAACAGGTGTTAATATAGCGGTAATTAAAAACATGACAGCTTAAACACGGTATTCTAAATATTTAATGAACTTTTATAATAAACAGGTAATTAGCTAATAGTCAACATTTGTAAATAGGTGTAGAGAAGTAGTTTAAATTTTTCGGTTTCATAATGGGTTATTGTTATGTATAAGCTATTGCAAATCAGGTTAATGCTTGTATAGGCTATGTATCATAATGTACAAAAACTGTTTTAAATACGCGACGATTCATCACGATTTCTCACATCACTTTAAACATCTTCATAGTAATTATATCGGAAAACAAGCGAAGGAAAATTGTAAGATTAACCGACTTACTTGTAAGGAAGGTTGATCGTAATTTTCCGAGCTTGTCCCCCGATATAATTAATACGTAATCAAAAAACACCAGACGAAACACCTGATCACAGCTCATTTAGGTACTCATTTTGTTATTTGTGATACGCATTTCGCACTGGAGTGCGTAATTTTTATATTTTGTGTTAATTATTCTGGTATATGGGTCAATTTGCAGTTTCCTGAATTTTGTAGCTATACACGGTGTCCGAAGCTCGTTAAATTCGACAAAATTTAGCCCTTTAGAAGACCATGTTGATTATGTTTCGTTATTTGCCAAAAAAGGCAAAGGTTGCTAAATATAGACGAAAATGTAAATTCAGTGGTAAGTTTTTAATGAATAAGCACGACTTAGGGTCCCTAGAATACGATTTTACTATTTTTACGATGATGTCTGTATGTGCGTGTGTGTATGTGTGTGACAAAATTTTCGCCTGCAATAACTCTAATACTACAATTTCAAAAATTATAATTCTTTCGTATTCTTCTTCGTTACATCCGTATGAAGAGCTGATTAGATTTTGGTTATAATTGGTCAACCGGAAGTATTCTCAATTTGAAGATTGAACAGTTTTTCTTGGAAAAACGACGTTAATTATAATTTTTTACATTTTTTTACATTTTACATGTTATTATAAATATCAAAGAATATTTTATTCTATATATGATTTGACTGCTTTTTACCTCTCGCTACGAGAGGTATTGAATTCATGCTAAAAATCGCATATTCAGATTTGAGTGAATAAGCACGTTTTAAGGTCTCTAGAATCTGATTATAACATTTTTACGATGATGTCCGTATGTGTGTGGATGTCTCAAATACTATAAGACTTAAGACATTTTTAACTACGGGTACCTAAATCTAACAATAACGGGAAGAGTTGATTAAGTTTTGGTAACAATTGGACAACCGGAAGTAGTAGTTACAAGAAAAAAATCATCTAAATATTATTTATCGAAAATTTATGTAAATACTTATATTAAAGAAAGTTAAATTCTTTATTCGATATATATTCTTTTTCGTTACATCCATATGAAGAACTGATTAGATTTTGGTTACAATTGGTCAACCGGAAGTACCATCAATTGAAGATTTTAACAGTTTTTCTGGAAAAAACTATGTTAAATATTATTTTTTCACATTTAACGTTATTATAAATATTAAAGAATATTTTATTCTCTATACGATTTGACTGCATTTTATACTTAATATTAAATGGATATAGAGTTAAAAAAATTTAAGAAATTAAATTTCATAAAGTAGCCATAGCTATGGAAACAACTACTATGAAGTTATTAGGAAAATTTTGATTGAAAGATGTCAGTGTCAAGTGAAATTGACATGGTGTTTGTCTTATAATTTTACTAGAAATATAGGACCTTTTGCTATAAATTTTCTATATTTAATTTGCATAAAATACATGCAACTGCCGGAGTAAGTAAAGTACAAGAAATAGAATCTTTAGCAAGGAACGTTCTGTATGAAATTTGTACAAAATACATAGAAATGACGGAAGGTAATGTGCTGGCCACATCAAATTTCTATACTTCATATTAAATTGATATAGAGTTAAAAAATTAAAACGAAATTAAATTTCATAAATTAGCCAACTATGCTATAACTTTGTAAACAGCTGCTTCATTAAGAAAATTCTGATTGAACGGTGTAAGTGTCAAGTGTAATTGACATAATATTTTTGTGTTATAATTTTACTGGAAATATAGGATCTTTTGCTAGAAATTTTCTGCATGCAATTTGTATGATTTATATACAGCTGCCAAAAGGTAATGTACGAAAAGAAATAGTATCTTTTACAATGAATTATCTGTATGAAATTTGTACAAAATACTTGAAACTGACGGAAGGTAATGTGCTGGCCACATCAGATTTTTTATTTTGCAAATACTTTCAAGTGTTAAATAATATTGGATTTTGGTTTGCACATCTTTAGGGCACGTTTTGTATTTTTTCGACTGGCGATACTAACTTTTTTTTACACTGTTGGTTTTCGAGTTATGATGTGAAAGTTTTAATTTTTATATGGACGCCATATTCTAAAGTTACACCATTGAAAAGAGATATTTTTTTGCTTCTCAACGATGTATATGTCAATGCTCATTTATTTCAAACTGCAAAAGTGAAACAATTATTAAATTTATGGATTAAAAACAACGGTTGTTGCCATATGATAAAAGGCTGATAAAAACAGACAATTTAAGTGATAATTTCGTTGCTGCGTGTTGCATTACCCGCGCGTTAAATTAAATCCATAACTGAGAGCACTCCAGTTTGAGGCACTAGAAAAAAATTCAAGTTTAAATCTTTTGTTTTATGTCTCCCATAGAAAGAGAAAACTGACTGCATCACAAAATACGATGATTTTTGGGGTAGTACGGAATGGTCACTTTTCCGTTAGGTTTTGCTGATAGTTATGTGTAAAAGAAATTTTCCTCTTTCCAAATCCCAGAAGCTTTAGTTCTTGCGTTGGATTGAAGTTACATTTTTCTCTGTTAAAAAAGAATCCCAGTGAATCAAAGAGTTTTACTATTGATACACATTGATAATAAATTATAGTTTTGTTTTTTCTCATTATTAGTATGAATGATATATTCGTATGTATTTAACCTAAATGGTATACAATTAACTTCATATCTTTGATTTTTGAAACTAAATCTAAGGTATTTTGTAAATTTGTCTTCTATTAACAGTAAAAACAAGCATGTTTGAAAACTATATTTTCTAGGTAACAGTTATCAGTAATAGTTTAGATACTATTTTAGAATCCTCTAAGTTAAAAAAGAATGTTATATGAACATATATAGTTCTATTAAATCTTAAAAAGAAGCTAAATTTTCTATTAGGTATTTTTTTGCTAAAAATAACTTCATATGAACTCATTTGGAGTACTTAGCACTTAGATATAGTACCTATAAAGAGAAGTCAGAAGCAGTCTGTTCATGTTTAAAGTTGATTGTTTCCAATAACTGTTCTTATTAGAGAATTTTGAAAGGAATATTTTTGAAAGGAATAGCGATTCCGTTTACCAGATTAAGACAACTTTGTCTTTCGTAAGAGCCTGCCAATTACACCAGTAATTAGGTAGTAAAGCAGCATAGTTTCGCATGTATCTCTTGTCCTTTTATTGCCCTGTGTTTAACGCCTCCTTCCTCTCTTTCAGCCTAGTGGAGTTACGATGCCGTTGTTAGTTTACACGATTTTGAATGAAAGAGTGTTCATTTTTTACTTTACTGCTCTCTGTATTTTGGTGATGTTATATATAATAGGTTTGTAAAAATAGATATAGTATGCTAGAAAAACAGACATCATATCATGCAATAAAATTGTAAATGTCAAATAAAGTGTCATTTGTACAATTATCCATTTCTTTTATTGAATATAACAAACTGGCGACGAGGATCAAGCAACGCAGTACAAAGTAATTATGGAAGCCTTACTAGTACAACTTACACAAGTACTACAAAATTTTCATGAAAATCAGCAACGAATCTTGGACCAACAACTGCCTATTGAAGCGCTGCATCCCTACGACGAAGAAAATGAATCTTTTGATACGTATTTACAACGGTTAGAAAACCACCTAACAATGAAGAAATTGGATGACAGCACTCCTGAGAAAGATAAACAATGTGTCCAACTCCTGATAAACTGTTTAAGTCCAAAGATATATGAGACACAGACTAAACTGACAGCACCAGAATTACTGAAAACAAAAATTATAAAGATCTTATCAAGGCATTGAAAGATCATCTCTCACCGAGATATCTCAACAACTCAAATTTAGGCTACGAATTCAACATGAAGGAGAAAGCATTTCAAACTACATTGCTGAATTGAAGAAACTTACTACAAACTGTAATTTCAAATGTGAATCGTGTGAAGCCTCGACCACAAATACTCACTTGAGGACACAGTTTATTCGAGGAGTAAGAGACGGCTATATTCGCGAAAGATTGTTGCAACAAGATTCAAGTATAACTTTTGATAATTTAGTCAAACTGGCACTATCTATTGAAGCAGCTAAAAGAGAAAGTGGACAAATTCAAGCAAACTCTCTACAACAGCCAAGTTCTGTCAACGCAATATCAAAACGAGAGTTGTCAAGTAAAATGTCAAATTATGAAAAGGGAACGATGCGACAACGAAATAATAGATTAAATCCTTTATCAAGAAGATGTTACAGATGCGGAAACAGAGCAAACAATTGCAGTTTTAAAAACGTAAAATGTAAAAAATGTGGTAAGACAGGTCACTTGCAAAATGTCTGCTTAAGCACAACGGTAAGAGTTTCATTACAAAAACATATAATTACAATGGATGGAGAGTCCGATTCTGATTTTGAACTTACTCTTACGTTCCTCAGGGGTAGACAAAATTATGTTGAAATTACAAATTGAGAATCAAGACTGTGAAATGAAATTAGACACTCGAGCTGTTGTTTCAATAATGTCATACAAAAAATTCAGAGAAATATGCCCAAACAAAGAATTTAAACCTGCGGATGAAGTTCTTTATACCTATTCTAAACAACCAATAAGCATAAAAGGTAAATGTAACGAGAAGGTAAAATGAAATGGCCAGGAGACAGAAGAAACCTTATACGTAGTGAAGGACGATTTGGAACCAATTTTTGGCAAAAGTTGGATAAAGAAAATTAAAATCGGTTGGAATTCTATTAAGCAAATTCAACCGTCAAGTTCGTATAAAACTCAACTTGAAAAATTACTTGTCAACTATAAGGACGTTATGCCTGAAGAAGTGGGAGTTATTCCCGATTACAAGTGTTCTTTGAAGTTAGAAGATCCATAAGTAAAACCAATTTTTCTTAAACCCAGACAAGTATCCTATGCGTTGATTTCAAAAGTTGAGGAGGAAATTTCTAGATTGGAACAACTAGGAATAATTTCACCAGTGACATATTCCAGCTGGGGAACCCCAATAGTGCCTGTACTTAAACCTGACAGTAAGCTTAGATTATGTGCGGATTAAGGATATTTTCCACAAATTACGGGGCGGTATGTATTTCTGCAAGTTAGATATTAATCAAGTTTATGTATACATGACAATTAGCTATTAGCACTCATAAGAGAGTTTATAAACTAAACAGATTAATGTTTGTAGTTAAAATTGCACCGAATACGTGGCAGCGTTACATGGGTTTTAGCTGATATGGAAGGAGTAGTCTGCTTTTTCGACGACATTGCCGTTCAGGGTAAAACGCCACAAGACTTGTTATGAAGGTTCTAAAAGCTTTTTCAACGTTTACGCAAACGTGGACTACACTTGAATAAAAAAAATGTCGCTTTTTCGAACGACCCATCACATATTTAGGTCACAAAATTGATAGATGTTAGTGATCTGAGAACGTTTTTAGGATTAGTTGAATATTATCAAGAATTTTTACCTAATTTGTCAACCAAGTTTCATCCGTTATTCAGATTACTTCAGGAAAATACACCTTTCACATGGGATAAAGATTGTGAACAAGCTTTTCAGAACATAAAGTCTGATATTACAGGGACCGGAGTTTTGACGCATTACAACGAAAGACTTCCATTATTTTAGCAACGGATGCATCACTAGTTGGCTTAGGAGCTGTGGTATCCCATAAAATGGAAGATGGATCACAGAAACCGATTACATTTGCATCAAGATCACTAACGAAATCAGAAAGGAACTATAGTCAAATCGACAGAGAAGCAACTGCAATAATATGGGGCCTAATTTTTTTTTCAATACTGCTACGGACGAAAATTCACCTTGGTCACCAATAATAAACCACTCTCAACAATATTTCATCCACATAAGCAACTGCCAGCAACTTCGGCTATCGATTACTACATTACTCAAACTTACGTTCTGGATTTGACTATGATATCAAACACAGAAGAAGAGAACAACATTCGAATGCTGATTATTTGTCACGCAAGCCACTTCAAAATATAACTAAAAGATAGTCCGGCGAAGATTTATTTCAAATTCGACAACTGGAATTCATGCCAGTTACACAAACGGATATCAAACGAGAAACTCTGAATAACCTAGAACTGCGAGATATAGATCTTGCTTGTCAACAAGGGCGGAAGTTACCATTTGGTTTAAAGTTGTCGGACATCACAATTCAAGTGGGTGTTATTGCGAGGTATACGTGTGCTAATTCCTAGAAACCTTCGACACCAAATTATACAAGAACTTCATATGACAAATACCGGAATCGTAAAAATGAAAACTTTGGCAAGAAGTTACGTTTGGTAAATTAATATTGATCAAGATATTGAAGAAATATATACGTTGTGCCAGAATAAAGAACAATCCTCTAAAAGAAAGTTTTGCATCTTTCCCATGGCAACGGGTGCACGTCGACTATGTTGGGCCGTTTTGGAATACAAATTTACTGATTGTAGTTGATTCATATACCAAATGGATAGAAGTAGTTCCAACAAGTTCAATAAGTTCACAAGGAACCATTTCTAAGTTGCGAGAAATCTTTGCCAGATTTGGATCGCCACAAATTGTAGTAACTGACAATGGCACAAATTTCAAATCGGCACAATTTCAGACATTTTTAAGATCCAATGGTACACTACACAAGGTCACAGCTCCATATCATCCTGCAACCAACGGCCAGGCTGAGAGATACGTACAGACGGTGAAACAAAGTTTGAGGGCGATGATGAGAGAACCAGGAGACTTAAATGTTAAATTTTCAAGATTTCTTTTACATTACAGAAAAACCCCACTCTCTGTAACGGGACAGAGTCCAGCAGAATTGATGCTAAAGCGAAATATTCGTTCAAAAATAGATCTAGTAAGAACAAATATTCAAGAAAAGATGGAAGCTAAACAGAAATACTCAGATAAAGTTCGAAGCCTGTAGGTAGGCGATAGAGTTCTATCACGTAACTACAACAATCCTACAAAAAAATGGAATTTTGGAACAGTGGCATCGAAAACTGGAGCGTTAAACTACGAAATCGACGTGGACGGACAACTGCAAAGACGTCATATAGCACAGCTTTTACCTTTCAAACCAGAACATACTCAAATTGAACTTCAATCTGCAAGGGTACCAATTGTTACGATTACTCCAACAACATCAGCATCTATTCCGACTCAAAAGGATGAACCGAGTCTGGGAAGCATATGTTCGACTTCGACTAGGCAAGGTGAAAAACAGAGTACCAAAGATACAAGTAAACCATCTACGCAGAGTGAAGAAGAATCAGAACCACTGAGGAGATCCTCGCGAATCAGACGACCACCTAATAGACTAGAATACAAGTAACGCGAAGAAATTACTTCGTGGAGAAGAGTGTTATATACAATAGGTTTGTAAAAATAGATATAGTATGCTAGAAAAACAACAGACATCATATCATGCAATAAAATCATAAATGTCAAATAAAGTGTCCTTCGTACAATTATCCATTTCTTTGATTGAATATATAACAGGTGATAAATACAGAGAAAATGTATTTTCTGTGGAGCGAGATAGCATTATGTACATTTGCGATATTATCCATAAACTGAAAAGCGTCTGCCAATTTTGGCAAGGAATCTGCTACACCAGTTATAGTTAGATTGTTTGTTAGCATGTTGCTCATTAAGATAATCAAAGCTAAAAGGCTCTGAGTAATTTATTCTTGTAAGGATATCAGGAAATTGCTTTATTTTACCACTGTTTTCGATATGCACGCTTGAATTTCACCATTTAGTTTAGGTGAGTGCAAGGCTTAATAAATGGCTACCAACAGGTACTTCTCAGCTATTTCTTTCTTCTAATCTTTGTTAATTCTTACAACAAATTCATCTTGTATGTTTACGTTTTGGCATTTATTAATCGGTAGGATTTTTCCCCAAGAAAGAACTACATCTTCGCTTAAGACTTCAGCTACAGAGGAAAAAGACTTGCGCAAGTTCTCGTTACCGTACACCAGAAGAGCATGTATCATCTCTTTGTTGAAACTATATGAGTAAAATATAAGGTACGTAAGTCACGTGACTAACTAGCTGACTCAAGAAAGATTTGATGTTTAAATAACAAATATAACACTGAACGTAACGTAAGATTGTTACTAACAGGAATTAGCTAACACTAAACCTGAACTATGGAAGAGTATTATAAATTACTTACCTTAACTACTAAAAATTGGATAAACACTTGTTTATCAGGAACTCAGCGGTAAGTCACTTAACTATCTGGTTCAGATTAATATAATTATACGCCATAATGAACACATGTCCATCGGATCTAAGAGGGTAAGTCCACTGACTACCAGATCCAAATGTTACATGGCAGAAAAAAGGATGAACACGCGATCGTCGGATGTGAGAGGGTAAGTCACATGACTACCAGATCCTTGCCATACCAAAGTATCTAGTACTTTACTAGAACTTCAAAATCAGTTTTATTTTCAGTCTATTTAATTCCTCCTCCAACGCAGCGTAGCGGTAACCTGAACGTGAAGAGCGCCGTATCCGACGAGTACAAATAACGGAATGAGTATCTAAATGAGCTGTGATGAGGTGTTACGTCAGGTGTTTCTTTGATTGCATGCTTTCAAATATACCGACGGGTATGACATAATGCGACACTACATAGTAATTATATCAGAAGCGAAGGAAAATTTTGTTTGAAGCGCCTCAGGCGTATTTCATCCCATATATCAATGATTTTATTTATTTCAGATTAACTAAATGCCACCGAGCTCATTTTACGTTTGGCAGGTTCCGCTTGTAATTTTCTGCGTGTTGCGTTACGGGCATTTCGTGCTTGTTGAAGTATAACGCTTTTAAACAGGTCAATAAGTAAATTGAATTCATTGTAGTACTTTTCCTGTAATAATTTATATACTTGTTATATTCCATATAGTTTTAATAGTAGCTTGCTTAAATTCGTTACCATCACGTTTTCTCATATTTACAGCCCAATCCTTCAATATCAAACGAGCTCAATCACCGTACGATATCCGTCTAGTTTATATTTGCTGGCGTCTCAAAAGTCCGTAAATGTTTTCCATGCATACTTTTTACTTACACCGGTATTTTTGGGAGTACTTACTTCAATAATTTTATTAATTGATTCGTTCGCCCATTTTTGCTAAAGCATAGAATAGGGTCCAAACTCAAAATGCGTTTAAATGACTAGATATCGGAACATTAGCCTTATATTCAATAAAATAAACCAAAATTAAGGCGCGGATACCAGGATTTGTGAGTTTTTGTAGTGAAAAACTGGTAAAATAATGAATATTGAATGTAACCATCCGCATGTCGTCAAATTCGGTGCGTTAGGTTACTGTTACATTAAAGATTTTTTTTGCAAATTTGCAAGCAAAAAAGTCACATTTTCACAAATACAGCCTGAAAACTAATAACCATTTTGACGCGAAATGCCTATAAAATGAATGTAACCATCCGAATTTCGTCAAATTGAGTAAAGTTACCGTCAGATTTTTCACAAATACAGCCTAAAAACTAACAATTTGATATTTTTTTAACCAAAAAATTTTATCGTAATATTGTCAAATTGTAAAATACATGTCGACATTGCAAAAATATAAAAGCATATTTAGACTTTTCATTCATTCAAAAATCATCCATTCGAAAGTCCAAAGTATGAACCTGCTTGATTTTATTCATGGATCATATTTGATGTTAAATTTTGATAACATGCGAATGAATCGTCAGCAAAGATAATCCAAAATTATGAATAGAAATGTACACTAGTCAGCAAAAAGAATTTAACACTTTGGCTACTAGAACCAGGAAGGTATTTCATAAATATCTTCCAGAAACTAAGATGATAATTTATAGGATAATCATTTTATTGGTCCAAAAATCAATATAATTCAACAAAATACGATTTTATTAAAAAGAAAGATAAAAAAGCGTGTGTAATAATTTAGTACACACATAGTTTCTAAAGAAAGAAAACTATATAAGTCGTTTGGTTTAAACAGAATTTAGCATTTACATGAACTTCTTATTACATGCCTGGAACTTCATGCTCCCTTCTGTTACTTTTTGCTTATGTTTGTATGTATTTGTAAGTTTATGAGTAAAGTCTCGAGGAGTAGCTAAAAAAAAATCATATAGAGACCGACGCCGAACGTATAGGTTTTATTCATCATACAATCAAATTAGTACATAACTGTCCTAGGCATGTGCAGTATTAAAACAGTAACTTTATTCATAAACTAATCTATCGAGATCCTCTTATAAACCTATAAACAATGTATCGTTTGAGTGTACACAGTGAAATAAAACGAGCTTTTGCTTTATGACCAAATGTGGTAGACATAGTTCCTGAGTAAATTCTAGTTGTGTGCCAGTGGTGGTACACATAGTAGCCAAATACAAAAACAGTAATACAAACGGAACAGTAGTGTTTAATTCATTGCTTTTTGAATTTTCAGTCATGGATATGTGTCAGCATTTACTTATTTAAAATTATTTTGCATAGTACAGATTTTTTAATCCGCAGATTACTATCACGAACAAAGAACACATTACCACATCCAAAGGTGGAAAAACTGAATATTCACAGTTTTATATCAACCGTGAAAGTAAAATACTACTACATACAGTATTATTATATGTTTTTTTGCTCACATTATGCTCATTATTTCCTATAGCTATAAATTTTAATGGGTTTTTGTTTTTATTGGATAAGTTTTGAAACATGTATTACTATAATAAAATACACTACACAATGTAAGCAATACAATAAATATGAGCCGCCATAATACAACAATATACTGTAATACATATTTTGTTGACTCAGTTTGTCGGTCTTGTCATGTTTGTTCACATTACATGTGATACCAACACGAACATAAACACAAAATATGTTCTAATGCGTTAAATTTATTTTGCAATTAACCAATTACCACCCGGTAGTTGTGCTAACAATACACAATTAATTTCAAATTGACATCACAAAAAGTGGTCTACACATGGCAAATGTACGGTAAAGTAAATACAGGCCACACAGGTCATGCCAATTTTATTTTGTTACGCTTTAATTGACTGAAACACAAACTGTTTTATTTAGATTAGTCTGTATTTGGTGAATAAAAATGTGAATTTGACGTTTCATTTACCTCTAATGTTGTTGTATGGCAAATGAAAACTGAAATATTTCAACATTAAAATTTTTGTTGTGAAAGTAAGATACAAGCGAGGTTAATATTGCTACACTTAAAATAAAATGCGAATGAAATACGCGATATGCTGGGAAAAATACTTGAGAACCAGTACAGAATATGACTACGTATCAGGCGTTATAATTCTATAGACAGTTAGTACAGTTCTGACACTATTGGAACTCATCTGGGTTGCGAAAAAGATAACATGCGATAGCTCGATGAAAAGAGAGAGATAATTATAGAATTCTAGGTAAATGATTAATTGTACATTCCGTGCAACATTGCGAATGAACCTCCGCTCCCCTTCGTTTGGTTTCGTGTTTACAAAAGATATTATTGGTAGGTACTAGCGTACTAGCTTTATGTTTGAGACTGTACAATATAATTTCCCTTTCACTTTGCCACAGCGCCTGCAACCTTGAAATGAGATCCTATCCTGGCACCACTTCAAAAATTTTAGTCACCCTAACTAACTAATTACGATGGCTATTATTTAAAAATATATTGGTGTGATTAAAAAAATAATAATTTGATATCTTATTCATAAGCTTATTAGCCCTGGTGTCGCAAATACTAAAGTTTTCTTATGCCCACGAAAAAATAGTATTCAGATAGTCTAATACCATAAGATCTAAACTGGGACTTATAAGAACGAGACAAAAAGTTTTCTCAGCGCGAAACACAAGTACATATATTGTCTATTAAACTATAAATAAAGACGGATGTACCTACTGTTAATTCTGATATTATTATTATGATGTATATTAATTTTATAAAATCGTTTTCTGCATAAATATATACAGTAGGTACATTGCAAAATCCATGTTTTTAGAAAACGTGTAATGAATTATAAAATAATATTTGAACAGTCTCATTCGTGATTTTTATTATGCTAAAAAAGGTTTAACATATTAATAAAAAACGTTTGTTTATAATTAATAGAAAATTCATCTATGTATAGTTTACTAGACAATATAGGTACTTGTGGTTAGAGTCCTAATACGAGTAAGACTGGTCCATATACTGAATAAAATCCATTACGTTGCAGTTTAGCACTTGGGAGATTAGGTTGTTCGAACTCCACATCTACATCGCTGGTGAGAGGACAACTTTAGCACTTGTGACACTAGGGAGGTATGATAATTTTTGGGCGTAGCATTTAAGAACTCTGGCATACTTCAGTCATTCTATAGAAATGGTACACAATTTTTTTGTTCAGATACTATATGGTAAAATAATTCCAGTAACAATTATAAATTTCTATTCCAATGACTATCATGCATTTGCTGTCCCCCATAGTTGACCGTATCCGTTGTTACAAAATAACATACCATCAAAAAAAAATGTACGACACACGTTCAGCGGACGGTTTGAGGAGAGCAGATAATACATCGTGAGTAAAAATTCAAGAATAATACCTAACTTCTATGATGGATTATTATAGAATACTAGTGACATAAACATAAGTATAAATAGTGGCTAAAATCTACTGTGTGGGTCGACGACATAACACCTATTAACAAACTGTTTTCCAGAAAAGTATTTTTTTATGAATTTGACTTTGCATCATAAAAAATAGTATACTTTACTAGCGAAAACTCGGCTACGCCGAGCTTCCCCTAGGGCTCCGCCGATAGTATTTTATAATAGTCTTTACGTACATCCAGTCTTTCTGCGCATACTTTAAACCTAAAGTGCAAACGGTAACAGTCTTTTCGTCTTTTCAAAGGTTTAACTTCTCTCTTGGTCACTCAATCTGCCCACACAACTTGCTCACCCAAATATACTATTTCTGCATGGCAGCTCTTTAAAAAACAAATCATTTGATAACAAACACGACATATTTCTGAATACGTTTTGCAAAAAATAAAAGACAATCAAGTAATCATATTTTTCTTATTTCTGCCTATTATCGCTTGAGAAAACATTTCATTTGATCCCAAACACGACATATTTCTCATTAGTTATTGCAAAAAACAAATAACTATCGAGTTTCTGCATAGCAGCTCTTAAGAAAACATTTCATTTGATATCAAACACGACATATTTCTGACTACTTTTTGCAAAATATAAAAGACAATCAAGTAATCATATTTTTCTCATTTCTGCATATCAGCTCTTAGGAAAACATTTCATTTGGTACCAAATACGGCTTATTTCTGACATATTTTTGCAAAAAAACAAAAGTCAATCAGGTTATAAATTTTTTGACATTACTGCATGGCAACACCCGAGAATACATTTCATTTCATACCATATACGACATATTTCTGACAACTTAAAGTAAAAAACAAAAGACGGTTGTGTTGTCATATTTTTGATATTTCTGCATGACAGCTCTTGTGAAAACATTTCATTTAATACCAAACACGACATATTTTTGACAACTTTATAAAAAAAACAAAAGACGATCATGTTGTCAAATATTTGACAGTTCTGTATGACAGCTCTTGAGAAAATATTTCATTTGATACCAAACACGACATATTTCTGAGAAGGATTTGCAATAAACAAAGGGTGAACGAATTGTCATATTTTTGACATTTTTGCATGACAGCTGTTGAGCAAACATTTTATTTGATACCAAATGAGATATATCTGACAATTTTCTGCAAAAAATAAAAGACGATCGAGTTGTCACATTTTTGACATTTTTGCATGACAACTTAGAAAAACATTTCATTTGATACCAAACACATGTTTCTGACAACTTTATGAAAAAACAAAAGACGATCGAGTTGTCAAATTTTTGTCATTTTTGCATGACACCTCATGAGAATACATTTCGTTTGATAACGAACACAACACATTTCTGACAACTTTTCTGTATAGCAGCTCTTGAGAAAATGTTTCATTTGATACCTAACACGACTGACTTTTCCAAAAAAACGAAAGACCGCGTTGTCAAATTTTTGACAAAACATTTCATTTGGTACTAAACACAACATATATCTGAATGTCTGCAAAAAAATAAATGAGGATCGGGTTATCATATTTTTGACATTTCTACTTAACAACCCTTGAGAAAACATTTCATTTAGTACCAAACACGAAATATTTCTGACAACTTTATGCATAAAACAAAAGACGATCGAGTTGTCATATCCTTGACATTTCTGCATGACAACTCTTGAGAAAACATTACATTTGATACTAAACACGACATATTTTTGACTTTATGGCAATAATACAAAAGACGATTGAGATGTCATATTTTTGACAGCTCTTGAGAAAAAAAAATATTTGTTACCAAATACGACATATCGAGTTGTCATTTTTGACAATTCTGCATAGCAGCTCTTGAGAAACCATTTCATTTGATACTAAACACATTTTTCTGACAACTTTTTGCAAAGAACAAAAGACGATCGATACGTCATATTTTTGACATATCTGCAAAGCAGGTCTTGAGAAAACATTTCCTTTGATACCAAACACCACATATTTCCGAAAACTTTATGAAAAAAGCAAAATACAGCGAGTTGTAATATTTTTGGCATTTCTGTATGACAGCTGTTAACAAAACATTTTATTTGATACCAAACACGACAAATTTCTGACTATGAAAAAAACAAGACGATCGAGTTGTCATAATTTTGATATTTCTACATAACAGCTGTTGAGAAAACATTTTATTTAATACCAAACAAGACATATATCTGACAGCAATATGAAAGATACAAAAGTCAATCGAGATGTCATATTTTTGACATTTCTGCATGACAGCTGTTGATAAAACTTTTCATTTGATACCAAATACAATATATTTCTGACAATTTTTTGTAAAAAACATAAGACGATCGAGATGTCATATTTTTGACATTTCTGCGTAGCAGCTCTTGAGAAAACATTTCATTCGATCTCAAACACGACATATTTCTGACAAGTTTTTGCAAACAACAAAAGACAATCGAGTTATCATATTTATTACATTTGTGCGTGATGACTCTTGAGAAAACATTTCATACATGACATATTTCTGAGAACTTTATGA
This sequence comes from Harpalus rubripes, assembly GCA_963082715.1. NCBI lineage: Eukaryota > Metazoa > Arthropoda > Insecta > Coleoptera > Carabidae > Harpalus > Harpalus rubripes. Next base: position 37,719,381 of record OY720449.1, read on the forward strand.
AAAAAATTAGTTTTTGAGGTTTTTGAAGGAAACAGTTTTGGGACACTGGTTGAATAGGTTGTCTGTTTTTTTCATTACATATTACATACAAATGTTCTTCTTAAGTGAACTACCCTTAATTATAGGAATTTTGAAAATAGTATATTATGTTATTAGGAGTAGAAAGCGGTCTTTTTGTGTTGAACCCAGCTATTGCAGCCGAGGCGTTAGCCGAGGCTAGGCAAGCTGGGTAAAATACAAAAAGGGCGTTCTACTCCGAATGACATATACTATTTTTTCTTCAAGTGTTTCAAAGATTTTTTTGACATTTTTTTTGGAATTTTTTAATTAGGTATAGTGTTTGCAATTTCAGCCAATGCTGGCTGTGTACACTACAAACTGTCAAATAACAATTTTCAATATAATCTGTGTTGCTGTGACGACTGCCGCCGCCAGCGGTGAACTAAGACACAAACATTTTTTTACTAGTACAACAACATTTTTGTACTAGTAAGACAATGAATATCTTCTATAGTGTGTATACAATAGCATAATATAAATATTATATTACGCTTGAAGAAAAAAATATTTTTGTTCCGTAATCAGGATATTAAGAACTATATGCCCTTCTAATATGTACCTGAAGTTATGAGACATGCTGTATATCTGACAGCGTTTTAAAAATAACAAAGTACGATCGAGTTGTCAATTTTTTTGACATTTCTGCATGGCAGCTCTTGAGAAAACATTTCATTTGACATGAAACACGACATACTTCTGACTTTTTTACAAAAACAAAAGATGTAGCTCTATCTTAATTTTCAATTGACGGGAGGTATTATTGCTATATATTTTTTTCACATTTTGAGGAATAGAAAATATACTTGTGTACGGACTTCACATTAGTCTAGTTAGGAATATTTGTTTTTTACCTAGTTACTTATATGACATATTTGGCAACACCTTCCATGTACAGGTGTCTCATTTTCGATGTTTTTTTAAGGTATCTCGCGTAATATTAATGATAGAGTGAAACCGCTTGCACATTGCAGGGCCAACTTTTCGTGAAAAGTTTAATAGTCACCACAGGAATTTTCGATCTTCTTTTGTTTCTGAGCTACAGGCAAAAACTCGTTTGTCGCTCATTTTGAAAATATATCATATCTGATTTATTAGGATAGTTAGAGAAAAAATGTTTTTATAAAATTTTAACCGTTTTGCAAATAGAATGAAATGGCGTAATTAGATTTTTTGAAAACTTAATAATTCTCGAGATATAACACAATCTTATGATTTTTTAAATGGGAACCTATGTTGAAAATATTCTCGTTTTTTTTGCTTACTTTATAAGCTTTTCAATGATATATAACAAGTCTTTATTCTTTTGTTTTAAATATTAATAAAAGACGAATTATTAATTTATAGGGGTGAAAATAATGGAAATTATTAAGAAACAAATGAAAAAATCTATTCCAGATCATCATAGCCATATTCCTAATAGTATTTGTTTCAGTTTTACTAATTTTTTCAATTTATTCACTTCAAAAGCATATTTTAAACCATTTGGTTCGGATCGTGTTAACGCCAACCGTAATGTCGATAAATAGTAATTTAACTAACCCGAAAATAATTGGTTAAGAATAATTTTGAGAACAAAATTAATAGATATTGAATCAAAATAAACAAATGATGATTTGAAATAAATTTTTTCATTTGTTTCTTAATAATTTCCATTATTTTCACCCCTATAAATTAATAATTCGCACAAACTCATGATTTTTTAAATGGGAACCTATGTTAAAAATAGTCTCGTCTTTTTGCTTATTTTATAAGCTTTTCAATGATATATAACAAGTCTTTATTCTTTTGTTTTAAACATTAATAAAAGGCGAATTATTAATTTATAGGGGTGAAAATAATGGAAATTATTAAGAAACAAATGAAAAAATTTATTTCAAATCATCATTTGTTTATTTTGATTCAATATCTATTAATTTTGTTCTCAAAATTATTCTTAACCAATTATTTTCGGGTTAGTTAAATTACTATTTATCGACATTACGGTTGGCGTTAACACGATCCGAACCAAATGGTTTAAAATATGCTTTTGAAGTGAATAAATTGAAAAAATGAGTAAAACTGAAACAAATACTATTAGGAATATGCAAATGATGATCTGGAATAGATTTTTTCATTTGTTTCTTAATAATTTCCATTATTTTCACCCCTATAAATTAATAATTCGTCTTTTATTAATATTTAAAACAAAAGAATAAAGACTTGTTATATATCATTGAAAAGCTTATAAAGTAAGCAAAAAAACGACAATATTTTCAACATAGGTTCCCATTTAAAAAATCATAAGATTATGTTATATCTCGAGAATTATTAAGTTTTCAAAAAATCTAATTACGACATTTCATTCTATCTGAAAAACGGTAAAAATTTTATAAAAACATTTTTTCTCTAACTATCATAATAAATAAGATATGAGATATTTTCAAAATGAGCGAAAAACGAGTTTTTGCCTGTAGCTCAGACACAAAAGAAGATCAAAAATTCCTTTGGTGACTATTAAACTTTTCACGAAAAGTTGACCCTGCAATGTGCAAACGGTTTCACTCTATCATTAATATTACGCGAGATACCTTAAAAAAACATCGAAAATGAGACACCCTATACATATGAAACGTCAAAATTTATAATTTTTAATTAAAATGTTTTAGGCCTTTTTTACCTGTGCGGATATAATTGCCCATTCTCAAAATTTATAATTATGAAATAAACTTCTTTTAAATTTTCCTCATTTCATAAATATTTCCTTAATTAAAGGTTCAAAATGACATGACAAACATGGCGTTCTTCATCTTAAATTTTTAAAGAAGAACTGTGATCGTTACAGTGACCTATTGTTTCTGTCCCAATTTTCAATCTTTAATGATGTTTTACACAAAAACTATGCATCCTACAGAAATTTGATCCATTAGAAGGGACCTGAAGCCAATCATTTCCTACAATTTGGTACAAATTTCACGAAAATCGGTCGCTCCGTTTAAGCTGTAGCCTTGTCTCAAGTTTGGCGATCGGCTTTTTGATTAAAGAATATAACTATAGTGAATCTACTCTTTTAAGGCCTGTGTCCACGATGCTAAAATAGAAAAGTGTGACTTCGGTGAAAGAACTAATGAAACATTCTAGAACATTGGAGACGGATTTGCAAGACAGTTCTAAAATAGCAGAGGAAAATTCCAGTGCACTGGAAAAGGAAGTACTGGATCATTCAATTATAGAGCAAATATTGGAGAGGAATTGGAGAAGACTTTTAGAAGAACTGAGGATAGTCTTCGGGTGTTTGGGGCCGACGTAGTTCGTATGGTTCATCTCGCACATCCTGCGGCTCCTGACAGCGAGTTGGAGTGCCTAGGCTCGGCAGCACTTAAATACATAGTTCGAGACAGTAAAACTTATCAATCAGCCAAAAACGATTGATGACGTAATATCATACGTATTCAATCATAAAGCTGCCAAACAAGCTGAACGTAACCCATTGCGAGTTCGAAATAATTATGCTGAGAGAAATAAGAACACCGAAGCTACAGAAGAGAAAGTGCGTCGAACTGCAGGCACCGTCTTTATTAGAAGAAAGAAACTCCGTTACAAAAAAAGACGAAAGACGAAAAGGAAGAGAACGCGAGAGAGAACGAGAACGTATTCAGTAAGAGACTAAAGTAGAAATTTAAGACGAAGATTATGATGAGAGTATGCACAGTGAAGATAAACTGGAAATCAAGAAGAACCCAGAAGAAGAAAAGAGAAGCCAACCGGAAATGAATAGTCTCAGAAAATTGGTGCAATCACAATCAAAGTAATTTCAAAACTAAGTCAGAAGACAGCGAGGAAGACGCATGTAGACAGCTCGAGTGAAAAAATTAAAACTCGGATCACATGACGACGATGATATTATCTCTTATTACGAAGAAGAAAGCCAAGAAGAAGGAGGAAGAGAAACAGGACGCGTGGAAACGGTAGAAGGAAGAATGCGCTTGTCTCAAGACATAAAAAAAGTCGCTGGTTTATAGTGCATGACAGTGAAAAAGAGATCCCCACCATCACTGATCTGAAGAAGGGTACCTTCAATTACATGCACACGTTCTTCAGGGAAGTCGCAGAAAAGAATAGGAACAAGACCAAGAAAGAGAATTTTGATTTGAAGATGAAGAATAAAGAGTTACGAAAAGAGTATAGGCTCTATACCACCGATGGATTAAAGAGAATATTGGTATCTTGAAGTATCTCCTGATCACAAGTGATAAGATATCCGCCACGATCCCACCGTCACTTGGCTCGCTTCCTGGACTGAAACATCCGGAGCCAAGTCGAACATTTGATTCTGAACACCTACAGCAAGCTGAAAGGCGAAATAGTTTGGCAGCGTTGTGGGGAGGGGTCTCGTCGTATTTCGTTGTTGAGCTGGCGCTCAGGGTTTATAATGAAAAGAGAAAACCAGGCGGATACTGTGCGTTATTGCTCGTTGGCAGCGGAGCATTTAGAGGTACAGGAGGATGAGAAGTTTTGTCATCAAATAGTAAATAGTAAATAGTAAATAGTAAATAGTAAATAGTAAATAGTAAATAGTAAATAGTAAATAGTAAATAGTAAATAGTAAATAGTAAATAGTAAATAGTAAATAGTAAATAGTAAATAGTAAATAGTAAATAGTAAATAGTAAATAGTAAATAGTAAATAGTAAATAGTAAATAGTAAATAGTAAATAGTAAATAGTAAATAGTAAATAGTAAATAGTAAATAGTAAATAGTAAATAGTAAATAGTAAATAGTAAATAGTAAATAGTAAATAGTAAATAGTAAATAGTAAATAGTAAATAGTAAATAGTAAATAGTAAATAGTAAATAGTAAATAGTAAATAGTAAATAGTAAATAGTAAATAGTAAATAGTAAATAGTAAATAGTAAATAGTAAATAGTAAATAGTAAATAGTAAATAGTAAATAGTAAATAGTAAATAGTAAATAGTAAATAGTAAATAGTAAATAGTAAATAGTAAATAGTAAATAGTAAATAGTAAATAGTAACACATATTATCAATATGTCCTTTGTCTCTGGAAAGTTTCCCGAAATTCTTAAATGTAATAAAGTAATTCCAGTATACAAAAAAGGGAATAAAATGAACTTAAATAATTACAGGCCTGTTGCTCTTACCTCTGTTTTTTCCAAAATATTTGAATACTGTTTTCTGCGCAGACTTGAACCTTTCCTAAATACAAATTGTATCATAAATGATAACCAGTTTGGTTTTAGGGCTAATAGTTCAACCAACAAAGCATTACATTGCCTATATAATTCAATAATCCAGTGTTTAGATGGGGGAAAATGTCCAGTGGGTATTTTCTGCGATCTTAGCAAAGCATTCGACTGCGTTGATCACAGGTTGTTATTTGCTAAGCTTGAACACTTGGGCGTAAGAGGGGTTGCACTCGAATGGGTTTCCAACTTTCTGAACAAAAGACAACAATATGTAACACTCTCTTATTCTGATTCTTCTTTACAGAATCGTACTGCACGCTCTAACTCAATAATAATTGACGTGGGCTTGCCTCAAGGAACAGTACTAGCACCAGTACTTTTCATAATCTTCATTAACGATATAACATCGGTATTAACAAGAGATTGTGTACCTGTTCTGTATGCTGATGATACCTCATTGATTATATCCGGTAAAGATAAAAATGATCTAATTAACAATTGTAACAACAATGTCGAATCAGTATGTGAGTGGTTTCATGAAAATAAACTCTATCTTAACGACGATAAAACAAAAATTATAACTTTTCGCCCACATCAAAATACAAATTTTGACAATATTAATTTAATATTTGGTGATAGTACAAAAACCAATGTAACCTCCACTAAAGTACTCGGTTTAACTATAAATGGAAATTTTAACTGGAAACCACATTGTGAAGAAATTATTAGTAAACTAAGTACTATTTTTTATCAAATTCGATATCTCAAACAGTACCTGCATATACATCAACTACTGTTATTCTATCATGCTCATGTGGAATCCAAGTTACGATACGGAATCTGTTTTTGGGGAAATTCACCCGCGAGTCATAGTGTGTTTGTTCTTCAGAAGAGAATTCTTCGCTGTTTGGCTGGAATCAAAAATATTGCATCATGCAGAAGTATTTTTCAGAAATTTAATATTTTAACTGTAATCGATATCTTTATTTTTGAAACATGTCTTTTCATACACATAAACAAAAATTCTTTCTCTTTAGTTGCAGATAAACATAATTATCATACAAGGCACAAAGACCAATTTTATATTCCCAGCTCGAAATTAAATATAATTAAAACTTGCCCTCAAAGACTTGGTTTGGAAGTTTACAATAAGCTACCGGTTTCTATCAAATCTGCAAGGAATGTTCATATTTTTAAAAAAGATTTAAAATTGTTTCTAACTAACAAAAATTTTTATAAACTATCTGAGTTTCTTAACATGTAACTTTTCTGTGTTCTTTTATATCGACTTTTTCCATACACTATGTACTGTGTCCAAGGAAATAAAATAAAAAATAAAATAAATAAATAAATAAATAGTAAATAGTAAATAGTAAATAGTAAATAGTAAATAGTAAATAGTAAATAGTAAATAGTAAATAGTAAATAGTAAATAGTAAATAGTAAATAGTAAATAGTAAATAGTAAATAGTAAATAGTAAATAGTAAATAGTAAATAGTAAATAGTAAATAGTAAATAGTAAATAGTAAATAGTAAATAGTAAATAGTAAATAGTAAATAGTAAATAGTAAATAGTAAATAGTAAATAGTAAATAGTAAATAGTAAATAGTAAATAGTAAATAGTAAATAGTAAATAGTAAATAGTAAATAGTAAATAGTAAATAGTAAATAGTAAATAGTAAATAGTAAATAGTAAATAGTAAATAGTAAATAGTAAATAGTAAATAGTAAATAGTAAATAGTAAATAGTAAATAGTAAATAGTAAATAGTAAATAGTAAATAGTAAATAGTAAATAGTAAATAGTAAATAGTAAATAGTAAATAGTAAATAGTAAATAGTAAATAGTAAATAGTAAATAGTAAATAGTAAATAGTAAATAGTAAATAGTAAATAGTAAATAGTAAATAGTAAATAGTAAATAGTAAATAGTAAATAGTAAATAGTAAATAGTAAATAGTAAATAGTAAATAGTAAATAGTAAATAGTAAATAGTAAATAGTAAATAGTAAATAGTAAATAGTAAATAGTAAATAGTAAATAGTAAATAGTAAATAGTAAATAGTAAATAGTAAATAGTAAATAGTAAATAGTAAATAGTAAATAGTAAATAGTAAATAGTAAATAGTAAATAGTAAATAGTAAATAGTAAATAGTAAATAGTAAATAGTAAATAGTAAATAGTAAATAGTAAATAGTAAATAGTAAATAGTAAATAGTAAATAGTAAATAGTAAATAGTAAATAGTAAATAGTAAATAGTAAATAGTAAATAGTAAATAGTAAATAGTAAATAGTAAATAGTAAATAGTAAATAGTAAATAGTAAATAGTAAATAGTAAATAGTAAATAGTAAATAGTAAATAGTAAATAGTAAATAGTAAATAGTAAATAGTAAATAGTAAATAGTAAATAGTAAATAGTAAATAGTAAATAGTAAATAGTAAATAGTAAATAGTAAATAGTAAATAGTAAATAGTAAATAGTAAATAGTAAATAGTAAATAGTAAATAGTAAATAGTAAATAGTAAATAGTAAATAGTAAATAGTAAATAGTAAATAGTAAATAGTAAATAGTAAATAGTAAATAGTAAATAGTAAATAGTAAATAGTAAATAGTAAATAGTAAATAGTAAATAGTAAATAGTAAATAGTAAATAGTAAATAGTAAATAGTAAATAGTAAATAGTAAATAGTAAATAGTAAATAGTAAATAGTAAATAGTAAATAGTAAATAGTAAATAGTAAATAGTAAATAGTAAATAGTAAATAGTAAATAGTAAATAGTAAATAGTAAATAGTAAATAGTAAATAGTAAATAGTAAATAGTAAATAGTAAATAGTAAATAGTAAATAGTAAATAGTAAATAGTAAATAGTAAATAGTAAATAGTAAATAGTAAATAGTAAATAGTAAATAGTAAATAGTAAATAGTAAATAGTAAATAGTAAATAGTAAATAGTAAATAGTAAATAGTAAATAGTAAATAGTAAATAGTAAATAGTAAATAGTAAATAGTAAATAGTAAATAGTAAATAGTAAATAGTAAATAGTAAATAGTAAATAGTAAATAGTAAATAGTAAATAGTAAATAGTAAATAGTAAATAGTAAATAGTAAATAGTAAATAGTAAATAGTAAATAGTAAATAGTAAATAGTAAATAGTAAATAGTAAATAGTAAATAGTAAATAGTAAATAGTAAATAGTAAATAGTAAATAGTAAATAGTAAATAGTAAATAGTAAATAGTAAATAGTAAATAGTAAATAGTAAATAGTAAATAGTAAATAGTAAATAGTAAATAGTAAATAGTAAATAGTAAATAGTAAATAGTAAATAGTAAATAGTAAATAGTAAATAGTAAATAGTAAATAGTAAATAGTAAATAGTAAATAGTAAATAGTAAATAGTAAATAGTAAATAGTAAATAGTAAATAGTAAATAGTAAATAGTAAATAGTAAATAGTAAATAGTAAATAGTAAATAGTAAATAGTAAATAGTAAATAGTAAATAGTAAATAGTAAATAGTAAATAGTAAATAGTAAATAGTAAATAGTAAATAGTAAATAGTAAATAGTAAATAGTAAATAGTAAATAGTAAATAGTAAATAGTAAATAGTAAATAGTAAATAGTAAATAGTAAATAGTAAATAGTAAATAGTAAATAGTAAATAGTAAATAGTAAATAGTAAATAGTAAATAGTAAATAGTAAATAGTAAATAGTAAATAGTAAATAGTAAATAGTAAATAGTAAATAGTAAATAGTAAATAGTAAATAGTAAATAGTAAATAGTAAATAGTAAATAGTAAATAGTAAATAGTAAATAGTAAATAGTAAATAGTAAATAGTAAATAGTAAATAGTAAATAGTAAATAGTAAATAGTAAATAGTAAATAGTAAATAGTAAATAATAAATAGTAAATAGTAAATAGTAAATAGTAAATAGTAAGTAGTAAGTAGTAAGTAGTAAATAGTAAATAGTAAATAATAAATCTATTTTAATTAAATTTTAAAGAAGGTATAATTACTTTTTTATTTATTTTTATTAAATAAAATTTATTTGTTATTTCAAAATAAATTATTTATTATTATTAAGTAATATTTAATATAAATCAATTTTAATTAGTTTTATAGTAAAGCCAGATTTACATAGCATAAGACTTGACGAGCTTGGCTCAGCACTCGCCAAAACTCGAGCCTTGGGGGTGGATGGCTTACAATCGCTCGGCTCTGTTTGAGCCTTTCCTCTACTTTCGTTAAATATGCTAATAATGCTCGGGCAGCTATTCGCTGTGGGATTCTGGCTAAAAGGCTTGTTTTCACGAATATATGTTTTATTTGAAGTAAATAAAATATATTAAGCATTTAAAAAGTTATTTAAATATTAAAATATTTTCGATGTATTGTAAAATATCATAATACGCCAACACAAATATTCATTATTTCTTGACCAGAAAGTAAACACTAATTTTAGTAATGCAAAAATATTAGGGTCAAAGGTAGCGGAACCGCTGCCACCACTATCCGTATTTTAAAAGTTCTCGTATAGAAGGACACGTGCATAAAGGCATAAACATATCAATCAATCTAATTTGGGTAGCGTCACTAAGATATTCAATTAATACTCACGAGTTATACTACAGGTCCTTAAGACACTCGCTGGAAATGTGTATGGAGCTGTTGGGTATTCCACGTATTAATAAAATTATGACAACGAATGTTACACCACAAATTTTCAATTACGATTTTATCAGTAAGTAAAAAAAGATAGTTTCCGAGATATATAGTTTTTTGCTACTTTTATCGAAAAAGAAATATCCACCAGATCAAAACAATTCAAATACCGCCATAATAATTTAGTTTCTATATTTTTCAAAATTTCTTATTAAACTACGTATTTTTTATAATAATTTTGAGGTCCGATTTTTCTTAAATCTTATTTGACCTTCCTTCGTATATTCCCGCCTAAACTCACTTATCGGGCGCCACCAGTCTTTGATAAGTTTCTGGTTTTTTCTTTTTGTTTGCAGCCATCATCAGAAAAAATTTAATAATTTTTGTTTTAAAATATAAAACTACGTATATTTCGTACAAAATTTATAATTTTATTATATATGACAATGTCTAAACTGAAGTCAAAGTCAAAATTCGCATATTATGTTTGTTTTTGAAATTTTACTTCCAAATCTCAAATTAATATAAGTATTACACTAAAATTGTCAAAAATCGTTGTACAACAATTTTTAACACATTTTAGTGTCCTGGGGATGGTTTTAAACAAACCGAAAACTTTACTATATTAAAAAAAGTGTCAAAATTATTTCTGTCCAAAATTACATTCGACTGTTTAATCCCGCTTCAAAAATTGTTTTATTAACTACTCGAACGAGTCGCGATTATTCTGCTCACCTACTTCCAGGAATGGGCTTCTTCCAATATCTCCACCGAAAGTACGGCTTGCATGCCATGAGATATTATAAAGAATGGGCATCACTAAACATCAAAGTTTTATCAGCAACAAATAGGTGACTTTTCCTCGTCAAATGCCGGCAACATGGAGTTCTACCTAAATATATCACCAACAACATAGACCAACGCCCGATGAGGATACACCACGACATCAGAAACCGAGACAAAATGGACAAAGCGTATGACAGGTTAAAAAACAAATATTAAATTTAGAAATTAATACTACTTGTAAATATTTAGTTACTCTGAAAGAACAACAGAAAAATTTAGAAACCAAAATTATTAACATAACCCCACAACATATATTTAACAAGTTTAAACAGAAACAAAATGTAGTTTATAACAAACACTTTTTCAAAGTTAAAGCCAGTAATACTAAAAAACTAAATTCTTTAAAGACAATTGTCCATAATAGTTTGATTACACAAGAAAAATGGTTATAAAATCTTAGTAATACTGAAATCCCACCAGACAAACTTGCTTAAAATTAGGTCCCAAATTTTGTGTAAAGCTAAATTTTAGTGATATAAATTTACTAAAACTCCTTAGTGACATTAAATATATTATCAGACTTTAATAATGACAGGAAGGACATATGTAGGGCTCGAATTACCAACATTATTACTAATTTTGTTCAATCACACCAAATCAATACTGACATCACGAATAAATTGTATTATAGAACAAAAAGTTTCTTAAAACAAAATCCAAATTTAGTTGTTGTACAATCAGATAAAGGAAACGTCACATGTGTTATGGAAAAAGAAATATACCAGGAATTGTCACTCAATATACTACAGGACACAAATTCGTACATGTTACCTACTGAACAGGGACCCAACATTAACTATCCGAACAAAAGCGAATAAAATAGTGAGCAACTGGAAAGCTAAACAGAAAATAACACCAGAAGAAACTAAAACATTAACAATTTATAACTCGATTGCTCCGGAATTCTACGGTCTGCCCAAAATTTATAAAGTTTAAATATACGACCAACATTCGCCTCCATTGATGCACTAAACAGTAAAATTGCCAAATTTCTTACAAATATACTAACTACAGCTTATAATAAAGAAAACCCGTACTATATAAAGGATTCGTTTGAATTCGCAGAATTTATAAACCAGCATAAATTATCAGAAAATCACATATTAATCAGTCTTCAGTAGGTAGCATAAGTTATAAAACAGCTTTACGAAGCATAGAAGCTAAATGGGATGATATTAGCCCGCACACCACTTTAAATTTTCAAGAATTCGCAGACCTACTTAAATTCGTTTTCGACACGTGTTACATTGCTTACAATAACAATTTCTGTAAACAACTTTTAGGCAGTCCTATGGGAGCAATCATTAGTCCCATAATTGCACAATACACAATGGACTACTTAATTGAACAATGTACGGCGAAACTTAATTTTCAAATTAATTTCCTCAAAAAATTCGTAGATGACATAATTTGTGCAATTCCGGCTGATAAACAAGAAACTATTTTACAAAATTTTAATAGTTTCAACCAACAAATTCAATTTACGGTGGAATGCGAAGAAAACAGAAAATTACCGTTCCTAGACATGGTTGTCATAAGAGAATCTGATTGGACTTTAACAACAGACTTGTATAAAAAATCCATATCATCAGGAAGATACATCCATTTCAAATCTGAACAATCAAAACATCTGAAAATAAATGTTATTATTGCACTTAAATCTCGGATCCTAAAATTATCCCATGAAACATTCCATGAGGGTAATTTACTAAAACTGAGAAAATGGTTATCCGAAAAAACTCCTCAACAGTCTACTCTTCAACAACCAAACTCGACGTGACACACCCACAGAAAACAACAATGACAACAACAACTGTAGAATAAAATATGCATCGCTTCCATATATTCCTCAAGTAACAAAACAACTTGTTAAAGTTATTCCATATGATTCTGTTAAAATCAGCCAGAGAAATTGTACTACAATTAAAAAGCTATTTTCCAAATTCAAAGACCCTGTACCATCTTTAAAACAATCACATGTGGTATATAGTATTCCTTGTATGGATTGTGATCTAGAATACATCGGACAAACATCCCGATTACTAAAAGACAGGATATCTTCGCATAATAGCGATACAAAACATAAACCGAAGGTAACAGCACTAACGGAACATCTAATACAGAACAAACACTTTGCTGCTTATGATGAAATCAACATTCTAGACAAAGAACACAATTCAACAAAGCCAAATTTCCTGGAAATGGTGTATATTTGCAAAAATGAAAGTAGTATGAACAAACGAAATGATGTGGGTAACTTGAGTCATATATATAGTTTTTTGCTACTATTATCGAAAAAGAAATATCCACCAGATCAAAACAATTCATTCCTCATTGGCGCTTTAAGATCTAAAGTCAATTCATAATGGCCCTAAAATTTTATTTTGATTTAAAAGGGACAGGAGATTTTGCCGACCAATTAATTGGTCCATTTAAACCAATCCAAGAATATTTGTTGTAATCAGTGAGATTCAGATTTTCCAAAATATACTTTATGATTTTTATATATATATATATATATATATATATATATATATATATATATATATATATATATAAAAGGCTGAAGATGGGAGAAATCGTTCCCCGAAACGTCCAAGAATAAACATTCCAACCCTGAGGAATATCCATTATTCATTCTACAAAAATTATACAAACTTTAATAATACTGAGTGATCGATCTATAATATTTTTCAAGAACGATTCACAAAGAATAATACAAAATCATATACAATATTACGCACATAAGTAAACACACGGTTATACAAAATCACACCACGATCACAGAGCCCACAATATAATAATTGGTTATTTCACACAGAAGTACTCAGTCATAGACATCATGAACAACAAGAATCAAATTAAACAACAAGGAGTCATCATCAACCAGTGACTCTCAAACCCTTATTTTCCGGCTCATCTTATACAGAAAACTCGAGATAGCTTCTAATTTCGTATAAAAACTATTAGTGTTCACTGCGACTCTAACCTTGAGACTTTTTGTAAAATCGGCTTGGAAACATAACTTTACTAATTGTCACATAAGTATTTCAACCTACGAAAAAACTCGAAACTGCAATTTTAACCTCGATTTTAACGGAAAAATTCCAAAGTAACAAATAAGTATCTATGTAAGAGTTGCTAGGCTGGACCATTACAGTATTATTAAAACTGTAAAAGTAATTGAATTTACAAACAAAATTAAAATAACGCGACTGCTGTATTTTATCTAAAGCTTAGTTGCATCAAAAAAGTTAAAATTTTAAATGAACATTAAAAAGTCAGCTATGCATAATAATTATTCATTTTACTCGTACATTTCATATCGACGCAATATTGTCAATTTAAAGATCTATTGAACTTTAAGTTACGTTGGTGTAACTAGGTTTATATGAATATATACCTAGTAAAGTTGGGATATCACCCAATGCAAATCACAAAAAAAATTGTTTTTTACAGACTATAGTTTACGTCTTTAGGCAGGTAATTCGCATTAAATTATCCAACATCAATTTATAATTCAATAAAGTCACATCAAATGTGTAGGTTATTTAAATATATTGCTGTCTCAATATAATCTTGACATCTACGACTTTCATTTCCTAAGATCTTCGTCCATTAACAAAAGAAAGCCTGACTTTGTTTATCTCAACAGATTCCTAATAAAATAATCTCAACAAACTAAATTGAAAATAGAACCTAAAAAATATACGTATATCGTTAAAAATTCCATATTACTCAAAAAATAAAAAGAGATACTAAATGGAGATACGTTTCTGAAATGTGACAACTAACTACAACAGTATAGCATAATACACAAGGGCATAAAAGTCTAATATTCCAAAATACATTTTACAAGACAATAACGGTATTAGTGTAACAGCATAGGTTTCTATGCCAAAATGAAGGGAACTAAAACGAATAGTGGCGGCTGAAAAAGAAAAAATATGTAGAATATGGAGCAAATAAAACAAAAGAGAAAAAGTAGAAAATAAGGAAAGAATAAGAGAATTCTAGTGTAAACTACATAAAAAAATGGATGGATAGAAATAGCAAAAAGAGAATTAGTTTATTATAAATATTCATATTACAGTGAATATGTTTATAGTCCTATAAATATTCAAAGCTATTTTATTTTGTATGAATAAATGGATAGAGAATAATTGAAATACTTTGAAGGGAAAAATATAGATTTTAATTACCGAGTGTGCAACGCTGGTGTTATTACCATGAAGCTTTTAAATATGGAAAATAAATCTAAATATAGGCGTCGCGTAATAAAGGCCTGGGTGGCTTTTTTGAGCAGGGACGGACCATAAACTTTGGGAGCCCTGGGCTAATACTGTTTGGGGCCCAGGCTATTACTGTTTGGGGGGGGGGCTAACTAATTAACCATCTAACCGCCAGTATGTCAAAAAAAACTTTGTTTTTTACTTCCTTGTACGAAGTAAAGGAAGTATTGTAATCGCGAAAAATTTCGGTTTTGAGATTTCAACGGAAATATCCATTTTGACCATCCCTGAATCCATTCTGACTAATTTCGTCGTGACGTCTGTACGTACGTACGTACGTACGTACGTACGTACGTGCGTATGTATCTCGCATAACTCAAAAACGGTAAGCCGCAGAAAGTTGAAATTTTGTATTTAGGACTTCTATAACATCTAGTTGTGCACCTCCCTTTTTGGTCATTACATAATTTCGAGAAATGGTACTTTATTTGAAGCCTATAATAGATTTTAATGAAGAACTATATTAAAATATAATCCAAAACTTTAAAATTTGGTAAATAAGACTTTTATATCAATTAGAATAACATAGCAGATTTTGGTTAAAACAGGCTAACCGGAAGTGATATATTACCTGAAGTTGTTAACAGTTTTTCTTGAATAAAATGGTTTCATTTTGATTTTAGAAATAAATGCTTCTAATAAGAGTTTTAGAGAATTAAATTCTGCGTCTAGCACATCAAGTATTATTAAATTAGCCCTTTTTATAAGCGAGATATGTAAATTTAAAACTTATATACTTTTTGGTTTTTGTAATGAAGCTTGCTATGGATTAGGACAAAAAATAACAAAAAAATAGATGTTAATGTCAAATTACGTCAAACACGTGCAATTTTATAATTGGGTCTATAATTCATCTTCATATTGGTCTTGCGTACAAGGAAATCGTGTGGTGTCCACATCAGATTTTTTTAACGCAGCATGGTGTTTTGGGGTAGGTATCTATTGTAACAATTATGAATATTAAAGGTTACATTGATATTTTAAAAGCAACTTTAAAGCTATATGCTGAAAAAGGCTTAGTAGACACTATTAATTTCATACATAAGGACGATCCGATAAATAATTTGCGACTTGTAAGAAAAAACAAACAATAACGCTTATTCTTCAAAATAATTACATTGGTCATCGATGCAGGATGCAAATATCGTGTGTTGCATTGTCGGACTGTTGCACGAGTTATACCAATTACCAGCAGCGAGGGGCCCTTTGTATCTGCGGTGCTCTGGGCTGCAGCCCATAAAACCCATGCTTAAATTCGCCCCTGTTTATGAGCTATCGGAGAAGGAAAATATAGCAGGAATCTTAAAGTAGAATGCGCGGTTAAAAGGCCCTGTAAAGGCAGCGGAGCTCCGTTGTACTGGTTTTCAAAACTCGTGTAAGTAAATTGTTATTTAAAATTTAATATGTAATTTATGTGGATTTGGGGGATGATAAATCTCACGACTCATTTCCATCTGGCAATTTATCAATTTCCAATAGATTCACACAAGTTAGGAAATACGGGGAAGCCATAATACAAAATCTGATCTGGGCGTAAACGGGCGACGGTAATTCTGGTAACTGTGTCGTTGCCTGCAAAATATAGCGGCGGTTGCATGAACAGGTCTTTAGGATTTATGTTCCTTCAGGTTCGCATTAACGGGTGCGTGTGTGATCGTATAATTTCCGCAAGGACAAACAGGCGAGCCTGAGCTGGCGGGAGGAAGCGCGCAGGGCACTCGTTTCTTCCGCACTTTATCAGGATGTGTTAAATTTATGTGACAGTCGATAGGTCCGGAACATTTGTTCATTTCATTAATGTATTTTATGTAGGAGGTTTGTGTTCGGCAAGACGTATCGCTATATTTATCGGCCGGCGACTGTCAATATTTCCCTTCACGAAACACGGCCGGCCTTGATCGTAATTTAGATGGCGCACGTTGCCTCGCTGACGGCTCAGCCTCGAGGAAACACACCGCAGACATGGGCCAGGCTACGACTCCCATTCCCAACGCGTCTATTGTGTTCTCTCTGTAAATTATGAGCGAACCTGCGTTTTTATCCACACCATACTATTCGCATGCTTCTCAACAATTATTTTATTTCGTTGTGGGGCGTCATGCGTACGCACATGTTTGCTTTATGTTGGCTTTGTCGATACTCCAAATCCGCGTGTTTCGCTCGTTGTGCTCGTTAGTCCCGCCTAAATTAATGAAAGTTGTTCGGCGATAATGAATTCATGAATTCAAGAAAAAATTCTGAATAAAGAACAACAAGGAACCTTATTCTTTGTAAGGTACTCTGCTAAAATAGATAAGAGTAAAAGTGAATTAATGGAATGAATTTAAAATTAAATAATATTTTCGTAATTAATATTCTGCCATTGTGTTTTCCAGTATCCCTTTCGATTCAATTATAATTAATTAAATTTTATTAATTTTAATTTGGGTATCAGATGGAAAATCAATTTTAATTAGCATAGATAATTCTGTAATATGAGACTCTCATTGAATTGTAAGTAAAGAAAAGCTCTTTTGAAATCCATCGTAAAGTCTGAAATTTGAAATTCCTGCACAGCACATCGCTTGTATTACATTGGCTGGGAGCTGTACGAGTATTTCGTATTCACAATTCCCAAGTCAGGCTTAATAGTGAAAGACTTGATTACTTCAGGAGAAATAATTGTCCTCGAGAGTACAACGTCTAGATATTCGTAAGGGATCATACCGGAATGTTAAAGTGAGTAGAGTTGGTCCCGTCCCGACTCCGTTAATAACCACATCAAGTCGGGCGTTCTGGTGAGGTGTAAATTACGACGCATAATTAATCTAGGTTTTAGTAATGGCAATTTATATTAGCCGCCGTCTAAACACGCATGAGAAACAATACGCCAAGCCGCGAGGCTGGAGCAAGAGCTGGAGAGCGTGAGCGCTCGCCGTCAAGATAGACGCGTCTCATCAATCCATTTCAAAATCTGGGTTACGTTACACGGCGGAAACGTCACGGGGCCATTAATGAATAACGTCTCCCCCCCATACAAAATCTCAACATTCTGATTTAATATCATACCGGCATTTCATTTCCGTACATTAATTTATTTAATATTCCGCATATTTGTTTCGAATTTAATTGATGCAGATAACCACAGAAGGTTGGCCTACAATTATTTCAAAGATTGACTTCAAAAATTTTGTTTCCAAAAGTAAGTTTACGAATACTAACATGAAACATAACAAAATATGTAGGTTATCACTCAGTATACCATCAAAATTTTTAATTTATGTATATATTCAAAAAAATTCTCCATAGAAAAAATGTTTTCCCTGGCAATTAAAATTAATAAAATTCCATGAGAATTACAAGACTTTATTCTTATTTAAAAATTCATGATTTAGGCATATTTGAGTATAGGTAAATGATTTGCATTTAATTTTACACCTTTTCTGTAAATATCTGTCTGTTTCATCAACAAATAAATGTTTTATTGTGTTTAAAAAACCTTCGTTACAGTTCTCGTTCTCGAGCTATTGTGCAATCTGACTTTACCATAATTTCCTGAATTTCGTTGACCGTAGGCTACCCCTCATCTACATTGCAACACAGTGACTATGAATATTTGAAGAAAATTAAGTTGCAGATGCGTAAGTATCGTGCTCGGTTGGTGTTTGTTTATGTTTTACATTATGTGATAACAATTTTGTTATAAATGTTAATTGGAATAATGTGTAAAATATTCTTGATGAGTCTGTCAAATTCAAGGCAGTAATATCAATTAATATTACTAAATAAAACCCTATAAGGAAAAATATTAAGTGTTACGTATGTATATAAATAAATTATTTTAATTTTATTTTCAAAATAAAAATTATTACTTACCTAAATAAAATTATTTTTTTATCATTATTCAGTGTTCATCGTACATCACGTTACGACCCAATACCCGGCCGGAAGTTTGTCGGATAAACCAGATACCGGATAGCATAGTTCCTTATAAGCTTGGCGCAAGCGCGAATGCGCGCTGATTTATATTTACACTGAAAGAAATTATGCAGATGAATTTATTTTCCGTATACTAATAATCAGACCAATTTCTGTTTTAAAAAATATGCTGAAACGCATTTCTACAGCGCGGAGCTGTATGTACGAAGTATGGAACTGCGTAATACATAACTTGATATAATTTTTTTTTATTATAAAATGTAAAATGGTTTAATAAAATAAATAAATATAAATAAATACACAAAATGAATAATAACTTCGAATATTTTTGTTAATGCACTATGTAGGAATTTGGATATGCTAACAATTCGTAAAGGATAGTAACAACTAAAACAGAATAAAATAAGTAAGTTCTTAAAGAAGAAGCAATTAACTATGCGCCAATGTCAAAGTACAGAAACTAACTTCGGAAAAATTATAGAGTAAAATATTTAAATAAAATCATTTCGTGCTTTTATGAAACATAAAAATTATTTTATAATCTACTATAAACCACAGATTTTAATATCACGTACATAAATTTTTCTTACAGATAAAAATGACATAAACCAATCAACGACTAAATGGAGTTTTCAGTGAACATATACATGATTATCTTAAATTCAAACTTGATTCTTTTAAATTGTTTAATTATAGATTTAACACTTCATTATTGTTCGTAAAACATGTTATTTTAAAGGTAAATTGGAAACAAAGCAGTAATCTATTTCCCCATGTTAAATCTCCATGTTCGGTGTTTCGATGAACACTTTGTACATAGGCCAAACATTATACGCATCCTCGACCAGTTAAAAAGTATGCGCACAATTGCGCTCCCAACCAACAAGCAACACCGGAAATCACATTTCACCCGGAATATTATCTACGTACATGTATGAGGATTTCCTTTCATACTTTTTTCCTGGCCGTCCAAATTATTCCCAAATATATCAAGTGTTATTTCACTAAAAAATGGTCGAGGCGAAATCTTTCAACATGAAAAACTGCCGTAAATAAAAAAGTTTTGACCTGTTAGGGATAAAATATAAAAATGTGGTATCATAATAATTACACATATTACAAAGTTACATTATCTTTTTTACAATAATTTATCACATTTTTACTGTGCCTGGTCATATATGACTACTTTAGTTAATTTGTTTGATAGCTCGCTTGCACGAAAGCAAATATTAATGAATGTTTTTTATACTATAGGTAACAATACGTTTTTAAAAAACCTGCAAAAACTTTATATTATTTAGTAAACGAGCCGGTAAAGAAGCCACACGAAATGTAGTCAAGTACTGTATGTACAATTTAATAAGTACTAGCATAAATTTGTTATAACCACTCTCATGTTACTTATTCATTAGGGATTTTTTGACCATTAGGTGCATATATTTTATACCTAAAGACGCGCCTAAAGATGACAGAAGGTAAAAATATTATGCAAAAAATACGCATTTTATATAAAAAAATATATTTTTCCTACAACCGTGCATGAAAAGTACTTTTCGCGCACGCTTTACAGTGTGTAAAGTCACTTTTCAAGCACTAGTACTTGAAAAGTAAATAGGCGTTGCTAAGAAACATTGATATTCGGATACTTTACCTGTCAAGTAGATAATTAGGCAAAAAAGTAATAAAATTTGTTGAGATATATGAATATACACTGTAAATGAAACAATAGTATATTGTGTTATTAGGAGTAAAAGTGATACTTTGTGTGGCGAGCATGGAAGTTTGCACGACGAGCGAAGCGAGTCGGACAATTGCATGCGAGTCACACAAAGACACTTTTACTCCGAATGACACATTATATTTTTTTTTCAAACGCACATATTTAAATAAAATAATTTACAACTTGACATTAAAAACATTTTCTGTGAAGTAGGTACGTTTGCGGATTTCAATTGCTCTGTTGCTATGGATACTTTCGTATGTGTTCACTTTTTGTTATAAACATTCAAGTGAAAATTTTCACACTTTTACGTTTTGACGTTTGAAAAGAATTGTATAATTTTATATCCTCTTTGTGTGAAATTGAAAATGTTGCAATTTGAAAAATTAAAATGTACACCTCCTGAAGTTGTGGAATTAGAGAAGACTGCTATTGATAAATTGTTCCCATCTAAGTCCAGCAAGTTCTATGAAGCGGCGTATAAGAGATTTCTTCATTGATGTGATGAGAAAAACATTAAAAATTATTCTCGGCATACTTTTCGGAAATGGCGAATCAATGTAAAATGAAAAGCTGTATGTGGTCACAATATTTGATGATAAACATTAAACATGGGATAAATATTGGCAATTATTTAAAACTTCATGCTTATGTTCTTATTTGATGTTTCAGATGAGAAATATTTGGCGATATTCCCATACTTTTCTTCTTTATTTAAGAAATGTAATTCATTCATTTTGTTAATCTTGTGCCTAAATTTTACATTTCTATCTATATTTCAATTCATCTTCCTACAATATAATCCTTTTGTATCACTTTAATTCGAAGTATTCTTACCTTTATTACCGTCCCTGTTATTGTAATCTGTACGTCTACTGTACTTTATATTATTTGTTATTTCTTTAAAAGTATGTAAACTGTCTATATTTCATTTTATAGGTTATCAATTTAAATCGTATGTCAGTAACTTTATTCTTAGGTTATCTAGTGAGTTATAGTGACATTTAGGGCGATAATACAGATTTCTATTGTACAAGTTACTTCTTATTGGCTGATTCTATATAGTTTCTATGGATATTTATTTATTTTATTTCTACGCCGCCGGAGTAGAAATAGCTTATTTCTACGCCGGCGGCGTAGAAATGAAACTTCTACTTTGTGAATCAAGTCACAAAAGATGCCATTTTTATGACGTTTGAAAAAAAATGTAATTTTTTAACACATTGTGTACAATCTAATTTCTAACCTAACCTAAATTTTAATATTAATATTCAATGTACAATTTGTACAATTATAGAAGACTAATCCACGTCTGTTTGAGATTATTCTTTTAAGTGTTTAAGTTAAATTTTGTACCGTATTATGTGAAAGACACTAACAGTATTTGAAGATGCTGGATGCCTGTACACTCAGTATTATGAGAAAAATGTTGTAGGCAACACCTGTGTAAAATAGTGTTTTTTGTCTCGTGCTACAATTTTTAAAACATCGCACTCGGTCAAAAAAGTACTACTTTACACACTTGTTGCATAAATAACTATTATATACATAGACATACCCAGGAGGGTGGTTTTAGGGGTTAAACTCTCGTTCCCATTAAAAATATTTACTTTACCATTAATATCCCGACGAGGCGTGGCTTCATTTATTTATTTTAATAGAGAGTAGGTAATTGCTAAACCATTGTACCAATTTCACGCTGACGGCTGACCATGTAAGTTTTTGTACTGTAGGTAAATATAAAATGTCAATATACATATAAAAATTATATGAGATTTAGATATGTTTGTACATTTCAAGTATATTGTCTAATAAGATATATTACAAAATGAACAGGCTTTTTGTCACAAGTCTGTCCTTTTATAAAATAATATCAATAATATACGAGTAGGATGGTATATTTTCTTCAATTAGATAATTATGTAAAATGTATTATTGTAACCCATTAAATTGGATGTGCAAATAGACAATTATTCGGACATAGTTAAATAAAATTTAACTTTGTAATATGGCTAATCCGACACATGTATATTTTAAAATCCAATAATTTTTAGTTATATTGTAAAACAACAAAGTCATATCACAACATGCCGGCTGTTTACAAAATAAATAGTGTTTTGCATTATGCTGAATTTTAAAATATGGCTGAGGCGTATTATACAATTGTTCAATTACATTTTGACAAAATAATGAAAATATAACAACATACCGCACGTGATGGGATGAATGCTAAATCCATATATTTATCTGGTACATTGAAAACGTATAAAATTAGAGTATAGGGGCAATGACATAAACAATGTAAATCGTTAATGCACTGTTTGATGGTTAATCATACAAAAATTATTTAACATATATTATGCATCATATTGAAAACAAATAAAACGATTGGAAAATTAACTGTGAATTATGGTAATCGATAAACAGGATTTAAAGCGGGCGATTATCGCTTTTCGCTGATTCGAAGAGTGCTTGTGCAAGCACAAAAAGCCATGACAGCTGTCAAAATGGGAATATTAGATATTGCTGACAAATAAATCCACAACGAAATGTGTAATTATTTTTTTCATGGCCCTAAACCTGGCTTTTTATCGTTTCAATCTGATTTTGAGTACACAAGCGGTGAATAACGAAAAACTAATAACTGACTTTATCACATTGCTACAATAACGTGAAAATACCAGCGAGAAATGTGTACCCTACAGAGGATTATAAATATTATATTAAAAAGTATATTACTTCTATAATTTTCATGATTTTGTAGAAGCTAATTACAATTTGTGAATTACATTGAACAACAATATATTTGAACGTAGAATTTCATTATATTTTCCTTAATAAATCATGTTCTTATTTATAAAATTATAAATTAGAATTCTGGCTCGTAAACATTAACTAAATATTACCGCTAAATGTCTTATTGCTATATGAAGGCATTGTAATAAACTAATGTTTATAAATAATGTACATTACAGTTAACAAAATTGCAAGAAGCATATATATATATATATATATATATATATATATATATATATATATATATATATATATATATATATATATATATATATATATATATATAAACAGGTTATTGGTGTGTATGCAATTCTGCGAGTTCATTATTATTTGACAATTTGAATTATGCGCTATATATGTTTCTAAAAATACTCATTTCCAATAATTTTTTTAAAAAATCCTACTACCTTTTGAAATAGTTATTTGTGTACCTAGGACCAAAAAAAAATTTTTTTCGGTCGAGTCTGATTTTCAGCAGACGAGGGCGAAATAACATATTTTGGCAGTGATGCACACAAATTTTTTTAGTCGACCTTTATAAAATTTACAAATTTGTTAGACTTTTACCTCTCGCTAAGAGAGGTATTGAATTCATGCTATAATCGCATATCCAGATTTTAGTGAATAAGCACGTATTAAGGTCCCTAGAATCCGATTATAACATTTTTACGATGATGTCCTTGTGTATATATATATATATATATATATATATATATATATATATATATATATATATGTGTGTGTGTGTGTGTGGTGTGTGCGTGCGTGTGTACGTGTGTGTGAGAGAGTGTGTATGTGTGTGTGTGTGTGTGTGTGTGTGTGTGTGTGAGTGGGTGGATGTGTGTGTGGATGTTGGATTCACGATTTCTCAAATACTATAAGACTTAAGACATTTTAACTACGAATTCCTCAATCTAACAATAATGGGAAGAGTTGACTAAGTTTTGGTAACAATTGGACAACCGAAAGTAGTAGTTATAAAAAAAATCATCTAAATATTATTTATCGAAAATTGATGTAAATAATTACTTATATTAAAGTAACACTTCACGTACAATGTACAGGGTGTCTCATTTTCGATGTTTTTTTAAGGTATCTCGGGTAATATTAATGATAGAGCAAAACCGTTTGCACATTGCAGGGTCAACTTTTCCAGAAATGTTTAATAGTCACCACAGGAAATTTCGATCTTCTTTTGTTTCTGAGCTACAGGCAAAAACTCGTTTTTCGCTCATTTTGTAAATATGTCATATCTTATTTATTATGATAGATAGAGAAAAATTGTTTTTACAAAATTTTTACTGTTTTTTAAATAGAATAAAATGGCGTAATTTGATTTTTTGGAAACTTAATAATTCTCGAGATATAACACAAACTTATGATTTTTTTAAATGGGAAACTATGTTGAAAATAGTCTCGTTTTTTTGCTTATTTTATAAGCTTTTCAATGATATATAACAAGTCAACATTCTTTTGTTTTAAACTTGAATATGAATTAATTATTAATTTATTAGGTTGAAAAAATTTAAAATTATAGAAACAAATGAAAAAATCTATTACAGATCATCATTTGCATATTTCTAATATTATTCGTTTCAGTTTTACTCATTTTTTCAATTTATTTACTTCAAAAGCATATTATACCATGTTTTTCGGATTGTATCAAAGCCAACTGTAACGTCGATAACTATTAATTTAACTATCCCGAAAATAATAGGTTGAGAATAATTTTTGGAACAGAATTAATAGATATTGAATCAAAATAAACAAATGATGATTTGTAATAAATTTTTTCATTTGTTTCTTAATAATTTCCAATATTTTCATCTCAATAAATTAATAATTCGTCTTTTATTAATGCTTAAAACAAAAGAATGTAGTCTTGTTATATATCATTGAAAAGCTTATAAAATAAGCAAAAAGACGAGACTATTTTCAACATAGGTTTCCATTTAAAAAATCATAAGTTTGTATTATATCTCGAGAATTGTTAAGTTTTCAAAAAATCTAATTACGCCATTTTATTCTATTTAAAAAACGGTAAAATTTTTGTAAAAGCTTTTTTTCTCTAACTATTATAATAAATAAGTTATGAGATATTTTCGAAATGAGCGAAAAACAAGATTTTGCCTGTAGCTCAGAAACAATAGAAGATCGAAAATTCCTGTGCTGCCTATTAAACTTTTCTCAAAAAGTTGACTCTGCAATGTGCAAACAGTTTTGCTCTATCATTAATATTACCCGAGATACCTTAAAATAACAAAAAAAATCGCATTCAGTGTGATCGTATTTCAGTGCGAAAAGTATTATTTTCCCGCACTCAATACGGAAAAGCATTATTTGTTTTGTATTTAGTACAGAAAAGTAGATTATCATTTTTTATTGTAAAAATAGCTTTGTAAATATTAACATTAGGTAAAAATTTTATACTTATTCCAAAAGGTATTAGTAAAGATCTAATCTGAAATACGTAGGAAAAGTATATTTTTCTGTACAGGGCGTGTTTTTTAATCTCTGCTACTGAAAATTTTCTTCACTTATTGCCCAATTAGCTATTTGTATAATTTATAATACAGTATGAATATAAAAATTAGATAACTAATTTCATTGTATTCGATTAAAATATTAGTTCTTTATTAACAAAGGTTCGTTTTGCTAGACTGAATTTTAGATATAGTGATTACTTCCGCATTGATAGGGCCAAAGAAACTGATTGTATGATATCCTACAGTAATATTATTCCTCCATATATCTAACATTGAATTGTTTGGGAGTAAAGTTTTCTAGCGAGTGTAAAAGTTTAATTCACTCGCCATACTTGGGCATTAATTTTACATGAGCTTAAAAAACTTACTTTCCTTTACACGTTGAACATGCCATATTTTTGTGTAGTTAATGGAAAAAAAATAAACAATAATTTTAGAATATTTCTATAATATCAGAAAAAAACTGCATACTTATCTATAAAAATTCATATTGTTGACAGGTAACATAACATCGCAATAACGTGTAAATAAACAAATTAAAATTTAGTCAGTGCAATGTAGAAAAGTGATTATATGAAAAAATTGCCAAGTAGAAATGTGTAGTTAATTAAGAAATATAATCTCGAGAAAAGACGTTCTTTTCCATTTAATACTTCCTCGAAATATAATTTTTTTAGTAATGCCCAAATCACACTATATTGTCGTGTCAGACGTGTGCGATGGAAATGAAGAGGTTCGATGTTCAAAAAATCATAGCGAAAGTATAACCCGTGATCTTATTTCCATCGAACAAAGTCATACGTAACTGCTTGCTACTCATTTCACGATATTGGGATATGTTCACCGATATTATTGTGGATTGTTTCTTGGAGTTTGTGGTTGTGTTATAATTCATTTGTTTAATTATATTATGCTATACTCCGTTCGCTGAAATAAGAGGATGGGGAACTAATTCTTGAATAGAAACAAGTCATTCTATTGATTCAGCTCCATAATTATCCTCTTTTGGCCAATAGAATGACATTTCTCTATTCAAGAATTAGTGCTAGTTACTTTATTGTGTATAAATTTGGTGTTATTTGTATTTAATTTTTTTCTGTTTTTTATACTTTTATGTAGCTTGTATTGTCTTAATTTTTTTTAAAATTTGTGTTATATTAATTTTTACAATTACATTTATTGGTACTGAGTAGCTATTAAATTTTCCAAATTTTAAGGGAAAAGTAAAAAAAACAAGTAAATGTTGTTTGATGTTTTGTACTATTTTATTTAGAAAAAGAGAGTTACAGTTGTGATTAAAAGATTAATATAAATTCGTATTGTTTATTTGCCTCTGTGTATTGTTGAAACATGTCAACATATTTCTTGCACATATACGCACACGTATAACTAAATCATACAGATATGTGACATAGGCTTCAATGTTACCTTAATTATGCAATTTGAATAGTTTTACGAAATAAAGAAAAATACTGACTATTGACAACTACTTGAATTGAAGAACATCTCTTTGTCACATGATTTACATACATATAAAATTCCCTAATCGTACACTAAAGTATAGTTAATAATAATAGTTAATTCATGTACTAAAACCAGTAAGTACTTCCTACCGGTTGAGCATGATTTAGAGAACGAGACAAAGTCGAAATTTCCATTTACATCCGATACAGAATGTAGAAAAGCACTTATTGACCGCAATGCTCATTAAGTTTTTTGCATGATTGACGCACAAAATTTAAAAAACATAGCCGCCTCTGCCTCCTGATCTGTAAGTGATTCACATCACGTACCAATCAGTTATTTGTAACTAACCTACTGCCTTGGACACCCAATTAGGATTAAGTTGCACACAAATATTTCAAAGCTATATTGGATTACCCATATCATTAAAATGCAAATAACATTTTATAATTTCATAAATTTTTTATAATTAAATACTGTTTTAAATTTTCGGAGTTAATATTTATTTTCTTACATTTTCTGTTTACCTTTTCGTAAGTAAAAAATACCCCAGAAATTAAGTTATAATTCATAAGTAAAAGAAAAATAAATGAAACGCTGGAAAATGAGATAATCCGTTAAGGCAATATTTTTCTTTGGAGAATAATTTATACATAACTGTTTAATTCCTGAAATTTCTGGTCCAGAAGCGGAAGTAATTTTTGCGTGTATATTTAATATGTGCTGTGTTAACATACATTATGTTAACAAGTATTAATGAAGATAATCTAATTACGCTGTTTAATAATGTACACATAAAGCGAATTATTGCGTATTGTCATGCTTCGAAGCCGACTTGGCGACGATATTCTTTAGAATACATTGCAATTCCGACAAATACAAAATCAACAAAACAGAACACAATATATGTAATTTTCAAATCTAATATTAATCCATAATGTGGTTGAAATTACCAAAAATGAAGATTCCACTTTGATATCAACAAAGTTTACACTAATTGTCTAAAACTTACTGCAACTGAAATACAAAAATCTGGTGTGGCCAAGACAATACCTCCCGCCATTTGCAGCCCGAATCACAAAAAAGATTAAGCTAATCCTTGTTTTTGGATTAGAGAATTTTACTCTAATTTTGAGTTTATTTCTTAAAATATAGTCTAATCTAATTCAAGTAACAAAATTTTTTGTAAAACCCCTCAACAGGATTAAATCCCAATTACAGAATGGGTTCATATTCACACACATCCATGCCTCAGTAGGATTCGAACCCAGAGCCCCGAGCGCACTCATGACTCATGAGGCGTGGCTCTTACCATTGAGCCACCGGAGCTCTAATAAAATGAAGATTAAATTTTAAATACCGAGATAGAATAGAATTCACTAATCCAAAAATGAGAATTGGCTTAAACCTTTTTGTGAATCGTTAGTTTTTATTAATCTATATACATACCTACATATTTACTTACGCTGGAAACTGTATTGAATTCCTTTTCTATTGTTCTATTTACTTTTTTCTTTTTAAAACGTTACTAATACTATTTTGAAATGATTAGTTCCTTGATAGTGACATTTATCTGCCAGTTACATACATTTGAATAACTGAGTTTTGTTTGTTTAAAGCGTAGGTTCTAGGATTTAAATTATAGATAATTTATAAATTTATCTATAAAATATATAGAAAAAGTATTAATGCAAATCTATTGAAAATTTAATAATCTTTAATTTTTATAATAACATTAATCTCGAAAAAATAACATGTAAAGGTATTTTTCCAAGAAAAACTATTTTGGGCTTCTAGTAAAGTGCCATTTCAGGTTATCCAATTTTCACCAAAATCTAATGGGCTCTTTCCATTACCGAAAAAGTTCGAAATACAAGGTTTCAAAATTTTCTGAATGATAGTATTTGAGTTAGAGTGGAGGATCCACACACACATACATCATCGTGAAAATGTTAAAATTGGATTCTAGGGACCTTAAAACGTGGTCATTTACCAAAATGTCGATATGCGATTTTTAGCACGATCTCTATACCTCCCTTACCAAGGGTAGCGGGAGGTAAAAATACAACATATCACAATAATGGTACACATAGTATATTGTAATATACAAGTATGGACAGCGCTTAATTGAAAAACGACTATAAAAATCAATCTTACGAGTTGAGTTGAATTACCGATAGTATAATAAAGTATTCGAATTATGAAAAATGTACTTCTTTGAATGTTGTCATTTGCGTATGGAAAATGAGTGTGGATTTTTTTCACGAGTCTACTTTCACTTGTCATTTTTATTTCAGAAAATCGCGCTTTCGTAGAAATAGTTATTTAAGTATTAAGGTCAGTAAGTGCTTCCTATCGGTTAAGGATGATTTTGGAGTTCTAGACGAAGACGAAATCTCCCGTACATCCGATACCTACTGGAGGAAGAGCACTTACTGCCTGCAATGCTTATTACGTTTTTTGCATGATCAACGCACAAAATTTAAAAAAATAAGATTTGAAAATTATTTTGACATATTAAAAATTTATGGTTGTCATTTTTAAAGTAAGCTTTAATCGTTGTTTTTTTACTAACGGCCTTCGCGCAGTAATTTGTAAATAAACCCTACTGCCTTGGGAACCCTATCAGTATACATTAAAAAACCGATCATGCAAAATAGTTATTTATGTGACAAGTGTGACGTTCGGTTTTATGACATGAAAATTCGAATGAATGTCATAAATCCAAAATTACTGACAATTTACATACAAAATTTTATCTACGACCATAATGTACAATAAAATACCTGATTTCTCGATTTTTCCGGGAGTAAATCCAGACTTGCCAAACTGTGATTAGAGGTTAGAATGAAGCGACTGAAGTTAGTGACGAATGTTGGTGTGTATCATGAAAGTCTTTATATCATCGATACGACCGTATCAATGTTGTAATGGATAAATTTGAAAAAACTCAACTTTTAACATTGTTTACGATGTGTAAAGTGTAAACTTTTGAGGTAGTAGTAGATAAAATATATTAAATACTATAGTACCTACTACAAATAAAATAAAATAAAACAAATACCTACTACAATAAAATAGAATAATTTTATTTAGCCACGACCGTTTGTAATTTCTTGATGTTACCTAAATGTAACATTTCTACGTTCACAGAAGCAGTTTTTGAAATAATGCGCCAATGGTCCTAAAACGGTAATTGAGAAAATGGTTGTCGTAACGCACTGTTATTGTAAAATTAAGTTTAGCTGTAAATAATTTTATTGAGGCAGGGAATTCATATAAGACGATCCAAAATATAATCGTCTTCTTGAAGTAAATATTAAAGCAGTTCAAAATCTGGCTCTAACAGATCGACACATGAAGGTCTTCGTTAGTGCAAAAAAAAATGTTTTTTATCCGAAACGATTGTTTAGAAAATTTGACAAGACGGAAAACGTCACATTCTTATAAATACGAAAAACTATTGTTGCACAACAACTGTAAAGTACATAAATCGAGTATAATTCATCATATCATCAACAACTGCAACTTCATTCAACCCACCTTATAGCCCAGATTTATTTTTGTCCGAAAACATGAAAAAATATCTTAGAGGAAGAATATTTGCGTCAAATAATTATGTATTATGTTCCTAATATCGTGAATATTACTTAAGCAATGACTAATATAACAAATTTATTTGTGTATATTGACTTGAATTTAGATTTAAAAGTTTAAAAACTATTCGCATGTAGATTTAATTAGTAAGATAAGTTAGTTATTATAAGATGATACGAATTCTAAAAAAAATGTCGTTGTTCGGCATGACGGTATTGTATTCCGGCTTGTGGATGCTACGGCATGTGCTCTATCGTGGCGATATTTTTTGTTTCTTATGACTCTGCGACGTTATTGTGTCCCGCGTTGGTTCTAAAGTCACGAAACTTCAATTTTGTACCCGCTGTATTGAGTTTTTATTTATTCACCACAGAAACTTGATTGGCCTGTCCTGCACGTGAGATTTTTTTTCTAGAATTCTTTAAATTTTAAGCCAAGTGTCTTTCTCGAGTTCATGTTATCAGACAATCTATAATTAGATATATAAAGAATATGACAGAAATCCTTATTTCTTTTGTTGCTCAGAAGAATTTTAATAATTCAGATGAAAAATGAAAGACAACTTCAGAACTTCTAATCATAGTAAATAAGAAATTTATAAATTAAGGAAGTAAAATGTGTACAGTAGTCCCAAAATACGCGCCATTCATTTGAAAAAAGATTGCATAGGTCGCTAGAAATAAGGTAAAATTTTTTACTTTTATTTTTACCTTCCGTCACCTTTAGGTAAGGAAGGTATTGTCTTCGGTCAAAAAATTCGGTGGTGAGTTTTTGATGAATAAGCACGTTTTAGGGTCCCTAGAAGACGATTTTACTATTTTTACGATGATGTCTGTATGTGTGTGTGTGTGTGTATGTAAGTGTGTCTGTGTCTGTGTCTGTGTGTGTGTGTGTGTGTGTGTGTGTGTGTGTGTGTGTGTGTGTGTGTGTGTGTGTGTGTGTGTGTGTGTGTGTGTGTGTGTAACAAAATTTTCGTCTACGATAACTCTAAAACTACAATTCCAAAAATTATAATTCTTTCGTATTCCTCTTCGTTGCATCCATATGAAGAGCTGATTAGATTTTGGTTATAATTGGTCAACCGGAAGTACCCTCAATTGAAGATTTTAACAGTTTTTCTTGAAAAAACGATGTTAAATATCATTTTTTCACATTTAATGTTATTATAAATATTGAAGAACATTGTATTCTCTATACGATTTGACTGCATTTTATACTTAATATTAAATGGATATAGAGTTAAAAAATTATAAAGAAATTAAATTTCATAAAGTAGACATAGCTATGAAAACAGCTACTATATTATGAAAATTCTGATTGAAAGATGTCAGTGTCAATTGACATATTCGTAGTATATTTGTGTTATATTATTATTTTACTCGAAATTTAGGATCTTTTGCTAGAAACTTTCTGTATGGAATTTGTATATAGTACATACAACTGTCGAAAGGTAATGTGCGTATAAGAAATTTAGAATCTTTTACAAGGAACTTTCTGTATGCTATTTTATAGAAAATACATAGGCATTTACGAAAATTCTACCGGTATATACCGCATCTACCGACTGTGTTCGGAAACACGACTGGTAAAAAGGTACCGTGTTCGAAAATTCTACAATATCTACCAGATCCATCTACCGGATTCATGAAGAATCTAATCTCAGAAAAAAGTAGTGATGCAAAGCGAAGTGCACGCGTTAAAAGTGGAAATGTGTTCAAAGTATGACTCTGCTCAGTTTGTTAACTACATCAAATTTCTAACCTGTTTCAAATTTTCAAATTTTTCATAGGTTATGGATCTACCCTGTTTATCACTTGCGTTCTTAAAATATCGATTCCGGTAGCTATAACCTGATAAACAGCTGTTTACTGGTAACAGTTCACAGGTAGAATTTTCGTAAATGCCTCATATAACTGACGGAAGGTAATGTGCTGGCCACATCAGATTTTTTATTTTTGCGAATAACTCTTTTCAAGAAACTTTATGTAACAGGATAATTTTTAAAATAAAAATTTAATTGCAAAAGCCTAGGTACTGGTTGGTGGACCATAAGTGAGACATTTTAACGAAATATTTATTTACCTTATTTCGAAATAGGTAATATAAAAATTGTTACATTTTGTTGCCAACATTAAAACAAATGTCTTATTATTTGGGTTATAAGAAATATTGGATAATTCTCTAATATCTATAAACGTACCCAATGTATACATTTGCTCAATATCTTTTATTTCTTCTGTTTACAAATTTTAACTCTCGTATTATAATGTAAGTCATACAAATCTATCCGTATTGATTATTTACTTCTCATATTATTCATTAAATTTTCATTGGAAACATTTGTAACAAATAGCTCGCATATTTTGTGGGTAAATTTATTTTTCATTGCAAAATTATCAACAAAAATGTGGTATTAAAAATATATTTACGCCAAATTAACTCGTTTGTACAAATAATGGGCAACTTGCATGATACGAGAAAATAACATGTTTGAAAAATATATCAAAAATAAAAGACTACCTATTTTTTCCCAAATTTTGTCACGGCTAAAATATAAATATTTTCATTTTATGACGCCGGAATCACGGTGACATACGTCCTAGTTCTGAGGTAAGTGAATTTAGCGGACACATAGAAGCACAAACAATATTTTATAACACATTCGTTTGTGCTTCGTTTGTGCTTGTTTGTGCTTTATAAACAAAATTAGCGAGCCTTAAGGTGCATTCACAAATGAAAATTAGGTTTATGGTTTTGTTTAGATTTAAGTAAGTCATTCATAAATACAAGTTTAATTTAACTCTAATTTAGTTTTGATTGAACTGACATCTATGTAAATGCTTCAAAAAGAAGATTAACATATCGGTAGAGCAATACTTAATAGATACCCGTGCGCCGTGAAACTGTCATTCGCTCGGCATTATTGGCCATATTTCAGCAATTAAATTTTGACAGTTTAATGTTCTCACATTTGCTTAAAAAGCTGATTCATCAAGTGAATACTAAATAAACATGGGTGTATATATCTATATCGTTTCAGACTCGTTCTCATTGGTGAAGTTTGTGACGTCAAACTCAATCATAAACCTAAAGTTTGCACCTTGCAATGTTTAGCTTTATGATATGGATTTAGAGACACTAAATTCTGAAGTGTGAATGGAGTCATTACATAATATGCGGCCAAAGTCTTTAAATCTATAGTATAAACCATAAATCTAAAGTATAAACCGTTTCTAAAATATAACTATATCAATGTGCCCCGGTAACTTCACGCTTCTTGGAAAGCACAAACTTTGGAGCTATATGCAATCGATTGTGCTTCGTTTGTGCTCGTTTGTGCTTCATAAACAAAATTGACGGGCCTTACCGTTTCCAAAATATAACTATATCAGTGTGTTCCGCTAACTTCACGCTTCATGGAAAGCACATACTTTGGAACTATGTGCAATCGATTGTGCTTCGTTTGTGCTCGTTTGTGCTTTATAAACAAAATTAGATATTTTTATAAATAAAGAAGTCAAGAGAGGTGCCCCGTTTTCTGTGAATACCTGGTAGACTTGTATAATTTTTTATTATATTTGTAGTTCATTTGTCTTTTTTGGAAGAAAGAAGAAACTAGAAAGTGAATCTATAAAACCACGAATAAGAACTAAAAGATACGGAGTACCGCAATCGGAAATATTACATATTGCCGAAGAGAAAAAAAATAAAAATACCTCTTCTTAAAAATGGAAATTTCTTTCAAAACCAATTAAAGTAGCGTCACAGAAATATTTGTAGATTAACACATACCGAATTGATGCACTAGTGCAAGCAATTACTGCAACTTACTGTGACAGTACACAATTATAAAAATTTTATTGACAGTAAACCTGAAAATAAATTAAGGTCACTTGTTTTAAATTCACTAAATATAGGTGCAAAAAAAATCCACATACACACTTCGCGTAGAAGCAATTCTAGAATCTTCAATTTTTTTAAAATTCTATGGTTGATATTTTATTAGACGATACAAAAAAAATGACTGTAATTGCAATATTACATATATTGTTACAGAATTTATGTCAGATTATCTAAGTGCAACTGAAAATTTCTGTACCACATGTAAATTTCAAAATTTTTGACAAATTGTTATGATTCCTGTTAATATTAATACAATTAAAATAACTAATTTTACAAAATTAGAGGACGCAATTGAACATGGAATTTTAAAATCATCACTATGTCAACAAGAAGATAATTTTGTTAAATGCAGTAATATAATTATATATAAATTAAACATTTCTGAGAATGTATTTATAGATTGTAATGATTGTGGTGAAGTTGAAATTGGTAAAATTCCCTGCACTATTAAAATATGTGAAAAGCATTTGATTTTAAGATCTGTTATATATTTTGTAAATAACGCATCAGGTACTAGTAAAGAAATGGGTCATTACATAGCATTTTGCTACAGAATAGATGCAATGTAGGAGAGTTATAATGATTTAATAAATAAATGTGAATTTGAAAAAATGACCCAACAATTACACCACATCTATTCTACACTGTCTAAAAATCTTCCGTTATATTTAAGTCTGATTTAGTAATTATATATACTACTATACAATAAGCATAATTATATTTGAAATAAATATACTTTTATAAAATATATTTACTTTTTCTTTTTCCTATTATTATAATATACCGGGCGTCCCTCACAATTGTATTATTTATAATTGTAATGTAATATATTAATAAATAATTATTTCGAGTGAGACAGTTTGGAATATATTTCTCGATTGTTGCCAGTTTAGAAATTACTAGAAAAAGTAAAATCGATTAAAATAATTTTTTCATCATTATCTAGTAGCAAATTTAGACAAAAATTACGAGGATATTTTAGCAATATATTTTTTGCCCAGATAAAATGCATGTCAGTAAATGTGGGAGAAAATTTTTATTTTGCAAATATGAAATAATATTGGATTTTTTTTTTTTTTTGTACTCCTTTCGGTCACTTTTCATGCACTTTCGAATGGCGATGTTTATTAAATTACCATTGTTGGATTAGGAGTTGTAATGATAAATTTATAATTTATATAATAATATAATTAATTCAACTGAATTATGTATGTGCGTTCGTGAAGATAGTTTATATTATTACAGAAATGGCAGGATCATTATTTTTTTCATGAAGCACAAACCATTGCAATTAGTTCCAACGTTTGTGCTTTCCATGAAGCGTGAAGTTAGCGGGGCACATTGATACAGTAATATTTTGAAAACGATAAAGCCCGCTAATTTTGTTTACGAAGCACAAACGAGCACGAACGGAGCACAATCAATTGCATTTAGATGCAACGTTTGTGCTTTCCACAAAGCGTGAAGTTAGCGGGGCCCATTGAAATAGTTATATTTTGGAAACGGTAAGGCCCGTTAATTTTGATTATGAAGCACAATCGAGTACAAACGAAGCACAATCGATTGCACACAGTTCCAACGTTTGGGCTTTTCATGAAGCGTGAAGTTAGCGGGGCACATTGATATAGTTATATTTTGGAAACGATAAGGCGCGCTAATTTTGTTTACAAAGCACAAACTAGCACAAACGAAGCACAAACGAATGTGTTATAAAGTATTGTTTGTGCTTCTTTGTGTCCGCTAACTTCATGTACCGCTAGTTCTGTAGTTTACGATGACAGAGGCGGACATAGTGAACGTTGTCTGATTCACGATCCGTGGATCACGTGATCTTCCCAAATAACAGCGCTGGCGTTTAATTTGACGTTTGTTGCTTGTGATATTACGTGTATTTTGAACCTTTCTTATACTCGATAGATGTAACAAGGCTTTGAAGGCTGATTCTAGGAATCTGCCTGCGGTAAATTCCCAACAAACACAACATATGTACAACAAAATTTAAAAATTTACAGGTTATTACATAGTGCCAATATAAGAATGTCGCTTAATAAAAATCACATTTTTATTTTATTATTTAAAATATAACTTTATAAATAAAAATGAAAAATATACTTATAATAGCAGTATAATAGTAATAAAAAAAATAATGTAATTAAATTTTTATATAAAATTATTAAAATAATGTAAACCATAGTAGGTACTTTAAAAATTTAGTTGGTATAGGCTACTTTTCCCTCACATCTCTCATTCGCATTAACGAATCAGATACTAGTGATTGTATCATCATCAATGAGGAGGGATACAAGGTACAAATTTATTAAATAATAACACAATTTATTTGAAAAATTTATAATGTAAATAATATAGTTGAGTAAACTAAACTTGAAAAATATAATATTCTTTAAATTCCTCTTGTATGCAAGCAGCCCATTCAATATATAATTATAATTAAATCATGGATATACACGTACAGGAATATATTTGAGCTAAATTCAACATAACTTTAACTCAAGAGAATTTTGAACTTTAACATTTTTAGAATAACCAAAATATAAAATCCATGGAAAATTTATTCACGCGAGAATGTTTGAAAACTTTACGCATACATTTGGTACGCAGGAGTTAGTGTAGTCATACATGGGTGTGTGTGTGTGTGTGTGTGTGTGTGTGTGTGCGTGTGGCCCGTACATGTAGTAACTTCGTGTATAATTTGTGAGTATGTTTCCACGTGTGACATTCATGTTGACGTAGGTACATTGAAATGTTACATGCCGCTGAAACACAAATTGATGACATTTTTTATTCGTGATATGTTGCCACTGCTTTTTATCTTTGTTCTGCCTTTGAATTATTGTTCAATACTCGAACGACACCCTTCAATAATACTGATACTCCGTGGTGGAGTTTTCACATTTCCAAGCAAAAACTGTTTTTAATAATGATAACATCTCCAACGCTTTCAAAACAGACTATGTGTAGGAAGAGAATTTTTAAATTAAAAAATGAGTATTGATATCTGCTATACTACCGATACAAAAATTCAGAGTGATAAATGTTTTTTTTTCGATGATTCTATAAAATTATTTCGGTTCTTCATAGAATATCCATAATATAAATCAGATTCGTTTATATTCTAAATATATTCGATACTCCATTAATGGAATAAAAAGTAGAACGAAAATCATTTTACAAATATTTTATCTTGATGGGGTCTCGTGGGCGACCGACGCTAAATATTTCGAATTTTAAATGGCACTAAATTGACTTCTTTGGTGCACTCTTCACGCCAGCAATGACTGCCCGTGAGGTGACGCCTGGCAAACGCCTGCACGGTACAAATATGTCATCATCATTACCGATATCTGCGTACAAAGCAGATTGGCACACCCAGCAATAGGTAAATTCATATTTCTCTAAATCCTATATATGCCAGGTCCAGCCTGCAAGAGTATGACCAACAAAACACTAAGAACCGATCTTGCAAATGGACATACTATACGAGTAGGGAGTAGGTACACTAGCCAACAATCACAAATATAAAATTAACATTCATTGGACTCATCAACTTTTTAACTGCAAATCTATGTTGGGTTACTTTTTTAACGTGGTATTCTATCACATGAATTTATGTATTTTAATTTGGTGTAGATGTTGTCATTACTCATACTAGAGTATTCCGGAGAGTATTTCAATTGTCCTTAAATGTGGAAGCAAGTTTTCTTTTGGGGTGATTAAGTGTGAATATGAAGTATAGTATCCCATTTTTATTTTAGAATTAAATGAGTACATAGGTATGTGAATTTTTTCTCGGATGCAAAGAGACTCAACTGCTGACATCGTGATAGTCAGTCTGAGAGAGTGTGTTCTGTATCCGTCGACACAGAAGCAGAGGTATTGCATTAAATTTTGCATCATCTTGGCAATAATCAATTGAAAACAAATCGAAAAATTCAGCCGGTGTTCGGAAACAAGTTTAAAAGGATTTAATATACTTTTACATCCCCCGTATATAACCTGAGTAATAATAATGAACAAATTTTTATACATGCAGCAACACGATCGCACCGAATTCGTTTGGTAAACGTTTATGTGATACAGCCTATACCCGATGCGGCACGTAACAAGTAGGGATGGGTCAATTCCCGAAATTTAAAGCTACGGGAAAATTCCCAACAAATTTCCCAGAATTTTTTTTTTGAGAAATCTCCCTAGGAATTTCCAGGGAAATATTCTTTGGGAAATTTCCCAAGGAATTTCAAATATGAATAAAAATTGTAACTGTAGGTTTATTTGGTTTTATTTTTCAGTGAAATTATGGTAAAAAATACATACATATACTCGTATCAATATATTTCTGCACTATCGGTCATACATATGAGTAGAGCGACTCTGTAAGAACTAATAAAGAATACTCCCCCATATTTTAAATGTTCAATATATTTTCATACTTCTTATATAAAGTAAAGTGCAATATTCAAAAACCTTAAATGTATAATTCAAAAGCATCGTATTAAATTTCACAAGTACTTATATTTACTTTAAAAAAAATTAACCAGAATAACAATTTATTTTGAAGGAAACTTAAATTACTCAAAAAAGGAACAATGTTACATACTTAATAGTTATTTATAACTTGCACCAAACATCAAGGCCAAAATCTTTTAAAATTTATGGGAAATTTGCAAAAATTATATTCAGGGGTATTTTCAAAAAAATTCCGGGAAAAAGATAACAAAATTTCTTCTCGAAAATCGTGGATGAAGGAATTTCCGGGAATTTTCCCGGGGAAAAAACA
Source organism: Harpalus rubripes (assembly GCA_963082715.1). NCBI lineage: Eukaryota > Metazoa > Arthropoda > Insecta > Coleoptera > Carabidae > Harpalus > Harpalus rubripes. Next base: position 37,759,119 of record OY720449.1, read on the forward strand.
AATTCCCGACGGGATTTTTTTTGCGGCACATCACTAGTAACAAGACGTTTGGCTCTACTGCAAAGAAGTTTCTATTATATTACTTATTTATTACTATTAATATGTATGGAAAAATGTATTATCGAATAAGAAATTAATATTTTCTTAAATGAGGTAAGTTATTATTTTCATATGTAATATTAATTACGGTTGCAGGCAGCCGTAAATATTAAAGTCCATTGTGTGTTCTGTTTAGGCCTGAGGAACCTCATTATCCAGTTTGCTGTCCGTGATGGTTTTGAAAGTATATAAAAATATCTCTGCTGCCGGTTTCATTATTGCACTGTTTAAGAATTTGATGCTTTAAGCCCTGCAAGGGCTATCGTCCAGTCGAGGCCACACGAGAATTCAGGATTGAATGTTTATCCCTGCTCAATGCGTCATGTCAAACTATGAGGGCAGCGCGCTAGTCTAGGCCTATAAAAGTAGAGCTACAGCAGTCAGCGCGAGTGGACGCGCGGCAGAGCGCAAGCACGAAACCTCAAATTTCGATTGTTTTTTGTGTTGAAGGATATTGCAAAAATGGTTAAATTGATATACCTGCCATTAGAGAAATTAGAAGCTAAACATGTTTTCTAATATATGGTGAATGTATATCATGGAGAACATCAAATTTAGTTACGACATTTTTTTTAGGTATATTTAGCAACATTTTACTAAATAATTACAGAAAAAAACTATAAAGAACAAATTTGTAATAAAGAGCAGTTTAACAAAAAATGAATAAATTAGCGAGCACCTAAATCTATTTCATTTAAAAGTAATGGTTATTCTAAATATATAATATGTGTACCTCATGTATGTTATTCATTTTTAGTTTATTTATTATCATTTTCATATTATGTCCTATGTTATATTATTTTCATTTGTTAGCTCCAGATCTAAAGATTTAATAATGTTATTATTATTTTTATTATTTCTTGTATTATTTAAAAATTAAAAATGAGTTTATTCGAAGCATAAGTTTATTTGCATATTTAGGCCATTCATAATTCGTTTTTTATTTAGTTTGTTTAGTTGTGTACATAAAATAGTTATTATATAATATTTGAATTGTTATTTACGAGTTGTATATCTTTATAAATCACATTTTACAATCCTATTTGTTTAAAATTCCGTATATTTCCTATGTATACACTGCTGTCGTTCGAGGCGTGGCGTGACAGCAAAAATCTAGCTGTAACGTCATGAATTGAGCATTCAGGCCTGTATTCTCGTGTGGCCTCGGTCCAATTGATGATGAAGACAATAAAAATAAATTATTTTACAGCTTTAGTCAGTAATCCTAAGATAAAAATAACTACATGTTAGTATTTTCTTTTAATGAATGTCATTTAATTGGGAGTCAGCTTATCTCATTCATCTGCAACTGTAACTTAAATGAGTGAATTTATGTTAAAGTGCAAATCAAATATAAAATTTATAGCACTAATAAAAATTTAAGTGGAGGGGATTTTATAACACAGTACCAATGAAATAAATCAAAGCAATTTGGAAACATTGCTTTAAATCATTGTGCTGCGAAAAGAGTAGTACAGTACGCAAGTAAAAATCGAATCTATTTCCCAAACAAGCAATAAAAACAGATTAGAATTTAAAATTGGGTTATTTGTAACAGTAGCACCCAGCATTATCATAGCAGTGCCGCCCCGTAGAATCCGGGACGAGATAGATGGCAGCAAAATAAAACAGCTGAACATCACGGCGCCCATTACACTGCGCACTTGGGTAAACATCCCCTCTAGCGTAAACAGTCGCGAAGTGTGGTATCGTCGAAAACAACGCGGTCCAAAACCCATGATCTCTAAACCCACGCCTACTTTATTATCTCTGCCTAAAAATTTCCCCCATTATTACTATGTTCACTGTAGATATAATTTTCTATGGGTCTTGGACATGCACGTAACGTCTTGCTTTAACCAATCACGGCTTTGTATGTATGTCAGTCTGAAGCCAAAGAAGAAAAATCCTAAGTATTTTTAAAGTAAAAAACAAATACCAGGTTCCGTTTAAAAACATATAAATATCTCGAAAATTTACCAATAAAAAAAATATACAGACTGATTCAATACTAATTTTAACGGTATATAGTACTTAATATACTAATCACAGTACGAAAAGATTTTTTTCAAAATTTACAAAATTAACGGTTGGTGTCTCTAAGAGTACGTCTTGAGTACCGCTGGACTTGCGCTTTTCTTTAGAATGAATAAACGAAATTAATTAGTTACAACGATATATTCGTAAATGAAATTAATTTAATTTATTATGCATTATTTTAAATACAGGTGATACTTTTAAAGATTTATTTATGACACTTCAATACAATACATTTGATGTGTATATATATATATATATATATATATATATATATATATATATATATATATATATATATATATATATATATATATATAGGCTGTCTCACAACTCGCGCCCCAGACGAAACTGACACTGGCCGACGACAATATGTTGCCAACAAATAGAAGAAAATAATTTGCGGCTGCTTGCATAACGGAGTTACAAGACTTTTTAATCCACCAATCCCGGAAGGATATCTTGATGATATTATTACAAAATAAAACTGGTTGCTAGGTTTTAAAAATACTACTAGTGAGTTACAAAATTTGTTTGACTTACTGTAATTTTGACACTTAAGAGTTGCCTTTTCACTGTCAACAAATTTAGGTTAGCGAAGGTGTCATCCGAGATCATCATTTATATCGTACGAGCGATTCTGGGAGCACCACCAGTTTCTTTTCGATCTGGCATAACTTGACCGGTCTCATGCGTCCTTGCGATGGCTCTCAATATCACTTTATGATCCACAAGATGTCTATCCGGAAAACGTTCCGAATAGACTCGTGCTGCCTCTCTGGCGTTACGTCCACATTCTCCGAAAATTATAATCATTTTTAAGTAATCAGCGGCTGAATACATGGTAAGAATTTCCTTTTTTTATTCACCTTGTCAAATTTAATTTGACACTGTCATTTCTCGAAAACACAGTCGCCCACACATTTTAAAGAAGATTTGATTTGTATAAAACCCTAGTAACGTAAAATTACGCCAAACACACCTTAAAGGTGTAGGTCTCTGATTGGTCAATTTTCAGACGTCTTTTCTCGAATATGTTGTGAGACAGCCTGTATATATTCCGGCTCCCAATCACAAATAACAACACTAAAAATAATAATCGTAATAATATTATCAGTAAAAACAATGCCACCCTCTATCTGAAAGCGAACGTTGCACATACCAAGGAGAACTGACAATTAAATAAATTTATGTCATTATGCAATATTAGGCTTGGAAAAATTATTACTTGTAAGTTAAAAATTAAACACAATATTAAAATGACTTATCATACCAGTGGCCCAAAACTATTCGTTCAAAAAACGCCACATAAAATTTTAAAATTTTGAAAAAAATCTACCATAATCACTAATCAGTATATTAAATATGTACTATGTACAATTAAGTACCTGAAGATTTAAATTTACTAAATATTAATCGAAAACCTTAATTTACTAAGTTTCAATCACTTTTGATGACTGCGGAACAATTTATTTTACTAAATATCACGGTAATGCGAAAAAGTGACGGTTAAACGTACTAATGTAAAAAAATAGTAAGTTGTGTACTAAAGTTGCGAAATACTACATTGTCGCACGAGCATGAAGCTGCGCTTTGATCTTCAACGATGCGAGAGTGGCAATGTCATTTTGCACTCCTGGTACACACAATATTTTTTGTCCAGGTTACCCAAAAAGTGACCTTTGAGTGCCTGTTTTGAGTGTGCTTCATTTCTTAATACTTCAAACAGGCCGTGCACATGTAAAAGAGCCGTGTCAAACTATTATGAAATGAGCGACTTTGCGCACGCAAAACAAGCACGAAAAAGGCCACTTTCTGCGCAAGCGGACAAAATTGTGATTTTGACATTCATAATGAGATATAAAATGATATTATGAAAGGGAGAAGGAATGGAATATTTTGGCTTCATCATGACATGAAAATTTCTTACAATTAACGAATTATAAACGTATATTGTTCTATATGAATTTAATCCACTGCAATAATAATTGCACTGTGCTGCCTTTGTACGAATTACAATTACAATCGTGTTGAATAGATAATTGAAGCAGAAATAAAATCTATTATTTATACACGATACACAATTAAAGTGTTGATCGACAGGGTACAGCGTTTGTAGCATTGTGGTTGTTTCACAAGTTGACCACATTTTCATCTCTCGTTGCAGAAGGTTATAACTAATGGTGTGTTAAATCATTATCAACCAGTTCGCTTCGCTTTAAAACATTTATAGGTAATATTTTGTACCTATATTTTGTATGTGCTTACTAAAAACATAGAATATCTAACATTAAGAACCAGTTTGAAAGAGTAGAATCTTGCAACTCCAGTCAGTTTATATAATCGTTTTCTCTTAACTCCCTTTTTCATTGTATAATTCCAGTAGCTTATATTCAAATTCATTCAGCAATATATGTACAAAAAAATTATGTGTGAATTGGAAAGTATGTACATAAATTTAGAACGGTGCGTCTTCGGCAGGCATCTTTAGTAGATGTGATGGATCAACGCTGAAACATAAAATATAATATTTATCTTTATAATAAAATATTATTTTAAATGTTTCACCAAGTAATAACGACCTTCTCTGTAATTTTAAAAAATATTCATTTGTTAGTAGCTTTATATAATCTATGGTCAATAAGTAAACCACAGCAAGGAATTACTAATATTTTTCATTTATTTATATATAATATTCATATGTAACACCTTACATATAGTTTATATAAAGATTTATTCTTTTGCATTGTACAATTTCATTTTTGTACGTAGACACAGCTCATTTTCCATACACACCATTTCATATTAGTCAATCGTGGCGGTAACTTCTCCGGAAGTAGCTGATTTTGAGGAAGAAATTAAGGAAATTAAGCTACAATCTCTAAAAACACATTAAACTACAACATTATATTAACTACAAGTTTGACAGAATCATAGCACACTTGACCTGTTTTACTTGCGCTGGGTTTTACACGGCGAAGTACATTCATCGAATATCGTATCGCGTGACTCCTTTCCTATCATTTTACACAGATTATTTAAACATGATCCGAGATCTAATTCCGATAGGATAGGATTATTTCTTTGCGTCAACTAGCGTGCCATACCTGTAAGAATTTTAATTGCAGGGAAATATGCATATCGATTTTTTATTACCATTCATGTAAGTCAGCACCGTTCTATTCTTTGCATAAACAAGGAAATACGTAAGCTGGTTATTTACATAACGAGGACTTTAATTTAACGATAAACACGGACGGGTGGCTGTTTCCTTTCTGTTTTATCTCATCAGCAGGGATGTAATTCTCTCTAATCATTTCTTAATTTTTGTTTTAATCTTTAGGCAAACAATGTAGCTTTAATTAGTTCCCATACATTTTTAGAATAAACAGAACATATTTATAATTGTAAAATGATATATGAATATCCGTTTCACAATGATCTCATATACTCGTAATATTATGTAAATTCTATACAAATTACAAGATAACAATATTGTGGCATGCATCTACATATTTGTGAGATGAGGACAGTTAAAAAGAGTAGGTACCTATTAAGTTAATATTTCCTGTATTACCCATAATAACAAATATGACAGTAAATATAGTTCTTAAAAGTACATATGAAGCAGTATAATATTAATACAATATTTTGTACATATTTACTTATTAAAAATATTAGGTCGTCTGTAATAAATATGAATAAACATTTCCGAGCATCTTTAAGTCTAAACAAGCAACATTTTATAAACATTAACAACAGTAGCCTGTTTCATAAAAAAATACTGTAGTAGTTACTGCAGAACTAATAGTATAATTTTATAGAAATTACTATTGTTTGTTTCTTAAATCTACCATTTAAATAATTGTCTACGACAGTAAGAGTTATTTTACCGTAAATTTTTAATAAGGTAACTAATAAAGCATTTCAGAAAAATTATGCAAATAAAATTATTACAGTATAAGCGACGATTATTTTACTAAGGTGTAGAGGATCGTAACTACTGCATAAGGTAAAATCATGTCGTCTAGTGAATCAGATGAAGATGAAGTGGTTGAATACAGAACACAGAATATTAACGATTTTGAATGCATTTACAAGTGTTTGACACAATATTGGAAAATATTGAACAACACCTCACGGAACTTAGTAAAGCACTATCCCCAAAACAACAATTGCAAATAGCTTTGCACTGGTTAGGCACTGGTGCCCCGTACCACGCAATTTGAGACATGTATAGGGTATCAAAAGAAGGTTATGTTTGTCGTGTGGTAAAAAATGTTGTTTATACTGTAAATCGGATTTTGTTTCGGCAGTTTGTTAAATGGTTTGAAAATATTGATGAGGTAGTACATAAATTTTATGAAATGGTAAGAATGTCTGTGGGGTATTAGATAGTACTTTGATTAAAATTGATGCACCTCTCAATCATGAAGTAGCATTTGTTGAAGGACATGGAAATTGTGGGCCTGATTATTATTTTTAATATCGTTGTGTTTATTGGCCAGGAAGTGCCGATGACGCTACGATACTGAGAAATAGTAGTTTGTATAACAGAATGGAAGATTGCTGAAGACTATATGCGTATGCAGTTTTATTATTAGATTCCATATATTCATTGATGATTTGACTTATTCCACCAATAGTGCAAAATCCAAAAATACCATCGCAAGTTAAGTTTGCTCGCGCAGTACAGTAAAGTGTTTTTTATTTATTTCTTTTGACATTTTGCCGCGCTGTCTAAATTTTTAGGTTAAATTCAGATTACTGTAGTAAAATCACCTCCCTAGAGTACTACAGTAGAAATTTACTTATGAAACATGATTATTTACTGTAGTAACTATATGTTACTATAGTAAAAACTACAAGTTTTATGAAACAGGCTACTGGTATTCTAAAACGGCCCATAATATGAATTTCTTATTTTCCATCGAAAATTCTTTGAAATAATTAAAGAATTCGACTGCTAGGTAATATTGAATATTCAGATTCATATTTTGATGCCAAGAGAATAGTAATGTGAAAAATGTGAATTAAAAAAAATGATTACGGATATTAAAAGAATGAATTGAATTACTGTACAATTTAATTCAGTTTATTAAAATGTTTAGGAAGAGCAGCATATTAAACGCGCCGCTGATGTTTCCGGTCAGAAATATACAATGCACATCTGATTAAAGAATACACTGTTATAAAAATAAATATTAAATATAGATACAATAAATTACACCAAAATAGGAAAATTCGATATTTTTTTAGCATAACGTACTGAATTATTGTTAAAATAACAAATTAATGATTATAAGGATAAAAATTTGTCATTTTTAGCTTTAAACTATACAGAACACAGTTCGCACTTTAGAATTAAATAAAATCTTTTACATCCTATTCATTTTTACATCCAATGAAAGAAAATGGGATACTTGCACATGAAAAAGGAAACTCTACACTCCGCTTAACAGAGGGCTGCATAGTTAAAAAAGTGGTAAGATTTTTTTTAAAAAAAGAACCCTATACAGGTACCCCAACGTCTCCTCCACCACATTCTACTGAGATGCCTATCTTCAACTGCTGAACTTCACCCTCTTCAGTACGATTTCAAAGAAACAGATGACTGCCCGGCGAACATTATTACCCTGAACCATTTTCATCGTTTTAGGAAAGTTCAGCGTAAAGGTTATAATGTCAATGGCAGCTTTTGACACGGTCTCCCATGCGTACATCGCCCCCGGGTCACCTAGAAAGCAGCATGATGAAGATTCCGTCCAATAAATTTGGACGACATCGCAGGTCCACAACCATCATCTCCATGGGCAACGAAACTTCGGGTGAGGTGTATTTTAAAAGAGGACTCAAGCAGGAGGAGACCTTAAGCCCCACAATTTTATTATTAACCAAAACACACCTCCGTGGTTTATTTAGCATTTACAGACTATCTGGTCCGAACAGCGACGTTGACATGGCTATCACATTGGACGTAGCCGATTAGTTCTTCTAACGCGGAAGTATGGCCTTGAAACCTACAAAATTCGTAGCAGTATGGGTATCTGCCGCCACTACCTTTGGCATTGTCGTTACCTGCACAAGACCCATGTTTAGGCTTCAAGAATCCTACATCCCAACGGCCACCTATGTAAACAGTGTTCACTACTTGGCCCTAGATTTGGGATAGCGTTTGCAAGCCCACTCTGGACTACCTGGCTGCATCGTTTCGAACGCGAGCCACTCATGTAAGCCCCAGCAAAATTTTATACTCTTCAAGCACCACCTCATATCTCGACTATACCAAGGCCTGCAGAACCCCTCCGTGCCGAATGGCCCCATATCATCTGTCATATATTTATATTTATTTAGATTAATAAGTTATACAATACGAACATGAATGACATTTGTATTTTTAAACTCTATTTCTAGTACTTGACAACCGCAACTGTTTCCTAGGTTGCTTGATATTAATAATATCAAATACATTACATCTCCCTTCTTTTAAGCAATATTATTAAAAATTACTTAGTCTGTACTGCTTTATACAAATTTTATCTATTTATATTAGTTACAACACCAAAAGGTATCATTATTTTATATAATCTTGGCATTTCACTTTTACTTATTACTTGAAGGATCTTTAACAAAAACTAATTCATCGTCTAAAATTGCTTTAACTTTATTTTGATCAGCTTTAAGACATATGACCCATGTATTTAACCTCACGTGTAGCAATCTTACATTTATCTTTATTAAACCTGACATTTGCTTCTTTAGTTCTCTTGAATAATGCTTTCAATCGGTCCAAATGCTCTTCTTCACTTTCACTCCATATTATAATGTCACCAATGTAGATTTCTAAACCTTGAATATCACCGAAGATCTCTTAAAACGAACGCTGAAATACTTTAAGGGCTGACCATATACCAAAAGGCATTCTTTTGTAGAAATACCGACCAAATTTACCAGCATTGAAAGTAGTTAAAATTTGACTTTCTCTTGCAAGTTTTATTTGGTATAAACCCTTGTTCGCATCCAACGTTGAAAATAATTTAGCATTTGGCATACGAGATGACAAGTCTTCTAATGTAGGGAGTTGAAATCTCTCACGTTTGATGGCTTTGTTTAAATTTTGTGGGTCGGGGCAAATACCAATTTGATTGTTGGGTTTTTTAACAACTACCATTGAGTTGACCCATTCTGTAGACTCTGAAACTTTTCTAATTACACCCATTTTTTCTATTTAGTCTAATTCCTCTTTTACTTCTGCTTCTATACTTATAGGATTTTTTCTGGGTGCTTCTACAACTGGAACTATGTCATCATTTAATTTTATAAGTATAATCTATTTCGCCAATTCATTCAAATAAATTGTTGTTTTCGTTTAATAAGAGATTTAATTTTCTCCTGAAAATATTTCGATTTTTCTTCTATTTTAGATATACTTTTAACTAAATTTAATACTTCGATTCCAGGTTTACCAATAATGCAGGGTACGAAATTATTTGATATTCTTGAAATATTCCATCAAATAGATCTTCTTTCTCGTCTACTTTTTTTGTCTTCATTTATTGCGTGCATCTCTTTTGCTCTACATTTTGTTGCAAAATGATTATACTTTTTGCAAATATTACATTGACGTCCGTAAGCAGACCATTTTTGCATTTGATGGTAATATCCACATTTACTGCATAATTTTTTATCATAAGTCTTCGCCATTTTCTTATTTCGACGAATTTATTTTATTTTACAAACTTCATTTTCATTTATAATTTGTTTCGAATGAGTCTCTGCTAACTCAGATGCCTTGCATATTTCAATATATTTTTCTAATGTAAGACTTGCTTCACGATGTAATCTGTCCTTTTTTTATCTTGTATGCCACATACTATACGATCCCGTATGAGGCTATTTTTTAAATCTTCAAAATTACAATCTGTACTTAATTTTTTCAAATCGGTTACAAAATTATCTGTGGCTTTATCTTCTTTTTTATTTCTAGTATTAAAAATGAGCCTATTTACTGTTTCATTGGATTTTAGGTTAAAATAATTTTCAAATAATGTTAATACTTTTTTCCAAACTTTTTTGTCTCTTTCACTAATTTCTAATGTTTCAAATATTTCTTGACTTTCTTGTCCTATTGTATAGAGTAATATGGAAACTTTTCTTAGTTCAGATATTTCTTTAGTATCTTCAATACCCGAGGCTGACATGTAAATAAGAAATATACCTTTCCATCTTCTAAAATTATTTCCAATGTCACCTTCCAATGACAGTTCTTCTGGGACTTTAATATGTTTCATTTTCAAATTTTATCTCTTAAGACGGAGATTTATAGTTGTAAGACTTTTGTCCGCAGCGCCATGTCATATATTTATATTTATTTAGATTAATAAATTATACAATACAAACATGAATGACATTTGTATTTTTAAACTGTATTTTTAATACTTGACCACATCCACAACTGTTTTCTAGATTGCTTTATATTAATAATATGAAATACCTTACATCATCCACAAAGAGGATACTTCATCGCAGCTCTAAAACAGGCAACCATTTTCTCTACTCCAAGTTGAAGGACGGCGAGCTTGGTAATTCTCATCTTAGTCCTCATCCGAGCCAACCAAAACCTACGTTGAGCGTGTCCCCATGCTCACTCCTCCTGGCGTTCGCGGCATTTGGCATGGTGGTGTCCTTGACAGGATTTTCATGGCTCACCTATAGCGACGTCGAGGACCCATCCCAACCCCTGTTCGTAGGAAACCAGCCGGAAGCATCCTAGCAACCCACAATCACCACCAAGGACTGCCACATAATTTGTGTGAAAATATTTGAAAAAAAATCCATAATATACTTTTATTCAGTTTTATAATAGTATATTAAAGAACGTGTTTTATAAGACATGTTTTTTTCGCACGCGTCAAAATTTAGAAAACGAGCGTTAGCGAGTTTTCTAATTGACAAGTGCGAAAGAAAGTCTTATAAAATGAGTTCTTTACACTATTTTTTATATTTTGCGCCTTCTACAATAACATTTACTTACTCAATTTGTGATTATATTTGTAACCATTTGTACATTTTTAAGAAAATAATCTTCCCTAAATAAAAAAAAATAATAATTTCGACATTATATTATTAAAATGAATTGTCAATTAACTAAAAATAAATTAGGTAAGAATGGGTTAAAGAAACGTCATCTAGTACCAACCGTCTAAAACAAAAAATTACGTATCGAAACGAAGGTCATTACGATACGCAATTGCGTATCGCAATGACTTCATTATGAACGCAAAATATAAAAATATAATTTTTATAATGATTGTACGTACTTATAAACTTATTCTATGCTAATTTCATTTAACAACAATATTATTGTTTTCAATTTATAGATTCTAATTTAAAATTTTTACTATTTTACCTACAAATATTTTTTTGCTTAGAAAAATGGAAAGAATGTTTACAAATCTGACATCAAACTACAAACAGAAAATAATATAAAAGAGCGACTTATACTTATTGTAATTAGAAACACCAAAAAAATTGGGAAATTTGTGAAATATGACAGTTATGTTTTATAAATGTAAATATTTTTAAAATACTTGGAATGGGTTTTATAAAAACAAAACTGTTGAAATAAACGTTATTGTTTTTCGACGAAATATATTTATTAATTGGAGGAAAATATGCGGTTTCAAAAAATAATTTGAAACAATACTAAATGTGCATTTCTAAATTATGTAGTTTTGTTGTCAGTAGTTTTCATATATTTGTTTAATTTATCCTTCGTCAAACACAAATTATTATTTACAGTGATTATTTAAAAGTAAACAATAGCTTACAACGAACACAGCGATTTTCTACAACCATAAGTTATGATTAGTACACACAAAAGTGTAAAATAATAAATAGTAATTAGAATTGCAGATTACAGCCGCTATTAATGTGACTATGAATAATTTAACAATCACCGGTTTAATTGCATTTATTTTGAATTCATACGCACATTTGTTCTATTATTCATGGTCTGTCGCTTTCATTTCATTACTTTATCTCCTTAAAATTCATCTCAGGTGACTCTGTAATCTAGATTGCCGAAATTTAGCACTTTTTATTGAATTTATCTCTGGCTTAATATCCTAATAAAATTATTTCTTAGCTGTTCTTTGTACCACTCATTTTTCATAATTTTCCTTCAGTCTATACATTATTCACGAGAATTAGTTCATAAATATTGAACACAGCTCTTTATTTTTTTTACAAGCTCTTAATTATTAGTTTCTAGATTTTAATTAATACTTGTTACATGGCATTAATTAAATAAGTATAAATTATTCAGCGCCTTTCAAAGAAAATTTTATTACAGAATTTCAATAAATCACATGTGCTCAAGCATGTATTTAGAAAGAATTATTGCTAATGTTCATAATTTTTTATTGCAATATATTTTACGTAAAATTCTTTTGTTCTATGTTATTAAGTATTATAGTGTTTAAGCCTTATAAATCTTAATAACATCCAAAAATTGAAAAACAAACTTTATGAGAAGCCCTAGTAAAGTATTCAAACCTAATTAAATTACAATACTTGTTTAACCTTCCATCGGGCGCAATCCTGTAAGTCACATGTTCGGGCGCAATGCTTCCGAGAGATACGGCGATTCAGTTACCTACCCAGATGATGTGCATTGTAATTTTCTTTGTAAATTCATAGTATGTGCTACTGTAACTAAAATTAAACATCTTTATGCACATAAAGTACCGAATAATTATTGTTTTTTTCGTTTAGCCCACAGATTTTCTCAAATATAATACGAATATAAAAAAAATCTGATGTAGCCAGCACATTACCATCTGACAGTTTTATGTATTTTGTACAGATTTCATACAGAAAGTTCCTTGCAAAAGATTATATTTCTTGTGCATTACCTTCCGGCAGTAGTAGTCGATAGTAGGTGCAAAGCTAGGAAGCTACTTAGTGCTCGGGGTACCTGTCGAAAAAAACCGGGTTACACTGTGCAAAAATTTTACCACTGTATCTGGTAGAACATTAATTGCGCGACGGCGTGGAAGGCGTGGACGGTTAACAAAATACAATAATTGCGGAAGTGCAAGAATACAATTGAATATGGGAAATTAACTCCTTAGCCCAGCACACCGCATTGTTTTACACTTTTACAAGTCTAATTCAGGAAAATACTAATTTCCGAAAGATTCAAATAATATTACTACTAAATTGGAAAATTTTACTTTCATGTAATATTCGAGACATGTTTCCCGTGTCCTGCGATTCTCGTAACAGCAATGTAACTTTTACGATTTTATGATTATTATCCCCATAAAAGTTTGAATACACTATATCAGGACTATCAGTTCTTTTATACTTAAATTGTTGCAGGAAATGAAACATATTTACTCCTATATAGAAATTAGAATAATTCAAAAGAAAAATACTAATGTAAATAATAGTTATTTATGGTAAACTGTGTCAAGACATATCTTATTCACAAGCGGAAACTGTACTGATTGCAGCAACAAGATAAAATATCGAGTGACATACGAGTACAATTTTTATCCAATATCTACCTCTAATATCATTTGTCTTTTGTGATTATAATTAAAGATAAAATTATTTGATATTTGTCTTTTATATGTAAACCATATCCATATCCATAGTCTTGTCATTATCATCACAAATTCTGTTGCATGTTGTGGACATGTATTTAGTTGAAATCACTATTGAAGTAGTGATAGTGATTAAAGAATTTCACTTCGTTCACAACATTGTTTCTTTAGAGATGAGATTTGCATAGATAAAGTTTCATTTAAAATATTAATGATTGCATTATAACTCAATATATTCCTTATTTCTTTTGTCTTTCTCTTTTTATCCGTGGATACATAATTTTCATTTTATTTTGTACCGAAACTGTACGGTACGGAGCATAAAATGGAATGAAAGGCAATCGCAATAGTGAAAGGATTTAACCTAGAATAGGATTATAATAAACCCGATTTGTCCAATGCGTATCTTGTCGTTTTCAGTTATCAGCTGACATTTGCATTTGAAATGATATATGCATATTACTGAATTCGATATTATTATAAATAATACCCAATTTCAGCTTATAAATCAAGATAAGCCTAAAAAACAGGCAGATTATATTTACTCACGCTGAAAGACAGATAAAATTATTATATTAGAATTCATGAAAATTAAAAATGTAAATTAACAAAAAGTAAGACTTATGATATATTTTGATAATTACTTTTGGGCGATAAAGTATATAAATATTATTATATATTATTATTTAAAAATATATGAAATAATTCGTGCCAGATAAAAGTTAAAAGTATATACAGGTTGTAACAGCCAAACGAGCTACCTCAAATAATTTATGTATTATTAAAGATACAATAAAATACTATAAGGCAATCTTATAGAAGACCCAGGGGGACATCCGAATATAGAACAAAATATTTTTCAAACCAGTGGTTCTCAAGTTACAACACAAAGTTATAATAGGGGACTACAGTTCAATCGGATTAAGAGAAATTAGTAAAAAGTAGTTAAAGTATATGCTTAATAATGAATATTAATAAAGAAATAAAATTATATAATTGAAATACTTCGGAAATAAGGGGTTTTTGTTATAGCAGCTCGTCACTCATATGAAATCCATATATATATATATATATATATATATATATATATATATATATATATATATATAAATATATATATACAGGGTGTCTCAATAAGCTTGCTCACTATTAGTAACTTTTTTATTTGAAGAGATACGAATTTGGTTAAATGAGCAAAATTGTACCATTTTGAATTAAAAAACTACTGATATCAACAAACATTAATTTATGTAGGCGGTTCTCAAAATATGGGAACTAACTTTATTATTTTAAATAGGAACATATATTTTTTATTCGCTCATTCGCTATAGAATTTAATTCTGAATTCAACAATATAATTGTTTCATACCATTACATAACGAATTTTTTGAGAAAAATCCATAATAAATTTTATAATAATTTGATTTAAATATGACTCTAATAAGTGTGCCACGAATGGAAAAAATAAATACATGTTACTTTTTTTACGTAGATGGCTATGAATGATATTAGTGAATATTTTGTTTTGTCACTTGATCATACTTTTTATTAAAAAAATGTCAACACATAAAATACTCATTTTTTCATTCATAGCATTCTAATTCTACGTAAAAAAGTAACATGTATTTATTTTTTCCATTCGTAGCCCACTTATTATAGTCATATTTAAATTAAATTAATATAAAATTTATTATGGATTTTCCTCAAAAAATTCGTTATATAATGGTATGAAACGATTATATCGATGAATTCAAAATTAAATTCTCTAGCGAATAAGCAAATAAAAAATATATGTTCCTATTTAAAATTAAAAAGTTAGGTCCCATATTTTGAGAACCGCTGATATAAATTAATGTTTGCTGATGTCAGTAGTTTTGTTATTCAAAATGGCACAATTTTGCTCATTTAACCAAATTCGTATCTCTTCAAATAAAAAAGTTACTAATAGTGAGCAAGCTTATTGAGACACCCTGTATATATATATATATATATATATATATATATATATATATATTATTTTGATTGGCGACTCAAAGACCACCTATAAATATATTACGAATACCGAATTAGGGGGTGGAGTCTACTACCAATGGAAATAGAAAAATTCAAATAGCGGACACATGGATACCAGTTCAGTGCTGCAATTCTCAAAAAGTTTTTATTTGAATATAAATTTCTTGCATAAAACTTAATAATTTTGGTACACTTGCAATTATAAAGCATGTAGACTTGTACAGTGTTATAATATTAATTTGTTTTTTATAAATATAATTTCAAAGTAGCATACATTTTAAGAATATTTTATATCCACGAAGGAAACAGTTTTATATAAAAAAAAATCTGATGTGGCCAGCACATTGTACAAATTTCATACAGAAAGTTCCTTATTGCTAAAGATTATATTTTTTGTACTTTACCTTCCGGCAGTTGCATATATTTTATGCAAATTCAATTTTTAGCAAAAGATCCTATATTTCCAGTAAAATTATGACACACACACTATGTCAATTTCACTTGACACTGACAACTTTCAATCAAAATTTTCTTAATATAGTAGCTGTTTCCATAGCTATGGCTACTTTATGAAATTTAATTTCTTTACAATTTATTAACTCTATATCCATTTAATATTAAGTATAAAATACAGTCAAATCGTATAGACAATAAAATATTCTTTAATATTTATAATAACATTAAATGTGAAAAAATGATATTTAACATAGTTTTTTCAAGAAAAACTGTTAAAATCTTCAAATGAGGGTACTTCCGGTTGTCCAATTCTAACCAAAATCTAATCAGCTCTTCACATGGATGTAACGAAGAGAAATACGAAAGAATTATAATTTTTAGAATTGTAGTATTAGTGTTATCGCAGACGAAAATTTTGTTACACACACACACACGCACACGCACACGCACACGCACACGCACACACACACACACACACACATACACACACACACATACATACATACATACATACATACATACATACATACATACATACATACACACACACACACACACACACACACACACACACACACACACACACACACATACAGACATCATCGTAAAAATAGTAAAATCGTATTCTAGGGACCCTAAAACGTGCTTATTCATCAAAAACTCACCACCGAATTTTTTGACCAAATAGAATACCTTGCTTACCTAAAGGTGACGGAATGTAATTATATTCGTGACGTCACATCTATATTTTCAAATGTCGGGGGACCATAACTCTCTTATTAATAGGAATTTTTTGACCGGATTTTCACCAATAGTCTTAGTTTTACTTATACTTTCTGAGGAAATTATATTAAAAAAATGGTGGAATCCCCTATTCTTTTTATTTTTCAGTAAGCTATGTATAAAAACCTATGGAAATGAAACAGATATTTGTTAATAACTTGATAAATAATGTTCTATTTTCTTTATCGTAAATTATTTAAATTTATAGATAGCAGTTATTGTTTTTCATACATAGCCTACTGAAAAATACCTATAAAAATCAAATTTATTTAAATTTCAATAGGATTTTTCTCAATATTTTTGTTGTGTTAGGAAATAAATTGATTACATGGTTGAATTCAGAATAAAAATACTGAATCAAATGAATCTACAAAATATAGATCATTCAATTTTAAAAAATGTAACTTTGTGTTGTAACTTGAGAACCACTGGTTTAAACCCTATATTATATATATATATATATATATATATATATATATATATATATACATATATATATATATATATATATATACAGGGCGTTAATTAAAAAGCGGGCCATAGGCGTTTAACATGGGAAATATTAAAAATATTACTCATTTGTAGTGATAGCCATGAAATTTAAACAAGATTACAAAGAAATGCATATCGTTTGAATTGTCAGAATTTCGATTTTGCAGGTTACAAAATAAAAATAAATAAAATCTAAGCAATAATTTAGATGTAGATTATAAAAACAAAATATTTTATGGACTTACGATAGAATATAATTATGAGTAATATTTATTTGAAAATCGAATTTCTGACAGTTATGCATTTCTTTGTAATTTTGTTTAAATTCCATGGCTATCACTACAAATGAGCAATATTTATAGTATTTAAATTTGGATTTTACAGGTTACTAAACATGCAAAATAAAATCTGTTTAGTGTTGCTGGTGTATAATTTAATTATCTACAACTTTTATTTGAAATACTTTTGGCTAAAATTAATTGGGAACTTTTGCGCAAGGAAAAACTGATTTCCCATATTAAACGCCTATGGTCCGCTTTTTAATTAACATCCTGTATATATATATATATATATATATATATATATTTATTTATTTATTTATTTATTTATTTATTTATTTATTTATTTATTTATTTATTTATTTATTTATTTATTTATTTATTTATTTATTTATTTATTTATTTATTTATTTATTTATTTATTTATTTATTTATTTATTTATTTATTTATTTATTTATTTATTTATTTATTTATTTATTTATTTATTTATTTATTTATTTATTTATTTATTTATTTATTTATTTATTTATTTATTTCCTTCCACTGATTTCGTCAGCAGCATTTTCTTCCCACTTCTTGATTCCTAAAGTCTCTAAATCCTTAAGCAAACCATTTGGCTTTGGAACACCCTCTTCCTTTTATCTTCTTTATTCCTCCTTTAAAAACTATAGCAGTGCTATCTTCTGTGAGTTTACTTATACGCCTTAACCATCTTAACCGTAGAGCGCGCACTTCTTGTTATTGTTATTGTTCAGCTATTTCTTTATTCGTTCTTTGTTCCAGTACTTCACCGTTCTTCTTTCCCATATTTCTAAACGATTCTATTATTTTTATTTCAAATCCATAGCTCACAATCATAAAGCACGGTAGGCCTTATAACATATTATATATATTTTCGGATATGGGTTTAAACTCTGTGGATGACTCCTTTATTCCTTTTTTGATCATAAATCATCTTCCAAAATATTTTGTAACAAATCCGCTATTAAAAACCACATACTTTTCAATTTGAAATGTCATTCGTCTTTAGTTTCGTCTCTTGTTCTTGAATGTTCCCACTGCTTTTGTACCTTGGACGTTCCAGCTTGTCATATATATATATATATATATATATATATATATATATATATATATATATATATATATATATATATATATATATATATATATATATTGTAAAATAATTTATTAATTTTTTCCATATTTTCAAATTGTGTCGGACGAGACAAAAATGAGAAACAATTTTATACAAATAAATAAAAGATAAATCAATATCACAAAATTATTTACAAATAAATATAGGCGTAGGAATATCAGAAATACGTATTGGAGATAAAAACAAGAATACAAAGAATAAAAACAAAACACTTGAAAATATAATAAATGTGATAAAATGAAATCAATATTTAATTAATTATAGCACAGAAAAGTAAAAGAGCAAGAATACACGCATTAAATATATAAATAATTCATAATTACTAATTAAAAATAGAAAGAAATGAAAAAAACTGAAAACAACAAGAAATTAGTGCGCCCTTTATTAGTGATAATTACCCACGTATATTAAAAATTACAAATTTGATATAAAAGTAGAATGTGCAATTTATGTTAGTCTTGTTGGGGTCTCGTGGCCGCGTGCCTGAGTGTCAGGTCGCGAATCTGGGGAACCGGGTTCGATCCCGACTGACGCCAAATAATTTTCGAATTTTAAATGACATAAAATTGACCCCTGTGGTGCACTCTCCACGCCAGCAATGAGTGCCTGTGAGGTGACGCCTGGTAAGCGCCCGCACGGTGCAAATATTTCATCATTACCGATATCGGTCCACAAGGTAGATTGGCACGCCCAGCAATGGGTAACAAGCCGTGACGATATATTTATTTATTTTATTTTATTTTTGATATGTGTATGTGATATAAAAAATTATAAAACTGTAGGGACCGTTAAGTGGTAAACATTTGGAAGGAGAAAAACCAAGACTTGATGAATTTGTTCTCCAAACTTTCGCAAAACGGTAAACTTGAGTTTATTGTATAAACTAAAGATACCTACATATTGTTAGAATCTTATTTCCAATTTAATTAAAAATTCATTACAATTTTTTTTTTTACTAACATGTAATTATTGAATCCGTAGTAACTTTAATACTATTTGCTAATATATTCATATTAAGACTATTAGAATACCTACCATGGTGTACTCATATAATTACGTTTTCTTCTTTTATTATCTCAAACTCTGAAATAAATTAAAAATTTTGGTAAGTGTATAATTGTTTCAAAACATATTTCTTTTAAAACTGACCTCAATAAATCGCACCGACTCTAGTGGAGTCTACAAGTTAGATTTATGGCGGTTCGAAAACCGCAGAACAACCCAGTCGATTATTAGACGATTTCTGTAATTGCTATATCGTTTATAGTAAATAGGTTTTATGATTTAAAAAATACTTTCTATCTACCTTGCACAGATTAGACTCATTTTTAATTACCTACATCTACATACAAGTGAATATCTAATGTTGTTATCTTAATAATTTTTAATACTATAAATTATTTGCAGTTATAACTGTAATGTAATATCGTTATTTTTGATTGCTCAATATTCTCTTATAAAATATCATGTATTCTTTCTACTACAATACTGTGTGATTCTTTTATAATCGCAATGGTTGCCAAGTTTTTATATTTTAAATAACATTAAATTTGCATGAAGTCGAAGTATGTAAATATGTGACGTAAGTGGAAAATGAAAAAAATGAAGGGAAATTTAACGATTGTTATATTTTTGTAATTAGCTTATTTTTCCCATACATTATTTTTACTATACTGTTCATTTAGGTACATCTTTTCTTTTTTGATACGAAATTAATGAATGAAAGTCCTATCTAAAAGTTGTATGTGTGAATTCATAATTTTTCGAAGAGAACAATAAAACCTTATAAACGCACCGGTTAACACCTCCACTTTAATACAGAAGATTACACCGAAAGCTTAAGTAGATGTTTATTGGGAGTATTGGTCGAAATCTCAAGCGGTCGAAATCCCAAGCGGTCGAAATCCCAAGCGGTCGAAATCCCAAGCGGTCGAAATCCCGCGCGATCGAAATTCCATGCGGCCGAAATCCCAGTCGGTCGAAATGTTACACGATACAAATCCCTCGCTTCCGTACCGCTCTCTTTATCGATCGTATTGTATTCTAACAATCTATGGTTCGTGGTAGTACCGCGTCAAAGATAATATATTTGGTTATTATCGCTAATAAAGGGCGCACTAATTTCTTGTTCTCTCTTTATCGATCGTATTGCATTCTAACAATCTATGCTTCGTGGTAGTTCCGCGTCATAGATAATATATTAAAAAGAAATTTTAAAACATTATATTATTATACAACCAACTATTTAATAAATGAAGCAGGAAAAGAATTTACCTATACATTTTAAGTAAACATGATAGACAAGTATATATAGATACAAGTTACCGATATTGTCAAAATATGCCGAGTGGAGAAAATATACTTGGAAATAAAAGCAACATAAGATTTATAATAGACACAGTAATACAAAAGTTTACAACTGAAATAAAGAATGAACTGCTTATTCACATAATATGACAGCTAATCTAAAATGGCGGACCAGAAATATCAATAATTTTACTTAAAATGTATAGGTAAATTCTTTTCCTGCTGCATTCATAAAATAGTTTGTTGTACTTACTTACTTACTTACTTAATCGATGAGCCCTTATACCATTTCTGGCGTCGGGCTTTAGTTGAGTTTGAGTCTTATTTGTAGCTGTTAATGGCTTCTGTTGGCGATCGTTTCCACAATTCTCTCCATTGCTTTCTATCTTGCGTCCTACTTCTTATTACGTCCCAAGAGATGTCTCTTCTCTCTTTCGCGGCCTTTCTAATCTCGTCTACCCATGTTTTCCTCGGTCTACCTCTGCGTCTTCTTTTACCCACCCTTGCTTCATACACCTTTTTTGTGTCTCTGCTTTCGTCCATCCTCTGCATATGACCAAACCATCTTAATTGACCTTCCTCTATTATTTGTTCTACTGCCTTTGTTTTTAATTCCTCTCTATACTTGGTATTTCTCACTCGGTCTAGTTTCGTTTTTCCTTTAATTTTTCTGAGAAATCTCATTTCTGCGCCTCTTATTTTGCTTCTATCATTCTCCGTGGTAGTCCATGCTTCAGAACCATATGTTAGTACAGGAATAGCTACTTTTTTAAAAACTTGAACTTTTGCTTCCACTGGAATTTCTTTCTTTGCTAGGATATTCGTTTTTAACGTATTAAATAGTTTTCCTGCTGCTCCAGTCCTCGCCATGATTTCTCGATTTATTTTCCCGTCCCATGTAAATATTGATCCCAAATATTTAAATTCTCCTACTTGTTCTAGCACTTTGCCCTCTAATGTTAACTTGTGTTCTTTCTTACTTGTACTGATGACCATTGTTTTAGTTTTGTCTTGACTTATTTTCATATTTATTTTACCAAGATAGTGATTGTAGATATTAAGGTTTCTTTGTAGTTGCATTTCATCTTTGGCTATTAAAACTTTATCATCTGCATAACAGAGTTCTGAGATACTAACTTGTGTCATTTTCCATTGCCCTACTTTAAATTGCTTTATTTCCTTTCTAGCGTTTTTAATAGCTGAGTCCAGGACGACTGTGAATAGAAGTGGGCTCAGAATGCATCCTTGTCTTAGCCCGATTTTTGTTTCGAATTTTCCTGATTTCCAATTGTTTGTTCTTACGTAACCTTTTGTTCCTTCGTACAGGCTCTGCACTCCTGTTATGAGATATTCCTCTATTCCCCTTTCTCTAAGCGTTGTCCAGACGTCATTCCTGTTTATTCTGTCGTATGCTTTTTCAAGGTCTATAAAGCATAGATGTAGTTCTTTATTTTCTCTCAGTGCTTTTTCACTTATTTGACGTAGCATAAATATTGCATCTAAAGTCCCTCTATTAGGTCTAAATCCATACTGGTTCTCTGCTATAGTGTTTTCTAGTTTTTCTCTTAACCTTACTTCTAACATCCTGGCGTAGATCTTGGCTACTGTGCTTAATAGCGTTATTCCTCTGTAGTTACTACATTCTGCGGGGTCCCCTTTTTTAAATATAGGTGCGATTATTCCTACCTTCCAGTCTTCTGGGGCTTCCCCCTTTTTTAATACTTGGTTCATCAGCATCAGTATTCTTTCTTTTGCTTCATCCGGGGCAGCTATTATCATATCCATTGTTATCATATCGGTACCTGGGGCTTTTCCCAATTTACTTTTATTTATTGCTTTTTCAAGTTCTTCTCTCGTCAGTATTGGGTGTCCTCTTTGTTCCTGTCCGTTGTTTGTTTTGTTATTTTCGTCATTCTCTGTTTCGATATCTTCTAGAAGTTCTTTGAAGTATTGTCTCCATCTCTCCATTATTTCTTCCTCTTTTTGTAATGTATTTTCGCTTTTGTCCTTCACTGCTTTAAGTAAAGGACCTTTACTTTTTCTGAAATTTCTTACCACTCCGTAGAACATTTTTTGATTTTCCCTATAATTTCTTTCCATCTTCTCTCCAAATTCTATCCATGTTCTGGTTTTTTCTTCTTTTATTATCTTTTTTACTTTTGTTCTTTCTTCCTTATATGCTTCATAGTCTTCTATGCTTCTATTTGTCAGGTATTTTTTCCATTTTTTCTTTTTATCTTGTACTGCTAGTTTTACTTTATCCGACCACCATGCTGTTTTCTTTGTCTGTTTGTTATTTATCTTGCTTGTCCCACAACTTAATTCTGCTGCTTGGAGTATGTTATTCTTAAGTGCCAACCATTCGTCTTCTATATTAACGTATGCAGCCATGTTCATTACACTTTTCCTGAGTATTTCCTGATATCTTTCCCTGTTTTTTGTTTCTCTTAACATGAAGCATTTTATCTTTCTGTTGGCTATTGTTTTTCTCTTTTGTTCTATAGTTTTATTTTGCTGTCTTAAATTCATCTGCACCAAATAATGATCGCTTCCTATCTCTGGCCCTCTTTTACTTCTGACGTCTGTAATCAAATTACGCATATCTTTATTTATTAGGAAGTAGTCTAAAATAGACTTTTCATTCCTGCTTTTCACTTCTCTTGTTATTTTGTGGATCTCCTTATGTTTGAAGTGTGAATTAGCAATTAAGAATTCATTTTCTACACACAATTCTATAAGTCTTCTTCCATTATTATTTTTCTCCTTTTCACCATGTTTACCTAGGCACCACTCGATACCCGTATTCTCCATTCCTACTCTTCCATTTAGATCGCCCATAATTATAAGTTTAGAATCTATTTTATCTATTTCATTTTGCCAATTATCGAAGAAAATATCTTTCTCTTCCTTTTTTGCGTTATTATTTGGGGCATAGACTACCATTAGTGTAACAAAATCATCCTGTATTTTCACTTCTACAGTAATTATTCGTTCATTTATATAATTTACATTTCTCACCTTTTCCATATTTCTGCTTTTTATCAATATTGCTACTCCTGCCTGCGCATTTTCGTCCGTGTTTACCCCTGACCAATACATCCAATATCCCTTTTCTAGTTGTGTCAACCCGTTTCCTTTCTTTTTTGTTTCTGTTAAACCAATAAAATCTAAATTCAGTTTTTCTATTTCATCCACTATTTCATTTTCTTTATCCCTAATCCCTCTTACATTCCAAGTTCCGAATTTAAGTCCTATCTTGTTATTTTTAGTTTGTGTATTTTCTTTTCTTTTTTTTTACTTTGCGATGTTTTTCGTTATTATATATATTTTTGTTATCCTTAATCGTGTCCGTTTTCGTTCCTGTTGTTCTAAGACCGTAGTTTCCCACCGTCTTATTTCTTTTCGCTAATCGTTTTTTGGCGTTTCTTCTTTGACAACATTGTTGTCTTTTTCACTCCATTTATACATTTCATTTTCAATCCATATCTTTCTATACCCCACTATTGCCTTTTTCCCCAAGGACCTTTCACTTCTCGCAATTTTTCGAATTTCGGCTTGGATTCTTCTTTCATCATTTGTAAGGTCGTTTTCTATGAAAATTGCTTTATTTTTTAGTTTCCATTTATTTTTCATTACCGTTTGCTTCCCGATCCAGTCCTTCATTTCTACTAATAGCATTTCTTTGTTGTTTTTATTATTTATTTGTTTTACCTGAAGTATTTCAGATTCGATCTCCATGACTTCTTTAAAGAGGGTTTCCACATTTTTCTTTTTATCCTGATTAGCTTTGAGGCCAGTGATTATTATATTATTTTTCCTCTTTTCTTTTTCCTGTATTTCAGTTCGATGTTCTAGTTTTTCAATTCTAGTAATAAGGTCATTTCTTTCTTTGTGCCATTCTTCTCTACTTTTTGTAAATTCTTCTCTCAATTTTTCATTTTCTTCTACGTGTTTTGTTATTATATCCTCCAGCATCTTATTTTCTTCAGTATTTTTCTGTATCATGCCTTTTAGATCTTTGAACATTTTCTCTATTTTATCCATCTCTTCTGGGTTTAATGGTTGTGTTTTTCCTTCTGGTGATCTGATAACTCTTTTACTACGCTTAAATATCTCCTCCTCTGTTTGAGGACTTGTTATTTCCGCTCTCTCTCTTTTATTTTGGTTAGACATACAGCCTTCTATCTCCGCAATTCGTATAAAAACTCAAAGTTCGCACGTAATAGGAATCTGAATCGAATAAATCACTATTGCCGTGTTTCAGAACTTTTGGCGGTCACTGGCTTACTCACTTTATGAATCCCGCCCGCACCAACGCGCACAAAAACTTTGCACAGCTGATTTGCTTAGGATCGTTGACTGTTCTTTTATTTACTAATGTCACTTAAGATTACACTCTGTTTCTAAATTTTACAGCACTTTACACTAGTTTCACTATTTACACTTAGTCCTAACAAGGATTTAAAAAAATTAGCTGCGAATTTACTCCGATTTTTCACTATTTTTTATCACCCATCTACACTATAATTTATCACTGTCGCCAGCGGTACTCAAATAGTTTGTTGTATAATAATATAATATGTTTTTTTTTTTAATATATTATCTTTGACGCGGAACTACCACGAACCATAGATTGTTAGAATGCAATACGATCGATAAAGAGAGCGGTATGGGAGCGAGAGATTTGTATCGTGTAACATTTCGACCGGGTGGGATTCGACGGCGTGGAAATATTTGAATTTCTGTACAACGGACAAAGTGGTTGTGGTACATTTCGATCGAGTAGGATTTCGACCGCGTGGAATTTTGACCTCGCCGGATGTCGACCGCATCGGATTTCGACCGCGTGAATTTCGATCGCGTGGAATTCGACCGCGCGGGATGTTTGGAAATATACCCTTAACATATACATTTACTCCTACAGTTATGACGAGTTAAAGTATTTTCTAAGTATGCTTTAAGTAAACACAGAACCAAATGGAATATTGGCCATTGCACGTAGAACGCATTGATGTAAACAAGTAATTTAGTTAAAAATGGCACTTACAATGTTTGTCAATTCCACTCATTAATTGCTTTTGTATTTAACTATAAAATCTGTATATTTCACAAAGGAGTATCGTTTACACAGATTGCTAGCCAATTACTAATCTATTTTCGTTATTATTTTTCTTTTCGCATACAAGGATGTACCTACCTACCCAGAGAAAGAAATATGGAATTTGTATTTGCAATGCAGGGGCATTTTTGATTTTCTTTGTTATGCGGAAAAATCGAAAAGAAAAAATAAGTACAGTTAATATTCCCCAAGAAAGTCTAACACAACAAAGAAATCAAAACCTTTTCACATATGTATCAGTGTTTCACTAACGACGCTTATTTCCTCGGTTTATGGCAACCACTTTGAAGATTTTTTTCCTAACACACAAACTCCGCTCACAATTGGCTAAATAAAACTACAAGATCCTTTTCATGTCAACGACTGACTTCAAACGTGCGCGTTTTAAGGAGACAAGCGACGCAGTGTGGGCATAAAATTCAAATAAGGAACATAGCACTCTTAGTATGAAAATGGTCGAATGTTTTATGATAATACATGAAAGTGATGTGCAAAAGTAGAACGATATACACATATGCGACGTCAGCTCTCTAAAGGACCAATGGCGTGCAAGGAAAACTAACCAAGACTACATCACGATGAGCCAATAATGTGATTAAAAGTTAATTGCGCTACTTAGATTATGGGATTATCTGAAATGCAACAATGCCATAATGAATTTATAGAATTACATCTACTGTCTAATACCAACACTATAAGCTTGAATCAAATATCAACTAATACATATTATTATTTATGTTAGCTACTATTAAATTGCCGATTTATGTATACAAATATATTTGAATTACAGTTTAATTACTTTTACTTAATCGTTGAGCCCTTTTTACTATTTCTGGTGTCTTTCGCTTTCGGAGCTATATATCAATCCTCCCTTTTCCTGAGTCACTTTCTTAGTCTTTTATTACTTACTCTTGCTTCAAAATCCTTCTTTGTTCAAGTCTTCAGTTTCATCATCATTTTTTATTTGATCTAAATTTATTTTACTTATTATAAACATAGAATGTTTATAGAAATTTAAATTATGGAAGTTTTAATCTCAACCATAAAACAGCACACAATTTTTTTTACAAAATATGTGTATTTTTATTTCGGATATACCACATAAATCCAATTATGCAGGTGTCCAACAAAAAAATCCGATGTCCACTCCTTCAGGAGTACCAACTTCTTAAAGATTACCCAAGAGGTGTTATACTCTGATCTTTTATTTGGAGATAGTTAATTACAGATAGAATTATGAAACGTGATATAACTACTACTTTTTTATCAATACTCCTTTATTGGATAATGACGAGTGGTAGGAGTAAAAATAATGGAAACTTTTTTATTCTAAAGGTTTCATGATTTCATTTTGACTTAAAAACAATTGAATGCATTCTTTATTTTAAATTTACTTTTCTTAAATTAGTTTTGAAAAAGGTTGTGCCTACCTACTACTAATGTCGATTTCAAATTTTTTGTAACTACTCCAACACATTTAGATTTTCGTGAAAATGGAAACAATTTACTTTTACTAAAGTTATCATTAAATAAATAATAATAAATTCCATAAATGCTAATGAGCATATTGGGCGACTAGAGTTTTCCATTGGATTCGGTTCATTGCAGGTTGTTCTATTTCTGTCCAGGTGAAATCCATGGTTCTTTGATCTGCCAAATAAGTTCTGTGTCAAGTCATGTGTGGTCGCTTCCCTCTTGGTGGTAACCAAGTCATGGCGATTTTCGGGTGACTTCGGTTATCAAATCGCAAAGCATGGCCCGCGAATCGTAGCCGTCTTTCAGAAACAATTTTATTAAGACTACGTTGTCCACTTCACCTTAATACTTCCTCATTACATAAAAATCTATAAAACTATCAACTCTATTACTGACTGTATTCTCTTACAATATGACATCAACAACATTTTAAAATGGTCCCAGAACTCAAAACTGTTCTTTAATTACAGAAAATGTAAAATAATGAGTTACTTTGTTAAAAAATACGTTTACAATTATACATATCATATGGAAACTAATTCACTTGAGAGAGTAACTCAGTTTAAAGATCTTGGGATTATATATGACACAAAATTAACATTTAATGTACACATTGAGACTACTGTAAGATCATCCTACAGAAATTTTGGATATGTAATTAGAAATTGTCGGTCTTTCTGTAAAATAACTACATTAAAAAGCTTGTATTGTGCATTCGTCCGCTCTAAGCTAGAATATTGTCTACAAATCTGGAATCCAATATATCATAAATATATAACTAAGATTGAATCTGTTCAACATAAATTTATCAAATATTGTTATTTTAAAATTCATGGACAATATCCTAGCTTCATCCATGATTATTTCGTTTAATGCCTGAAGTGAACTTAGTGCCATTAAGTAGTTGAAGAAATTTGCAATTATCTTTCTACTTATACAAATTAATTAATAATTGTATTGATGACCCATGTAGTCTTGAGCTTATACCTTTTCATATTCCACGAGTCACTTCAAGAAATAAAATACCATTTCATTGTAAAACAGCTAGGACTAATTATAAATTGAAATCTCCAACAAGACAACTCTGTGTAGCGTATAACAATATATCATGTACTATTGACATTGACATATTTGGCGACTCCTTTTTTAAATTTAAGAGTACATTAATTAAATACTTTTCGGATTAAGTTACTTGTTACATTTCTTATATGTTTATTTAATGTTTATTTACTGTGTTTACTGTCTCAATACATTCGTTTTTGTATTTGTATACCGTATAATCGTCCTGTAATTGGGATCCTGTATCCTGTTGGATCGATTTATTAATAAATAAATAAATAAATTAGTTACATGATCGCGATATGAGATGCGAAATATACGCCAAAGACATCTCTGGTGAAACACATTCAATTTATGTGTTATTCGAGCTGTCATTTTCCAAGTTTTACACGCATAGATCGCACAGTAGTAGCATAAAGTTTGATTTTTAGAGTAGTAGAGAGGGATGATGACCAATTATCAAATATAATTAAATTTAGAAATATTATAATAACTGCAGCGTCCAATGCAATTTGTAAGATGCTTGTCTCCACTTGTTTTCACATGATGCTGTCAAGTTTTACATAATTTATTGTAAATGTTTGCAAAAATTAAAAGAAAATTTTATATGTGTGGTAGTATATTAAAATATTGTTATGCCAAGTTCATATGATTACAAAATTTGACTTCGTCTCGTCCCGAAACATCCATGTCTCATGTAAAATAGGTATTTTCTACACTGATTACGTAATCAGCCAAATTCTGTAACCTGTAGCCGATTAATTACGCAAATAGTAACAATTTGAGTTACTGGTGCTATAAAAATGCCCAGTCATAGTCCTTTTTCACAATTAGGTATTCTGTAATTCGGAAGTCTTTATAAAAATAGTAACTTATTATAAAAGTTTATATTCATAGCAACTGATATATGAGTATATTTCAGATAATATTATGTAATAAAATAAATTAATCATATGTTATTATAAGAAATAAACAGTAGGTATAAGATAAAAATGCGTATAAAGGATAAAAAAAATCGTTTAGTCTTCATGGTTAAAAGTATTATTATTAATTAAACTTTCAATATATCATTCGTCCTTTTCATTGAATAATATATTTAATGCAATTAATAA